>CM028137.1:641037500-641352500 GCA_016271365.2 Neoceratodus forsteri | reverse complement strand
ACCAACTGAAAACAAAATGGCCGATTCGAAAGTAACAGGCCCATTGCGAAAGTAAAATGCATTTCAAAGTGTTGAACTTTTGTTAACTTTTCCCATTGACTTATAATGGGAAACTGTTTTTTGAATAACTTTTGAACCGTTTAATATTTTTTCACGAAATCTTCGAAAGACACATCGGGGACCCCAACTGCATGTTCTCTGAGGATTTTGGGCTGGTCACACAAATGTACGACCTGTAGGCGCGACCACAGAATTCCAGAAAAGCGTAAACGCGCACACAGATCACACTTAATAACTCCGCAACTGTATATCTGATCAGTACAAAACTTGGCAGATCCCAAGGCCTATGGGTCTTGATCATACATTCCAAATTTCAGGCAAATCCATCAAACGGTTGCAAAGTTATTAAGATGCAAAATTTTGGGTTTAACATGGAAATGGCTCCTCAACCCTAACTATGGTAGCACTACCGTGCTACCATAATATATATATATATATATAATCACACAATGGGGGTGAGAGCTAGTCCAGTGGAGTAAATGGAGATATTCTCACTGCAGTGAGATAAATGCTGCTGACATCAGTGGAGTGAGATATATTTCATTTATCCATACTCTGCTGATGTCACCACTCACTCACTCACTCACTCACTCAAGCTAGCATTCTAAATGAAAGTGCTTCAGAAATCAGTTTGTTTCTTACTGAAGCCTGCTTGCAAATTACTCAATTAGCATTGCAAAACACAATTACCTATGTCCCATAGTTTCTAACACTCCTAATTACATTACTGTGCTAATCTCATCTTCAAAATAACCTGAATTCTAAAGTAAACTCCTTTACAAAGCAGTTTGTCTTTCTCAGTGCAAGCTGTAACTAACTCAATTAGCATTGCAAAACACAATCACCTGTTTCCCATACTGTTTCTAACAATCCCAGCCCATTTGGAAACACTCCCACACCCTCAGATCACACACAAACAGTGCTGTAAGTATAGCCTAGTAGTTAGAGTAATGAGCTCTGAATAAACTTGCTCCATTCAGCAGACCAGACCTGGGTTTCATTCTCACTACCTCCACTTCCATGTGTGTGACTCTGAACAACTCCCTTGACTGCCTAGTGCTCCCAGGTCATTCCTAAAAACTCACCTGGTTACCAAAGAATAAAAATATATATATATATATATATATATATAACAGGAAAAGACAGCAAAACATCACAACACGCCTTAAGCTCTTACCCCATTGTATAAATAGCTCATGCTTTGGCACTCGTGAGAATACAGAGCTCACTCTGTAGGACTGAGAATATTTCCATATCACACTCCTGCTCATCATATATCCCTATATATTAATTAACAAAAATTCATTTAAAACAAAGTTAGAAGGCTCTAGACAGGTCTTCAACAAAAGTGATACAGGTCAGAAAACTGGATGTTAGGGTTTACAACTGTTATACCCCTCCCCACCCAACCCTACCATTGTAACACACCCCCAATCTCCACACACAAACAAGCGTCAGGGTGTGCCTTAGGGTCGTGGGCCTCACCCAACCCCACCATGCCAACACCACCCCCACTGCCACACACCAACAGATGTCGGGGTGTGCCTTGAGTCATGGATCCTAATGCTCACCTCATTCTCCTTTACTGTACCATGTCAGATTCCTTACTGATGGAATGGGTGAGTGTTAGGGTCCACGACCTAAGGCACCCCCGATGCTTGTTGTGTGTGGAGAGTGGAATGTGTTGAATGGAAGGGTTGGATGGGTGTGGCCCACGACCCTAAGGCACACCCTGATGCTTGTTTGTGTGTGAGGGTTGGGGAGCAGTTACAATGGTAGGATTGGAAGGGGAGGAGTATAACAGTTGTAAACCCTAACATCCAATTTCCTGACCTGTATCACTTTGGTTGAAGACCTATTTCTAGAACATTAATTTTGTTTTAAACAAAGTTTTTGTTAATTAATTTCCTTACTTTTTGAAATAGTATAATAGTAGCCCAGTTTTGTGGGAGTTTGTTTGGTATTTTTGCTGTAAATTTTAAACATAGCCTTTTTGGGACCCCACCTTTTGAACACTGACACTTTCATTTTGTTATTCAGTCCCAAAAGGTGATTTTTAGCAGCAACTGTGCCATTTCACGCCACTGCTGTGAAAACACATTTTGGGCAGGATGTGAGAAATGACAGGTGTATTGTTCATGAGGTGGTGTGAAAAAATCCTAATGCTGAAAATCTGGAATGAAAATATTAAAAATTGGTGAAGTTATGAATATGCGAATAAATTGCACATCGCACACTCATAACACTGTCATTTTGGGGCATTGTTGCACCACATTTTCAACATGGCCTTTTGGGACCCACCTAATGAACAGTCACACTGTGATTTCGTTAGTACATCCCAAAGTTGATTTCACACAGTGACTGCGCCATTCTGCGCCACAGCTGCGAAAACACATTTTGGGCTGGATGTGAAAAATGACAGCTGCACTGTTCATGAAGAGGTGTGAAAAAATCCCAATGTTGAAAATCTGGAGTGAAAATATTAAAAATTGGCGAAGTTATGAATATGCGTAGAAACTGCGCAATGCACACTCATAACAGTCATTTTTGGGAATTTTTGCACCACATTTTCAACATGGGCTTTTTGGGACCTCCCCTCATAAACACTGGCACTGTCATTTCATTAACTGATCCAGAAAGGCGATTCCACATACTGACTGAGAAATAACCTTTCAGGACCAAATAATGAAATGTGACAGTGTTCATGAGGAGGGGTCCCAAGAACCCTGTGTTGAAAATTTGGGGTAAAAATTTCTAAAAATGACTGAGATATTAACATAAGTTGAAAAACCCATTGAGAGCCATAATACAAGGCTACCTTGATTCCTCAGTTTGCGGTTGGGCTTAGAAGAGTGTGGACGTGTCCCTGCCCAGAGAAGATGACAGCCGCTGACCTCTGGAGGTAAGTATAGGGTAAGAGGGTGTGTGGGGAGGTGGGTGCTCAGTGAGTGGGGGTTAGGATGGGGGAGGGGGACAGGGAGAGGATGAGGGACCATTTTCTTTTCTAGGATAAAAAGATGGGAGACAGTTTTCTTTTATGGCAGGATAACTTTATTTTGGGACACTGGGAGTGGACTCCCAGTATCCCATAGTGCTGGGGTTCATATTGTTGACATGGGGATTGGGCATCCTGATGTCAGTGAACACTATTAATATTTCAATGGGTGGGGGGGGGGCATTTGACACCAGGTGTGGGATTCCCAGTGTCAGAAACAACACTAAAAAAAAAGTAAAGGTTTTTGGCACACTGGGGGTGGTCTCGCCAGTGTGCTGCAGTAATAGAGGGAGAAATAAATCTTGACATGGGGATTGGGCACCCTGATGTCCGCATGGAATAATAGGAATGGGCTGTGGGGGTGGCAGGGGGGCTTCTGACACTGGGGGTGGGCATCCCAGCGTCAGAAACAACAGAAAGTTATCAGAAAGGTAATGCTTTTGGTGCACTGGGGGTGGTCTCCCCAGTGCACCACAGTAGCAGAGGGTTAAAGAAATGCCAACATGGGGATTGGGTACCCCAATGTTGGGAAACAGTAATTACAAAAGGGTACATCTGGAAAATGACAGGATTCTGCATCGCAAATGGCAGTTCGATGCAGGACTCTGCATCAGAAATGCCACTCGCTGCAGGATTCTTTCTTTCTTTCTTTGTTGATTTAAGAGTTTTACCAGGAAGGCATGCTGAGCAGGCTACTGTTCGATTCCAGATGCATCCTGGGGTAGGGGTTATGGAAAATACATATAGCGTACAGTGCACAATAACAGCTGGCAAGACAATTCAAAAGACATTATTACATTCAAGAGACAATATAAGAGCAAAATAACCATCATCATTCTGAATTTAACATGGCAGTTCGTTGCAGAATTCTGCATCGAACTAGAATCCTATGCCGAAGCAGGATTCTGTATTGAACTAGAATCCTACACCAATGCAGGATTCTGCATCAAATTAGTATCCTATGCCTCCAGGGACATCTACCGTATATACTCGCATATAAGCTAACATTTTTTGACCACTTTTCCATTGCTATATCAGGTACATCGACTTATTTGTGGGTCAGGCGGTAAAATCTGGTGATCAATCTTGCCGTTATGGAACTTCAGCAAAGTACTGGTACACCCTCTCCATTGGCACCACTTCACAAATACTAGTACATTATCTAGCTACCCAACTAACACAGTGCCATACATGTAATGTAAACAAACTTGTTTTCCCTTTTTAAACAAACTCCTGACACACGCTGAAGCCTTTGTTCGCACCCCCCACCTGCCACCTCCTTGAATTATGTTCATCTGGTGCTCTGACCCCCTCCTAATCAGACTGCATGATTCCTGTAAACCTGAACTTTGAACCCTTGAACAAACACAGTACCTGTGTAAACTGTATTTGAAACTGTTCTTCCAGAACAACGTTCCTCTCCTCTACACTGCTGTCTCCAGTCATGGCAGACTCACTACCCCCGATGGACCTGATATCACACTGGTTTGGGAACGGGTTGAGCTAAGCTTTTCTGACATCAAGGAGGATGGCTTGAAATTAAAAACAGGACTGCAAGTACTAGCAATGACATTTTTATAATAATCATGTTGTGGTTTTCGTTCGATGTCAGTGTTTGTCAAAACATTTTGTAATAAATAAGTTTGTCTTGGCTTATACGCAGGTCAGTCATGTTTACAAAATTACCTGCTTTTTTTTCAATTCTCTTTATCCTCCAGTGGCAGGTCCTTCCTCATTGTCCACCAACCTACTGGACTCGGGTCTTTCGGGGCTTGTAGCGCCATGTGCGCCTCTGGCAGATCCTCAGAGCCAGTCCAGAGGCATCATCCTCGGTGGACCCCATGATTTCCTCCATTTCTCCCCCATTGATCCCTAAGCCGGAGACCCCCGGAGGTGGTAGCGCATGTGCGTGGGCCTTACTGCGCACCACAGCTCCAGATGGGGCTCTTCCTCCCCACCCCATCGACTAACATCAAGGTCCTTGGAGGTGCCACTCCTCTGGCCTCCAACAGAAGGCAGCCAAGCTCAGGAACCTGCTACCCCTAACCCCGGTAGAGACTGACGGCAGCTGGCTCTAGTCCTCCCCCTGCCGACCTCCGATGACACAGACTGCTCCTAACCTGGTCGCCAGCGTGGCATGAGGTGTGGCATCCAGCGCCCAACCTCAGTGCCACCGGCCAGCCCAAAATTACCTGCTTGCATTTGGGGGGTCAGCTTATACATGAGTCGGCTTATACGCGAGTATATATGGTATTTTTTCCCATAGGAAAATAATGGGAAAAAGAACATTTCATAATTTTGGAACAGATTAATATTTTTTCACCATCAAAAGGCACATCTGTGAGGCCACAGTTTTCTACCCTGAAAATTTCAGCCCTATAGCTACAGCCATTTTTGAGATACAGGTTAACAAAAAAATAGCAACAAAACATAAAAATCTTTTATTTTTCAACACTCTGTATCTCAGAAACTACACAAGGGAGTCACAGCAAATTTGGCATATCAATAGACATGTACCTTCTGAAGAAAATTTCAAGCAGATCTGTTGAACTGGCACAAAGTTATTAACCTGCAAAAATTGGCCTTTAACATTAAATGCATGCACTAACCCTATAATATATGTGTGTGTGTGTGTGTGTGTGTGTGTGTGTGTGTGTGTGTAGTTCTGCCAGTAAACAGCCTTGAAAACTTTTTTGTGTGTATCAGAGAAATGGGAGTTTGAAACACGAGGGAATGTGTTTAAGGAGACAAACACCCTAGATATCGATCCCCTCCCTGTTGCCTGGCACAGTGGTGCCTGAAAACTTGTGACATTATGATGGTCAGCACCAAACTTTATAGGTAGCCTTAAGGAGCATGGAGAGAGAGAGCGTACCTCTCAACTGTCCCTGATTTTTAGGGACATCCCTGATTTTGCCTCAAAATGTTCCTTTGCCCCTCGTAAAATTTCTGTTTTTGTGACCAAACAGTGGGGATTGTAAGCACAAAATAATGTAAAACATTAACGTTACAAACTTCTTGTTCTTCAGAAAATGCTTCTTACACTAATCCCTTTACTCTATCAGCTTTCTGAGTGAATATTACCAATTTTTATGTTTGCTTGCACGCATGTGCAAGAAACATAGTGCCATCATCGGAGATTTCGGAGGTGTGTCACCTCCTCCTCCAATTCAGTCAGTGTGTTGGCAGGCGTGGCCCCTGTAAGCCAATGCATGCTGGAGCTGTCTATGACAAGCTCCAAAATGCAGTGGCATACAGTTCAAATGGGGAGCTACGCTTGAGTGAGCAGTGATAAGATATCGCCTGCTCATGCAGCTCCCCCACACACACACACACCACACGCCATGCAGGAGTGCGCCCCCCACCCCACACTGAATAGCCGACGGGGTGCCCAATCACATCGGCTGTGCTGCATTCCCCAAAGCCTTCAAAAATGCAGTAATGATATAGCCGACGGGTGCCCAACTCCGTCGGCTCCACTGTCCTAACCCCCCGATAGCTGGCGCTACACTGGAGCCCACCCCAGCGTGGCAACTATACTTTTATTGACGGGGTGCCTAATCCCCATCGGCTGAATGCCCTAACCATCTTGTGCCACGCTGGGAGCCCACCCCAGCGTGGCAAATGTCCCGTTGTTCGTTTTTTTTTTTTTTTTTTACCATGTAAAGAAAAACGTCTCACGCGCGGCCTCCCAGCCCCCCACAACCCGCACCCACCCACTGCGCACTCCAGCCTCCCACACCCTCACCCCATACTTACCTCCGGACTCGCGCGACGATCTTCGTGGACCGGGAACACGCCTGCACTCTTCAAAGCCGACCGCGAACTGAGGAAATGCCGTAAGCTGTATAATAGGCTAGATAGAGGGTTTCAACGTTGTTGCATATCTCAGGCATTTTTGGGAATTTTCAACAAATTCGCTGAGCAGGGTTTTTTGGGACCCTTCTCATGAATGATGTCACTGTCATGGCGCTATTCGCCAGAAGGGTGATTTCGCAGTCACTGTGCAAAATCACCTTTGGGCCTGAATAATGCCATGACAGTGACATCATTCATGAGAAGGGGTCCCAAAATCCCATGTTAAAAATTTGTGCCAAAATTCCGTAATGACTGTTTTACTTAGCTTGTGTTACGCAGTTCCTACGCAGGCTCGTAAGTTCATGAATTTTCAATATTTTCACCCAAATTTTCAACATTGCCATTTTACCATACCTTCTTATGAGTAGTACAGCTGTCATTTTCATCTGACCCAAAATGTGTTCCGCCCATGTAACGCACAATGGCGCAGTCGGTGTGCAAAATCAATGTACGGGACAAATTAAGAAAATCACAGTGACACTGTTCATGAGCAGAGGTCTTAAATGGCTATGTTGAAAATTTATGAAAAATTCCTAAATGACTGTTTTAATGAAAGCAAGCTGCTATGCAGTTCCTACGCATGCTCAGAAGGTCACGAATTTTCAATATTTTCACTCCAGATTTTCAACATTGCCATTTTATCACACCTTCTTATGAGTAGTATAGCTGCCATTTTCACATCTCACCCAAAGCGTGTTTCCACCCATGTAGCGCACAATGGCGAGTCGGTCTGTGAAATCAATATCGGGACAAATTAAGAAAATCACAGTGACACTGTTCATGAGCAGAGGTCTAAAAATGGCTATGTTGAAAATTTGGTGGAAAAATTCTTAAAAATGACTGTTACGAGCGTGCGTTGCACAGTTCCTATGCATGCTCGTAAGTTTGCAAATTTAACATTTCACTCCAGATTTTCAGCATTGCCATATTATTACACTTCCTTATGAACAGTACAGGTGCAATTTTTCATATGTCACCCAAAATGTGTTTTCGCACATGTAGCGCACAATGGTGTGCGAAAGCAATGTTTAGGACAGATTAAGAAAATCACAGTTACACTGTTCATGAGCAGAGGTCTTAAAATGGCAATGTTGAAAATTTGATGACAAAAGTCCATAAAATGACTGTGTTACAAGTGAGCATTGCCCAGTTTCCACGCACCCTCGCTAGTTCATGACTTTGTAATATTTTCAGTCCATATTTTCACCAGTGCCATTTTTTCACACTTCCTTATGAACAGTACAGCTGTCATTTTTCACAACATGGCTGAAGTGTGTTTCACACTTTCAGCGCAGAGATGTGTGGTCGCTGTGGGAAATCATTGTTCAGCACAGATAAAGAAAATCACAGTGACACTGTTCATGATCGGAGGCACCTAAATGCCTGAGTTGACAATCTGCTGTAAAAAATCCCCAACCTAATTATATTACGGGTGTGCATTGCACAGTTTCTATGTATGCTCGTGACTTCACCATTTTTTTAAATATTTTTACTACAGATTTGCAACATTGCCATTTTTTACACCTCCCCATGAACAGTACAGCTGTCATTTTTTACATCCTGTTCGGAATGTTTTTGCACCTGTGGTGCTAAATGCCGTAGTCACTGTGCACAAGCAGCTTTCGGCTAACAAACTGATATTCCCCCTGTTCATGAGGTGGGGTCACAAAAAAACATGTTGAAAATTTGGAGTGAAAATACCAACGAATCCTGAGATTAGGGTTTCCAACCATAACTCCCAACCCTGTGGAATGACAGGCATCAGGGGTGTGACTTGGGATTCTTGCCTGTGATGCTCATACCATTCCACACCCTGCAGTCAGTGAGAGGCATCAAGGTACCTTGGACTCTTATTTAAACTTCACCCCATTCTCCTATATCGCACCCATCTCACCATATTTCCTAATGAAATGGGTGTGCATAAGGGCCAAAGACCCCAAGGAACACCGTGACACTTGTCAGTGTCTGCAGGGTGGGGTGTGGTGAAATGGCGTGGCCGTTATGCCTGACAACCCTAACGCACACCCCAATGCCTGTCACTCTCTGCAGGGTGGTGGTGGGGTTGGCTTCAGTTCAGTACTTCACTGCCATTCCTATTACGCAGCTCTGTAACTTCTACACTACCACTGCCAATGCCAGCAAGCAAACATTCGGCATTGACAAATGCTTGTTAAGATGTGTCCCTGATTGTGGGTCTTTATTGATTTATTTAGGCCTTGTACCTGATTTATAACATAAGAGGTTGAGAGGCATAATAGATTTACATGTTTAAGTCATGATTCTCAACTCAATACTGAAGCACGGCTGATGCCAATGAGAGTTTTAATAACCACTGTTGTGTCTTTGAAAAGATGTCGATTAGAACATTTTCTGTTAGGTATTCCTGGAGTTTCATAACAATCTCTCTCTCTCTTTCTTTCTGTCTGTCCCTACCTCTCTCTCTCTCTCTCTCTCTCTCTCTCTCTTCCAGTGTCACTGTTCTATGTGAGATTTAAATATTCCCTGGTATTGCTGTGCTTGAACATGTTAATTTTGAGTGTGGCCAGTTCTTTGGCCTGACTCAGAAGCTATGCGAAAACATAGGATTTAAAGATTCATTGCTCTGTACAACAGGTTTTTTTTGTTACTTGGGGACAAAAGACAATCCTCTTGTTTGTGATAGTTTTGGTGGATCATCTTTACTTCTTAAAGCAGCTATTCATGTTAACTGTGTAAACAAAAAAAAATGTTTTTTTTCTATTTATTAAAGAGTATATAGCATCCTGTACTGCTTCAGGCCACAATAAGGTACAAGTAACTTTTAGACAGTAGTTCATTTTCACATTATTGATTCTCTGCAGACTCAAAAAAAAAAAGGTACCCTGGCTTGCCCCTGTTGATGCTAGACCAGCATCTACTGATTCTAATTTGAAGTCGATCGTAATTGGTTTGGTGTCACTGTCATGCTGTGTGTGTGTGGGGGGAGGGGCAGAAAATCAATACAGTAAAGATAAACTACTCTCTTATTTTAGCCTGATGCTGCCTTACTGAATGGAATTAACGGCTGAGCCATTTTCTTGACAGCTAACATGAATGCTGCATTATTTATTTGTTGTGTTTTTTAACTGGCTAAGTTCACTGGAGTGTGAGACCCCATTTACAGGTGTTACTCAGAAAGGATTCACATGTAGATAAGCAACACAATTATTGTTTTAAATTCATGTGGACTGATAACATGTTAAAGCACTGACATCAACAATAACAGGTAGCTCCTCAGTAAGATAATTATATATATATATTAGCTGGCAGTATAGCCTAGTGGTTAAAGTAGCGAGTGGCGAATGAGCTTGGTACATCCAGCAGACATGGGTTTGATTCCCACGACCTTCACTTGCATACTAAGTGACTCTGAGCAAGTCGCTTAACCAGCCAAAAGCTCACGGGTCACCCCTGAAAACAAACACTTGTGTGTGGTGGGCTTTACCTGGTTAACAAAGAATGAACTATTTATTGGGGAAAGAAACTACCTTAATCCAGACACTAGGGCTGAAGAACACAAAGTCGTGAAAGTAAGGAAATAAAAACATTAGGATCTTGAGTGTCAGGACTCTTGGCAAATCAGTGGTGGGGTGTTCCTTGGTGATGTAATCTCTAATGCCCCCCAGCCTGTAGCCTCCTGCCCAACATATAAGGTACAGCTCCAAGCCAGTGCCTCATAAGCATATACTCTTTGGATGTAGAGAAGCATGGCTGGAACATGTGGCCAACAGAATCAGTCATATGTTTATAATAAATGCGACAAGACTCCTGAGACTAAAAACCCTAATGTTTTTCATCTCCTTACGTTGTGCACTTTGTGTTTTTCAACCTTGATGTAAGAACAAAAAACAAGGTGCTGAGTCAACGTGTGATCTGAAAACAAAAAAAAATGGTAATATTAAATGCACACTGAAAATAGAAACAGTTATAACTGATATTTCCACCATAGGTCTTCAGGAATCAACTAAAAGAAAAAAAAGTAAAGTTAGTCTTTTGACCATAGATCTTCTTCAGGAATTGTCTAAAGAGAAAAAGCAAAGTTAATGGAAAGGTAAGGATAAATAAAGGATCTCTCTCTCTCTCTCTCTCTCTATATATATATATATATATATATATATATATATATATATATATATATGTGTGTGTGTGTGTGTGTGTGTGTGTGTGTGAGAAAATGGGGAGGCTGTAGGAGAAAAAGAGATAATAGGCAAGGTAAGAAGAGAATCTGGAAAACAAAAGGTGATGATGGGTATGATAAGGTATAGTAGGAGTATATAAGCTGAGGAGTTCTCAAGTGGTGACTAATTAACAGCCTAGCAAGAAGGCTGAAAGGTGACAAATTTGGGGGAAAGAGACAGACATCTGTGGAAAATAACTTTGCTTTTTTCTCTTTTAGATAATTCCTGAAGAAGACCTATGGTTGAAATGTATATTTTGACTGTTTTCTATTTTCAGCATGCATTTAATACTACTATTTTGTTTTATTTTTAACCCTGACGTCTGCACTAATGTATATTTTTTTTGCAATGAATTTGCCTACTTTTTGTGATAGTAACATCATAACCTCATTCGCACAGGTCCTGAAAATAAGCAGATTAGTGCAAATATTTCAAGCCCCATTTTTCATGCTAACCCACTTCTTTTGATGAAGTACGGGACTTCATCAGGTCTTGACATGCACATCCTTGTAAGGGAAGGCTCCCAGGCCCACCACAAGGTGTCACCTGTGTGGCAGAAGACTATATATCACCAAGAGATCATTTTATTCTTTACAGGTTTAACAAACAAATCAAAATAGCACATCTTTGAGGTGCAGTTTTCTTTGTTTCAGGTATACTGATGCTAGGAATTGGGCACGCCAGTGTTGATGGGCTGTGCTGAGGCACCAGGGTGGGCACCCCGTTGTCACTACATATTGGGGGGGGCTTGTGGACATTACTCTGGGGGTTATTAAAGCACAGCTGCATGGGGGTGAACACCGAGGCACCACTCAGTATGGGGGGGACTACAGTCTAGCAAGGGAGGTTTTGGGCACCCCTGTGGTGGAACATGTTTAATAGATTTGGTAGAGGGACTGGGCACTGGTTAGTATTAACATCATATAAAACTAGCATCAGGAAGGAGGCAGCATGCCAGCTGGAAGGATTGGGCACCCATCAGCCATACTGCATACTGTAAGACATGGATTTGGAGGGAGGGCGACACCAGCCAGTGGGAATGGACATCAGCCATCCATTTTGCATAAGACGTCAGGAGGGGGTATACCCATGGTGGGAGAGCACCCGCCACTGGTGTTCTAAAGATAGTGGACTGAAGGAGAAATAACTTTGATCAAACTGCTGATGCAAAAATAGTCCCATCCTTTAAACATTACTTTTAAAACTGAGTATGCTCAAAAAAAAAGGCACAGTTTTTAGCTTATTTTCCAAAAACTATAAACTAAAAACTTGCCAGTTGTGAAAGTGTCCCTTCAGCCAGATTCTATCAAACCTGTAAGTTTCAACTTTCAAAACAAACCATGTTTTATTTACAGGTGAGCCAAAACAAACTTCTTAATTTTGGTGAATTTTTGTGTTTGCACCTCTATAACTCCCCCTCTCAAACTGATTGTCAAGAAATATTTCTGATCCAGAGACCATGGCACTGACTCAGAACCTGCCAAATATCGGGCGAATCAGCTGAACTGGGGGCAGAGTTATTGTGCAAAATCCAGGTTTAAAATTAAAGTGCTTATTCAACCCTAGTATACATGAGCCATCGCATTTGCATGATTTAGAATTAGCTGATATCAGTGAAGTCAAATCAGAAATGTTTATAATTAATAAAGACTGAGATACAAGTTATTTCAATGATTTAATGTTTGAGCATGTGGTGGCTGTACAAGGACTTCCTTTCTGTCATAGCTGCACACTTTTAAATACAGTGGAGTTTCTCTGTGCTCCCAGCCACAGCTTCACAGGTTTTTGCTTTGAACTTTGAACCAGTCCAGCAAGTTTTCTCTTACGATCTTGATTTAGATAGGGCGCCAGACTCCATGTGTGCTGTTGAGTCAGTACAGAAACATCATGCACAGCAGTTTTGTCAGTTGTCCCAGAGCGATGTGCAGTATCTAGGTTTCTTGTAGTCGTCCCAACAAAGACACATCTTTGTTTATATGTCAATATATATAGTCATGTGTCTCTGATGGTTATTATAGAATGTGGGATCATCACGTGATGCTACCTATCAATCATGGCACTTGCTTGAGTTGCATGTGAGACATTCTTATTTCCATAAGAGTGCCTCAAGCCCTGTGACCTAGCAATGGACTTTTCACTGGCAGTGGTCACACTAAACAAAACGTAAATTTTTTTGGTGAAAAAACGTGACTTTAAAAAAGTCTGCAACATCTATAAAACAATAGGAACACTGGAACAGCCTGTTACAGAAATCAGAGCGTCACCTCTTTGGGTCCTTAGAATGTCAGAATTGCTCACCTAGAAGAATGCGTGAGGTGACACTCATATCCATAAGAGGCCTTCCTAGCATCCCTGTAAAGTTGTCAAGTTCTTTGGATAAAAAAACACTGCAAAGCACAGCTGAGCAGTTCTTGCCCTCAAAGTACTTAAAAAGACACTCCATCTTGCCCTATGTAACTGGTTCCCTCTGTTTCACTGCCAGGACCTTGATGCTGCCCTCAACTATTTCATTAGCACCTTTAATGAAGCCTGTCATAGATTTGCCCCCCTCACTAAGAGGGTGGTTAAGGGGCATGACACCTCTTGGATATCCTCATCCCTCCTTGACCTTATGCAGCGTCATAATGACCTATGGAAAAAAGACCTTGACTCCGGTAGCCCAGCCGACAGACAACTCTATCTGGTTGCGCATAACAAGTGCACTTGGATCATCTGAAAAGCCAAGGCGGAATATTTCAAATCCACTCTAACCTCATCCTGGGGCTTGGGTCGCAAATTCTGGGACAACATGAAATCCCTCAATGGCAAAGCCACTCCCCCACAACCCAACTTAATGTGAATGGGTCTATCACCAGTGACATACAGCTGGTTGCTGACACCCTCAATTCCTCCTTCTCCGACCTTAGCTCTATCCTTCCCCCTGACTTTTTCAATACTGCAACCCCTCCATCCCTATCCACACTGTCTCATCCCCCATTTTGCTTCTGGGTTCTTACCCCCTGGAGATCAAACCCTACCTCATCAAAGCTTTGAGTGGCACCTGACATAGTAGCAACTCTCTCGACCTTCGGATCCTGCACTTGGTCCTAGATGAGGTTCTCATCCTTCCTCTCCTGCCTCCTAAACCTCTTACTCTGTCTTGGTAATTCCCTTCCATCTTGAAGACAGCTGTCATCACCCCAATCCACAAAAGTGGTGACCGCCTCTCCCCCAGCAACTACCATCCAGTTTCCACCCTTCCCCCTCTCTCCAAGACCCTGGAACGCATTGTCGCGGAGCAGCTCACTGAATACCTCGCTAAATATGACCTCCTATCTACTGAACAACATGGATTCAGACAAGGTCACAGCACCTCTACTGCCATCTTGGAATTCTCCAGTTACATTCACTGTGCCCTGAACAATGTCTGGCTAGCTGGTGCTGTCTTCCTAGATTTATCAAAGGCATTTGACACTGTCAGTCACACCCTCCTTCTTTCTACTCTTTCTCACCTTGGTCTCACCCAGGAAGCCATGGCCTGGTTCTCTGACTATCTATCGGGCCACTCTCAGAAGGTCAAAACCTGCAACACCCTCTCAGATCCCCTTTCTGTCCTCTCCGGTGTCCCTCAGGGGTCTATACTTGGGCCCTTCTGTTCAGCCTTTACCTTAACTCCTTACCTAAGGCATGCACCAAGAATATCCTCCTGTATGTGGATGATGCCATACTCTTTACTTCCCACACTAACCCGGCCTCCTTAGAACTCTTCCTCCAGAATGCCTTTACCGAGGCCGAGTCCTGGTTCCTCAAGTATAAGCTTGTTCTGAACCAAAAAAAAGTCCAAGGTCATGCTTTTTGCTCACCATCAGAATAGACTCAAACACTCCCCTCTTCACATCAATATCTCCCTTTTGCTTCCTCTTAAACAGGTGAACACCTTTAAGTATCTAAGAGTCACCTTCGATTCCTCCCTTCCCTTCCACGACCACATTCACCTCCTTTGTGCTTCTGTTAACTCCCGTCTTGGCCTACTTTATCAACACTGGAACTGTCTCCCCCCTGAAGCCCTCCAGCTTGCTGTCACATCCTCAGTATTACTGTATCTATCATAGACTATGGCATCCTGATCTGTGGGGCTGCTGATAACTCTGCCCTCCTACGAGTAAAATTGCACTGAACAAAGCCTGTCACCTTGCCCTTGGCTGCCCAAAATCCACCACACCTGCATACTTTGTAGCCAATCGAACTGGCTAGATTTTGAAGGCAGACTAAAGTACCAAACCTGCCTCCTAGCCAGAAAGATATCCTTGGGCCAAACTGCCCCCAGCCTTTCCCCCCTCCTACAACCCGCTCCTGCCACCAAGGCCAACTGGAGCTCGCTCAAACCTACCCTCCTAGTTCCTCGGCTCAGTACCTCTCTTGGTTAATGCTCTTTCTACTATAAAGCCCCCTTCTGGCTCAATTCCTCCCCTCAGCATAACCCTTGAACCTAAGCTTGGTTGGTTCAAATCCTGCTCAAATCACCTCCTCTCCTCTCGCTCCTGTATCTGCCCCGGACAACGGACTTTGTCTTTCCTAGTCCACACTTGCTTCCTCTTTGTCACATGCAGATTACCACCCATTCACCCTACCCAAATCTGACAATGGACCTTGTCCTGCCTAATCTCTACATGCTTATCCATGCAGTCCTTGGTCCCCTTTAATCCTGTTAATGCTATATTAAATGTTTTTTATAATCCCAGTCACTTTATTATGCTTATATCCTTATTTTATCCATTATTGCATCTCCCTGCCTATATGTATGCTAAAATGTTTATATAATTCTCTTATCCATTATTGTATGTTAAAATGTATATATACCTCACTCACCCAATTTTGTATTTTCCAACCTTATGTATGTCAAATTGTTGTCTTATTGACATGGAGTCTTTGAAAAGAGTCTCTGACTCAAAAGATTTTAATTCTGATACCTTCAATCAATCAATCAATCAATAAATAAGTAACATAGGCACTGTACCCCAAAACATACAAACATACGAACTTGCCAGCAGATAAAGGCCTTCTGGTCCTATCGACTCTGCTCAATTGTGCAGCTAGCAGCCCTTATTGTGTAACTGCCCCTCCCCCTTCCAGTGACCCTCCCCCTTACCCTGTCCCATCCCCTTTTGAAGCAGCCAACTGTATTACAAGCAACCACTTCCTCTGGTAATGCATTCCACCCTGACACCACCCTCTCTGTAAAAAAGTGTCTCCTCATTTCCCTCCTGATCTTCCGCGCTACAATCTCAGCTTGTGCCCTTGGGTGTCCATCATAGAAACACAGAATTTGACAGCAGATAAGGACCGCTTGGCCCACCTAGTCTGCCCATTTTCCTGCCTAACAGATAAGCTGCAGATCCTAGTTAACCAACAGCCTGCTTCCTCCTACCTCCACTAGGACTGCCTTATGTCTGTCCCATGCATTCTCGAATTCCCCCACTGTTCTTGACTCCACAACCTCCTCAGGAAGGCTGTTCCATGCATCCACAACCCTCTTCATGAAAAAATACTTCCTCACATTACCTCTGAGCCGTCCCCCCTCTATCTTCAAATTGTGCTCCCTTGTTCTTGCACATCTCTTTTTCTGAAAGATACTACCCTCCTGGACTGTGTTGATTCTCTAGAGGTACTTGAAAGTTTCTAACATGTCCCCCATCTGCCTTCTTTCCTCAAGGGTATACAAATTAAGCTCCTTTAGTCTCTCTTGTATGTCTTCTGGTGCAGACCCTGCACCATTTTGTTGCCCTGCTCTGGACAGTCTCCACTCTGTCTGTGTCTTTGCAGAGATGGGGTCTCCAGAACTGCACACAGTACTCAGATGAGGTCTCACCAACTGTCTGTACAGAGGGATAATAGCTTCCTGTTTTATACTGTTGATGCCTCTCCTATGCATCCCAGTATCCCCCAAGCCTTCCTTACTGCCTTCTCACATTGCTTGCCCACCTTTAGGTCATCCGATATAATTACCCCCAGGTCCCTTTCCATTTTTATTGTTGTCAGTATCTCACCCTCCATTGTGTACTATTCCCCTGGGTTTTTGTTTCCCAGGTGCATTATCTTGCACTTATTGTTGTCAGTATTTCACCCTCCCTCTCCTTAACTGGAAAAGCCCCTCTGTGTCCATTTTATTTATTCCTTTCATGTACTTGAAGGTTTCAGTCATGTCCCCCTCTTCCTTCCTCTCCTTCAGGGAATACATGTTCAACTCCCTCAGCCTACTGTCATAGGGCAAGTCTCCCTAGCCCATGGATCATTTTTATTGCCCTGTGTTGCACCGCCTCCAGTAACCTAATGTCCTTCAACTGGGTATGGCCAGAACTGCATGAATACTCCAAGTGTGGTCTAACCAGTGACCTATACAGTGGCAGGATCACCTCCCTCCTGGAGGATATGCCTCTGATGATACAACCCAGCATCCTGTTAACCTTTGCAGCTGCCTTTCTACACTTTGTGGAGTTGTTCACTGCTCCCATTATGATCACCCCCAGATCCTTCTCCTTCTCCGTCTTGGCTAGCGGCCCCCAGCTGGTAGCTCCTCCTTGGATTTTTGCCCTGAAATGTAACACCTTGCATTTCTTGGCATTGAACTCCAGCTGCCAAGTGTCCAACCAGGCCTCCAATTTTGCCAGATCATCCTGTAACCCCTGCCACCCCTGTAAGTCATCCACTATGGCTCCCATCTTGGTGTCATCTGCAAACAGACTGATCTTGCTCTTGATGCCTATTGATGTCTGCTATGAAAATCCCAAACAACACCGGTCCCAATACAGAGCCCTGTGACACCCAACTTGTTACTGCACTGGGTGACGAGAGCTCCCCTCCCACCACCACCCTCTGCTGTCTCCCTTTCAGCCAGTTCACTACTCATCCCACCATCTTCGCCCCAGCTCCTGTGCCTTCCAGCTTACTATCTAGCCTCCTATGCAGCACTGAATTGAATGCCTTACTGAAGTCCAGGTACAGAACATCCACTGCATGGTCCCTGTCTAATTGCCTGGTTATCCAATCATAGTACTCCACCAGGTTAGTCTGACAGGATCTGCCCAAGACAAACCTGTGTTGCCTGCTGTCCTGCAGCCCATTAGCCTCTAGGAGGGAAACCAGCCTCTCCTTCAGGATTGTCTCCATCAGCTTTCCCACGATGGATGTGAGGCTTACTGGTCTATAGTTCTCTGGCTCATCCTTGGGGCCACGCTTGTGGAGGAGCACCATGTGCACCATCCTCCAGTCCTGTGGTACACTCCCCGAGTCCATGGAGGCATTGAACTGGTCTGCCAGGGGTTCTGCCAGGACTTCTGCTAGCTCCCTTAGCACCCTGGAGTGTATGCTATCTGGCCCCGGTGCCTTATCCACCTTCTGTGCCCTCAATCCCTCCAGTACCCTGCCTACTGGGATTTCCCTGTCTGTCACCTCTTCCCTGCCTGTGCCCACACTCCCAGCCCCCGGGTACTGCTGCCCTTTCTCTTCAGTAAATACTGAGCAGAAGTACTCGTTTAATGCTTTTACCTGTTCTGCCCTAGTATCCACCCACCCTCTCTCCCTTTTAATCCTCACTATTATTATTATGAATGATGACTAAAGACTAAATGATTGTTTTAGAAATAATTGAATTTAAAATCAGACTAAGCAATTCAGTCAATAATCTTTTGTATTGTGTCTTTCTTATTGAGTATCACAATCTTGAGAAATAATTATCATGATTATCAAAGGGCAATTGACCATAAGAAGGCAGAGTTCCTGTCCAGGGAGATTGCTGCAGGGAGGAACAGACCAGCTCAGCTCTTTCGGACTGTGGACAGACTACTTCATCCAGTCTGTCTATAGCTGAAAAGGGCATTTTCAGCCACACTGTGTGAAGAGTTTGCCTGTTCTACTCTGACAGGGTATCCTCTGTTCAATCCAGGATCTCCCCAGTGGAGCAAGATCAGCCCCGCGGTAGGGGCCTGATAAAAATAGGGGCACTCCTATTGTCTGGGGGATTTTCGGCTGGTGGAGGTGGCTGAGGTCATTGAGGAGATTTCGAAGCAGCATTCCGCCTTCTGTGAACTACACCATGGCTCAACTCATCTCCTAGTGGGATGCACCAAGTCTATTGGTCCAGTGTTTGCTGGGATAGCCCAGTGTTTGCTGTAGGAGAGTTTCTTCCCGATGCCTTGAAGGAGGCATTGGTGAAGCCCCTCTGAAGAAACCATCGCCGACTCTGATGTCCTGGGCGACTAGATTTATCTCCAACCTCCCATTTTAGGGAAGGTTGTTGGGAAAGTGGTGGCACTGCAGCTCGAGGCACACCTTTGACATCTATGAGCCATTCCAATCCAGATTTTGGGCTAGGCATAGCACTGAGACTGCACTAGTTCAAGTGCAAAATGATCTCCTCAGGGCGAGGGATAGAGGAGATTGATCAATTCTTGTCCTCCTCGATCTCTCATCAATGTTTGACACCGTTGACCACATTGTGCTTTTGGATCACCTTATAGAGTACTGTGGACTCACTGGAACTATCATCCATTGGTTTGAGTCCTGTCTCTCGGCAGGAGGCAACGGGTGATGATGGAGAATTTTTCCTCCTCTCCGAAGCTCCTGTCATGTGGAGTTCCTCAAGGTTTGATCCTTTCGCCGATGTTGTTTGCGGTGTACATGCTGCCCCAGGGGGAGCTCATTAGATGTTACAGTCTGGGTTTTCACTGTTA
Organism: Neoceratodus forsteri; assembly: GCA_016271365.2. Classification (NCBI taxonomy): domain Eukaryota; kingdom Metazoa; phylum Chordata; order Ceratodontiformes; family Ceratodontidae; genus Neoceratodus; species Neoceratodus forsteri. The sequence continues at coordinate 641,332,683 of CM028137.1, read as the reverse complement.
TACAGTTGGGTGTCATCTACATATGTCATTTGCCCCTGGAACAAATAGTGCTGTTGAAGTGCTGAATAAGTGCCTGGATGAGATCCAGGATTGGATGTCCTCTAACTGGCTGAGGTTGAACCGCGACAAAATGGAGATACTGATGATTGAGCCTGGCCACAGGTGTGATGGGGGTACCTCCAGGATAGTAACAGGGCTGGTTCCTAGGATTCACCCTGTTGATGGCATCCTCTAGGGTGGAAAATCTGGGCATCATCCTTGATAACAGGCTGACACTTTGCTAGGTGTCGTCTGTTGTCCAAAGTGTTTTTTACCACTTAAGAAACATTACCTGGATTAAATCCCTAATTCCACCCGAGGACAAGCCCTTACTGGTGCATGCCTCTGTTACATCAAGGCTAGACTACTGTAACTCTCTGTACATCAGGGTCAGCGGAGGGAACCTTCGCTGACTACAGCTAGTGCAGAAAGTGGCAGCCAGTTATCTGACAGGCCTGCCTAGGTCTTGCCATGTGACCTTGGTCCTGCAAGATCTGCATTGGCTGCCTGTTAGGTGGAGGATCATCTTCAAGGTGGGCTTGCTCACCTATAAAGCCTTATATGGTTCAGGTCCTGGCTACCTGTCTGACCTCCTTACACCTGCCATCTCGGTATGCTTCCTCAGATCCTCCACTGAGGGCCTCCTAGCAGTTCTGACAGCCAGGCTGAAAACCTTGGGTGATTGTTCATTTGGGGTGGCTGGTCCAGTCCTCTGGAACTTGCTTCCCAGATCTCCGAGGGAGGTCCCATCAGTGGAAGCATTTAAGAGGGATCTGAAGACTTTTCTTTTTAGGAAAGCATACCTAGAAAACTGCTGCTGATTTTGATACGATCTCTTTATTTTATTAACTTGTTGTGTAACCTATTTTGCCTATATGTTTGTCTGTCTAACCCTGCTTGTTAACTATCTGTAAGGTTCCCAGAGCCTCTGGGATTGGGTGCTGTATAAATAAAATGTACTTACGTCTTACAATACCCTTTATAGAGTAATTGGAAAATATGCAAATTGAAACAAAGAATACATGAACATACGAAAATTGCCAGCAGCAAAAGGCCATCATAGTCTATCTAGGTTGCTCGTGAATGCAGCTAGCTCCCTATTCAGCAGCTGCCCCACCCCCCCTCCTGTTACCTCCCTTTACCCTCCACTTTGCCCTATCCCACCCCTTCTTGAAGCATTCCACTGTGGTACATGCCACCACTTCAGCTGGTAGTGCATTCCACTTTGCCGCCACCCTCTCCATAAAGAAATGCCTCCTTACCTCCCTCCTGAATCTATCCCTTCCAATCTCATGTCATGGCCACTAGTGTCTCTCCCCACCTCCTCCTGAATAGACCCCCTGTGTCTGTTTTGATTATTCCTTTCGTGTATTTGAAGATCTCAATCATATCCCCCCTGTTCCTCCTCTTCTCCAGTGTGTACATGTTCAACTCTCTTAGTCTGACCTCATATGGCAATTCCCCCCAGGCCCTGAATAATCTTCGTTGCCCTACACTGCTTCCCCTCCAGCAGCCTAATGTCCCTTTGTAGGTATAGGCACCAATACTGCATGCAGTATTCCAGGTGGGGTCTAACCAGCAATTTGTGCAACAGTAGAATAACCTCCCTTCTTCTCTAGGTAATTCCCCTTGCAATGCACCTCAGCATTTTGTTGGCCATTGCTGCTGACCTTCCTGCATTGTGTGGAATTGTTCATTGCTCCCGTGATGAGCACCCCCAGATCCTTCTCCTCTTCTGTTACCTCCAGCTGCATCTCCCCAAGATGGTAGCATCTCCTCAGATTTTTTGTTCCAAAGTGCAGCACCTTGCATTTTTTTTGCATTGAACCCCAGTTGCTATCTGTCAGACCATGCCTCCAGCCTTGCCAGATCATCCTGTAGCTCCTGCCACCCACCCCCCAGGTCACCCACCACTGCTCCCATCTTGGTGTCATCTGCAAATAGGCTGATTTTACTGCTGATGCCCTCTGAGATATCTGCAATAAATATGCCAAACAGCACTGGGCCCAAAACCGAACCCTGTGGAACACCACTTGTCACAGGCTTAGGGGATGAGTATTCCCCACCTACCACCACCCTCTGCTGCCTATCTTTTAGCCAGTTCACCACCCACCACACCAGTTTTGCTCCCACCCCTGTGCCCTGTAGCTTGATTCCAAGTCTCCCATGTGGTACTGAATCAAAGGCCTTACTGAAGTCTAGGTACAGGACATCCACTGCATGGCCCTATCAATTTGCCTAGTCACCCAGTCGTAGTATTCCAACAGGTTGGTCTGGCATGACCTGCACTAGATTGAAGCCATGCTGCCTCCCATCCCACACTCCATTCACCTCCAGTAGTGCCACTAGCCTATCCTTTAGGATGGTCTCCATTAGATTCCCCACTATGGCCTATAGTTCCCCGATTTGTCCTTGGGTCCACTCTTGTGGAGGGGAAACACGTAATCCAGTCTCCAGTCCTGCGGTATGCATCTTGTGTCTAGAAATGAATTAAATAAGTCTGCCAAGGGTCCTGCCGGGACCTCTGCCAGCTCTTTCAGCACTTTCAGATGTACTCCATCTGGTCACGGAGCCTTGTCAACCCTCAATGCCCTTAACACCTCCAGCACCCTCCCCACTATGATTTATCTATCCATCACCCCCTCATCTGTTTCTATCCTTCCTCCTACTATGGGTAGCACCCCTTCCTTTTCTTTTGTAAAGACTGAACATAAGTAGTCGTTGAGCACTTCTGCCTTTTCACCCCATTCTTCCACCCATCTACTCTCCTTAATTCTTACAAGTTGGTCCTTACAGCTTCTTTTCTCCCTGACGTACCTAAAGAAGTCTTTCTCCCCTTTTTTATGTCCTACGCCAGCCTGAGTTCCCTTGCTGCCTTGGCTGCCCTTACCTCCAGTTACTTCCTTCACTTCTTTCATGTATTCCTCCCTATTGTCCTACCTCCCCGATTTTCTGTATCTCCTGTAAGCTGCCCTTTTCTTTCCTCACCCTGTTTAGCACCCCTTTAATTATCCAGCTGGGTTTCTTACCCCTAGCCTTCTTAGTCTGGGCCCTGCTGCAAGTTTCTGTTGCCTCTGCTATGCCCTGTCTTATCAGTTCCCACCTTTGCTGTTTGTCCATACCCAGTTGAATTTTGCACAGAAACCCCTGTACCACTTCCCTCATCATCTTAAAGTTGGCATTCCTGAAATCTAGCACCCTTGTGCCAGATGCCATCTTCTCTTTAACCATCTGTAACTGGAACCATACTGTCCAGTGATCACTACCCCCCAGTGGTTCCTCCACCCTCACATCCCTCACTAACTCCCCATTCATCAGTATGAGGTCAAGGGTGTTCCTTTCTCTGGTTGGTTCCTTGATCAACTGTACTAGAAAGCTTTCCTGGAAGGCATCCAGCATTACCTGCTCCCTTCTGCTCTTTGTGGTAGGGTGTGTCCTACTCCATCCCCGGCAGGTTGAAGTCCCCTACTATCACCACCCCCACTTCCCGCAGTTCCTCCTGATCTGTCCTGCCAGTACCCTGTCCATCCCTTCAGTTTGAGAGGGTGGCCTGTACACCACCCCCAGTCTTAGTGATCTATTTTTGGGATCCTGTAGTTGCACCCACAGTGCTTCTGTATCTCTCTCATCTCCCTCCTCCCTTACACACTTTAATCCCTCCTTTACGTACAGTGCCATTCCCCTCCCCCTTCCCATTTTCCCTATAATTCTGGTGTAATCTGTACCCTGGAACCATCATGTCCCATTCATGGATTTGGGTGGCCCATGTCTCGGTTATAACCACCAAGTACATGCCCCTCTCCTCCAACAGAGTCTGTAGTTCTGCCCCCTTATTCCCCAGACTCCTAGCATTTAGTGTTACCACCCTCCAACCCTTGTCTGTACCCTCCCCTCCCCTCCTGCCTCTCTCCCCTTATGTCCGCTCCCTTAGTAGTTGCCTTCCTCCTAACCATGCTGTCAAGGGGGGGTAAGCCCATTTGGTTTCACATTACTAGGCCTCTGAACACCACTATACTTCCTGCTACCCCCCCTCTCCTAGTTTAAATTCTCCTCAACGTGCTTCCCTATCCTTGCCTTCAGTACATTTTTTCCTTCCTCATTTAGGTACAGTCTATCTTTTGTATACAGACTGCTGTTTTCCCAGGTCGCCCCCACCCTCCTACCAACCCATACCCCTTTTTCTGACACTATCTCCCCAGCCATTCGTTAAACTCTTGAATTCTCCCTTGTCTTGCATGCTTGCCCTGGGAACAGGAAGTACCTCTGAGAAGGTGACAGATCTGCCCGCTTCCTCACACAGAGGTCCCAGTTCCTCAAACCTCCTCTTAACCTCCCCTACCATCCCATCAGCCAGGTCATTCATCCCCAGGTGTATCATTAGGTGAGGCCTTTCCCTTCCCCTGCTTGCATACCATAGCACGGATTGCCCCACCCTTTCCGCCTTCATTCCTGGCATGGCTTCCACCCAAATTCTACTGTGCCTCTCCCCTTTGCTTCCCTACCTGATCCCTCTTAGTATCTAGTCCCCCAAGACCAAGACACCTCCCTTCTTCACTTCCCATTCTCCCCTTCACCTCTCCTTCTCCCTCCTGCACAATGTTCCTTCCTATTGTCTGCGTTTCTCGTCCTGTGTTCTCCGCTGTACAACCCTTTATGCCCTAATTCACCTGTTTCTCCATCTCCCTCCTCAGTCATTTTGTTCTTTGTACCCATGGACTGCGCTTCCTCTTCCTCCTTCCCCTCCTTTGACGCTTCTGTTAGAGGTCTGTTCCCCATCTGAGCTCCCAGCGTTACCAACTCCCTGCACTCCTCCTCCTGTTCTCCTTGCACGTTTGTCTCCCATACCTGTGTCACCCCCACTGCCCCCTTGTCCTGACCACCCCCATCTCATTTGCCATTGGGGAGCCCAATGCCCATTGGCATAATGTTTCCCTTTGTTCTATTTGTCTGCCGAGGGGGGTGACCAACCCCCATCGGCATCATGCCTCCCCCAAACACAGACACACTTTCTTTGCCTACGGGGGGCCCAACGCCCGTTGGCTTCAGTCCCCTGTCCTCAAAAAACACAGGTGGCACATTGGGAGCCCATCCCAGTGTGCCCAAAGCAAACCTGTAAAAATAAACCTTCCTGCAATGCCCTTTTTTCCCCCTGTAACACAAAAAAACAGTCCCTCATGGTCACAACACCCCCCACCCACAACACGCATCCACCATCTGCGGACCCTACCTCCCCGCATCCCATACTTACTTCCTCGCGATGATCTTTGGTTGTGCGGGAGACATCTGAACTCTTCAAAAGCTGACCACGAACTGAAGAAAATCATGTTAAGCTGTATAATGGCATCAATGGGGGTTCAACCTAGGCAGATATCTCAGCCATTTTGTGACTTTTGGCACCACATTTTCAACATGGGGTTCTTGCAACTCCACCCCTCATGAACTCAGTCACTGTCATTTCACTATTCCATCCCAAGAGGTGATTTCTTGGTCACTGCATGGAATCATCTTCGGGACCGATTAATGAAATGACAGTGTCACTGTTCATGAGGTGGACTCCCAAAAAGCCTATGTTGCAAATTTGGTGAAAATAATTCCAAAATGACTGTGTTACTAGTGTGCATTGTGCAGTTTCCATGCATGCTTGTAAGTTTGAGAATTTTATAATACTTTCACTATAGATTTCCAGCATCACCATTTTTTCACACCTCCTTATGAACAGTACAGCTGTCATTTTTCACATCTTGCCCCAAATGTGTTTTTCACACATCTGACGCACAATGGCATGGTCACTGCGGGAAATCAATGTTTGGAACAGATTAAGAAAATCACAGTGCCACTGTTCCTGAGCTGAGGTCCCAAAATGCCTATGTTGAAAATTTGGTGAAAAAATTCCACAAAATGACTATGTTACGAGTGTGCATTGCGCAGGTTCCATGCATGCTCGTAAGTTTGAGAATTTTTAATATTTTCACTCCAGATTTCCAGCATCACCATTTTTTCACACCTCCTTATGAACAGTACATCTGTCATTTTTCACATCCTGCCCCAAATGTGTTTTTGCACATCCGCCATAGAATGGCGCAGTCGCTGTGGGAAATCAACATTCAGGACAGATTAACAAAATCACAGTGCCACTGTTCATGAATGCAGGTCCCAAATGATTTCATGAGTTGGGGTCTCAAAAAACCCATGTTGAAAATTTTCAGTGCAAATACCAACAAATGCCCAGGGCATTATGGTTTCTAACTGTAACATCCCACCCTGTAGAGACTGACAGGCTTCAGGGGTGTGACTTTGGATTGTCGGCTGTAATGCTCATGCCATTCCACCCCCACCCTGCAGCCAGTGAGAGGCATCAAGGTGTGCCTTGGACTCTTTGGCCCCAAAGTTCACCCCATTCTCCTATACTGCACCCATCTCAATTTATTTCCTTATGGAATGGGGTGAGCATAAGGCCCGATGACCCCAAGGCACAGTGCAACACTTGTCGGAGTCTGCAGGGTAGGGTGAGTGAAATGGCATGAGTGTTATAGCCAGCAACCCAAAGGCACACCTCAATGCCTGTCAGTCTCTGCAGGGTGGGGTGGGGTTGGCATCAGTTCCATACTTCACTGCCATTCCTATTATGCATCTCTCTAACTCCTGCACTACCAATGCCAATGCCGGCAAGACAACATTTGGCATTGACAAATGCTCATTATTTATTGCTACTGCTTTTAAGTATCAACACTGGGGCTGTTTTCATCAACCTTACAAAGGCCTTTGACCTAGTGAACCACCCACTACTTCTATCCTGCCTTTGTAGCATTGGTTTCTCTACACCAGTTGTTCACTGGTTTAGCAGCTACTTGTCCTGCAGATCACAAGCGGTGAAATTTAATGCAGCTATATCTGAGGTTGCCTTAAGTGTGGGTGTGCCTCAGGGCTCCATCCTGGGGCCACTCCTCTTCTCGCTCTTTGTAAATAACGTCCCTAGTGCACTGCAATGCTGCTCATCTCTCCTAGCAGATGATCTTGTTATCTTTACAAGTGATAACAAAGTGGAGAACTTAAACTCTGACCTCTCAACTGACTTCAAAAATGTCCAGAACTGGCTCCATGAGCATAAACTTGTGCTCAATGTGAAGAAAATGAAGGTCATGCTCTTTGGCTCGGCCCCCAAATTTCATAACTGTTCTACCTTCCTTGCGGTGCAGGACTTTGATGGCATTGAACTTGAAATTGTCTCATCTTTTAATTATCTTGGGGTTGTGCTTGACCAATTCTTGGATCTTAATCTTCACGTTCAAGCCACCTACAAGTCTGTAAACAGTAAATTAGGTGCTGCGTACAAGTCAGGCTTCATGCTAACACCTTCTGCTAAACATGGCATTGCCAAAGGGATACTGCTTCCTTCCCTTACTTACTGTGCCCCTCTTCTTATGGGTGTCCAGAAAGCAGTCCTTCAGAAATGTGATGTCACATACAATAACATATGTCACTATGTGTCCTCCTCCTCTTGACGGAAACACCGTTGTCAGCTTTACAACGACCTTGGATGGCTCTCTCCTGCTGCACTGAGACAATATCATCTCGGTTCCCTTACTGACACAATTATGTTCAAAACCCCAAAATCCCTTGCAGAGCTGCAAACTTCTCACACAGTCCCTCACGGAGTGAGGTCTTCTGACAAATCACTATTAAATGTCCCCAGATGCTACACCTCCAAGGGCACTGGGGCTTTCAAATTCGTGGCTCCTCAGCTTTGGAATTCACTTCCCTGAACTCAGACTGTCGGGTTCCCATCAGTGCTTCAAAAATGAATTTCGACGTTACCTACTGTGTGCTGACCCCCTGCACTTGTTTTGACCCTGCCTGATACATGGGTCTAACCGGTCTGCCTGATCCCCTACTATCAGCTCCTATCTCTGCACCTGTCTTGTCACTACCTGATACATTTGGTTATACTTATTCTTCCTCTATGCCCTATTGTCCTCCTTCTATCTCTGTATGTGTCCCTTTCCCTTCCTTTACCTTTCTATCACTTTACATCATCAAGGTTTCTCCTTCCTGCCCTCCTCCTCCTCCTCTTCCTCTATCTCTCAACTTTATTGCAAAGAAAATTATGATAGTTGAGTTTTCCAGATACTGTATTCCTGCTTGTATTATGTTTTTGATATATCCCTTTGACATTTTGCTATCTGTTCTTGATTGCTTGTTCACTGATGTCTACTGTATTAACTTAGTTCCTTATATTGTTACTCATCTGCAATATTGTTTCTCTACTAAGTAAATTTTGCTACTGGAGCCCTCCGCATTCGTTATGTTGTACCTCCCCCTTTACTGCTCCTGCATCTATGTACATTGCTTTTTACCTTGAAAAGTGTATTGTTTGCCTCCTACCTTATTTGAAATGTACTTGTGTTTTTACCCGGTTTTGTTCTGTACTCTCCCAGGTCGTGCCTGAAAATAGTCATGATGTTGGCTAGCGCACTTACCCGGTAAACAAAAACTAAATAAATCAATAAATCAATGTTCTGTTATGCTATACACAATAAAGAGCTCTTTGAATCACTATATATTAGTGGCTTATTTCTGCAAGTGGTGTGACTTTGTGTGCTCATATGTATTTGTGTACACTGTGGCCCTGACGCCCTAAGAGTGGCTGATTAGTGCTTGGCTTGGAATACTGTTGAAGACCTGTGGCTTGCTGCACATTTGGTCTTCTCATTTCTGTGCCCTTTAGTAGTCTCTTTCTCCTCACTTCCCCTGACAGCCTGGTCAAGGTTTTGGTGTCCCATTTCCACTGGAATTGTACAACTCTGAGTTTGTCTCTGGCAGGAAACTGAGGAGGTATAAGGCCACCCACATTATACTGGCACCAATGATGTACATTATCATGGGCATCCCCAGCTAGGCAAAAGTTTTCATTCTTTTTTTTTTTTTTGCCATAAAACATTTTATCCATGACCAGCTACCACCTCTCTCGGTCATGGGGGCTCAAGTCCCCCATGGATTTCTCCCCATGGCAGAGCCTGAAGAGGGAGGGCCAACCCCTGGCTCACAAACTAGAAGTGGCCCAGGGACCAAGCAGTGGTGAGGGATAAGGGGCAGTGGGTGGTGCTTCATTAAGCCCATCTGCTTTTCATTTTCTGTTTTTCTCTCCAGTCCCCCCTTGATTGCAACAGCACGCAAGTATGTGTGCAAGAAGGCACACACACACTGCTGAACTGCAGCCTTTTCCCTTCGAAGCCTCTAGAAACCTGCACTATCCCAGGCATCCACCCGGTGGCAGTCAAAGGCCAAGATGGCTAGGTCACCACTCCCCATGAGAGTAGTACAGTCTTTGGGATTCTCAGTCCTCCCCCCCCCCAGCTGACCACCAGCAACTTGAGGTTGTTCCCAAACCCTGGTCACTGGTGTGGTAGTGGGGTGAGATTGAAGATCCTCAGTCCTCTGTGTAACTCGGCCAGCTCTTCGTCAAACACTTTTATGTGGTCCTGATGCTGACAACTTACAGTTACATGTGTGTGACTCTATAGAGGAAATTCTCTAAAACATATACTGTTACTGGTAAGTAACTAGACTATTCTGGGTCAGAAATGGACATAACAAGTCCAGCATCTTCAAGAACACAGTTTCTTTACCGGATCTGTTTCCATTTAGAACATGACAAACTAAATATACAATCTATATTTTTTTAATTTGCACTCTTAGAGATTATAGTGCCAATTTCCGTTTTACAGCTCCTCGAAGAACATTTTACTCTAGCTCTAACTTTCACAGTCCCTCCCTCCTTATCGCAGTTTCTACCCTTCCCCCCGGATATGCACTCAGAAACAATGACTCACGTCTCCCGTTCATTCCATTCAGGGCCACTTTTCAGCATTCTCATATCGCATGCCCAAACTTTGTAATTCACTCCCCCTGGCTATTTGGGAGACCCCCCTAGGCAGAACCTCAACTCTTTTCTCAAAGCCAATTTCTCCTCCATCTGCACATGTACCCACATCCGCTCTAGGGGCTGACAGCCTATAAGGCCTCCATGTTACTCACTGAATTTTTATTAGGTATCTCTACCACTTTCCATTGTCACTTGCCACTGTCACCTGCCTCGTGCAATCATTTGATGACTGCACTTAATACATGTTGATTCATGTTGTTGATTATAAAATGGACAATACTTGCTATGCTCTGTACTGCTCTTAATCCATGTATGTTTTATGATGCTGATTGTAAATCATATGCATATTCTCCTTTTCTTCCTGCCCCCAGGTCTTGTCTGGAATCGGGAAGTTATCTGCTCAGCATGCCTTCCTGGTAAAATCTTTACATACATACATAAATAAATAAATAAATATCCAGAACAATCAGTCCCCCACATTTAGCCAAGTCAATGGAACACAGCATTCTGTATCAATAGAAACAATGAGTTAACCAATCAAGTGCAATCAAATGGAACTCTCCAGAGACTAAACCCTATAGATTTGGTATAATTTATAATTTTTTTTATTTAGTTGTTTAACCAGGTATAGCACACCTGTTGTGCTATAACAAATTGGTACTGTTGAATAATTTGTGATTATACTAACATACTAAAATGCCAGCAGAATAGGTCTAATGGTCTTTCGTGTCTGCTCGTTTGGTCAGCCCCCACCCTGGGTGCTGACCTTGCTGCCCCCCTCGCCTTCTCTAGCTTCTCCCTTCCCAGTTCTGGATATTCTTGCTGCATTGGATTTTGCTTCCAGAACTCTTCCCCTGTACCTGTCCCACCCCCTCTTGAACCCCTCCACCGTCTCTGCCTCCACCAGTCCCCTAGGCAGCACATTCCATGGCTCCACCACCCTCTCAGTGAAGTAGCACCTCCTCCTTTCTCCCCTGAATCTTCCCCCCTCCAGCTTCCACCCATGCCCTCTAGTGGCCCCCCCTCCTTCCTTCGAAGCACCCTGACTGTTCCTCCCTCATTTACCCTCTTCAGTACTCCTGAAGACCTCTATCATGTCCCCGGTCCCTTCTCTCTTCCAATGTGTACATATTTAGCTCTTGAGCCTCTCCTCATGGGTCCTGTCCCCAAGCCCCAAATCATTTTGGTTGCCCTCCTCTAGACCCGCTCCAGGAGGGTAATGTCCCTCTTTAAGTGTGGCCTCCAAAACTGCACGCAGTACTCAAGGTGTGGCCTCACCAAGCAGTTATACAGAGGGAGCATCATTTCCCTCTTTCTGGAGGTGATCCCCCTAGCGATGCATCCCAGCATCCTGTTGGCCTTGGCTGCTGCATATCAAATCATTATATGCATATCAAAATGATTATTCTTATTCCTTTAATTTTTTTGTAATGTGTAGTATTGCTATGTACAGTAACTCTGCTTTCTGCTCACTTTTTCATATTGTTAATCGTCTATCTATTGTTTGCCAAATTGTAACCTCTCAGGTCGTGCTTGAAAATAAACAATTTCTTATCTAGTGCAGTTACCTGGTCAACTAACACTACATTAAAAAAAGCAGCATAGCAGAGAAAAACAGTTTTAAAGGAAAACTAAAACCTCATATCGTCTAAATGTTATTTGTTTCCATGTCAATAGACAACTCTTTTCATGTAGCTATTAAGGATATATGCAAATGCTTTATTCAGTTTTCATAGTTCATACTAGGCCCTTTTACTGTCCTGGGAGGCTTCATTTCGTGGTTGTTGAAATCTCATTGTCCCTGGAAGTGCATTAGCATATGAGAACATGATGTATAATCACCCTTTAAACTCCTCAGTATGCTTGTCTGCTTAATTAGTCTTAAAAAAAAAACAAGATGCAAAAAGGTGTGAAATACCACATTTATCTTCAGTGAGCTTTGCAAACTGAGTTAAAATGCATGTTTTTTCCATTTAAACTTCATTTTATGAGTTTCCAGAGAGATTTTGCATGGTGTTTGTCCTTTCAGCAGATGGATACATGGTATAAATGGGCGATCTGACATCGTGTTCTCATATGCTAATACAGTTCTCTTGGACAATGAGATTTCAACAACCATGAAATGGAGATTCCCATGGCAGTCACAGGGGCTACAATGAGCAGTGAAAACAAACTAAAGGTAACACATAGTAGCCCTAACAGCCACAGGAAACGAGTTGTCTGTTGACATGGAAACAAATAACATTTAAATGATATGATGGTGTAGTTTTCCTTTAATTTGGGCTGCTCCCCATGGCAAACCCCTATATTTAGAATTTGTATTTTATTTGATTAAAAGTTAGAGTATAGTATGCCTGGATCTTTAACCCTCACTTCTTAAATTGCCTTACGGTCCTACAAAATGATAGTATAGAGGGTTGTGTACTAATGCATAATTGTACTTTCAAATTAACCTGAAGCAGATTGCATAACACTGAAATTAATGAAAATCTCAGCTTACTTACAATATTTTATGTAGTTTCTGGTTAACAGGCAAGTGCATTAGACAAGAATTTGACTATTTTCAGGCACAACCCAAGAGGTTTCAGTAAGTCTGGAAGTACAACATAGTGACAATACAATCATTTGTACAAACAGTGAAATATACACACAAGACTAGCATTCAGGCTACAGAGTACAAATACGGATCAAACAATAGAACAAGGTACAAAATGAAAATTGTACAGTATGGAAATATTAATCTAGCTCTTCCTATTTTATTGTAAAATGTTCAAGGCTAACCATGTCTTCAGTCTGATTATTGCCATTCAAACAGCTGTTGAAAGTTGTCAAAACCTGTCCCACTCAGGTTTCTGTTGCTGCAAACATTGGCAGTTTCTATTTTGTAAACAGCTATGAAACTGATTGGGTGACAGCCACTATAGTATGTATATAGTGTGGTATGACTGACTGCTGCAGCTGTCTTTGTTAACTGGCTGCTACTGCAGTAATACACTATGGTTATTTTTTTTTTATCAAGTGTATACAAAAGCTGTTAACAGTCAATGTTTATCTATTGAGCATATTGCTGGACCATGGCTAGAGGGAAGGACAGTTTGGCCTACTAGTGTCTTCTCAGTGATACAATGATGTTAAGAGGGCAGCCACTAACAATAATTACAGACTGTACACAATGTGTCTTGAATCCAGCAGGTTACAAGTCCTGAGGTAACAAATTCATTAAGGGAAAGGCTACAAAAGATGGTGGTAAATGGAGTTCACTCCGGGGAAGGAAGGGTGATCAGTGGGGTGCCACAGGGCTCAGTAATGGGGCCAGTCCTCTTTAATGTCTTTATAAGTGACATTGCAGATGAGCTGAAAGAAAAGGTCAGCCTCCTTGCAGGTGACACCAACGTCTGCAAAAGGGTGAACACTCCAGATGAGGTGGAAAGAATGTGCAGACCTGAGAAAATCTGAGCAATGTTCAAGGGCATGGCAGCTAGGTTTCAATGTGGAAAAGTGCAAAATCATGCACATAGGCCACAGAAACTCAGTGGTGGGGTACAATATGGGAGAAGAGGTATTGATGGTCACCAAAGAGGAAAACGACATGATATTAATCATATCTGATTATCTCAAGATGGCAATGCAGTGCGACAAAGCAGTGGGCAGGACCAGTGGTATGTTGGGGTGTACAAGGAGGGGTATCACCAGCAGAAGGAGGGAGGTGGTGTTGCCACTTTGTGGATCATTGGTGAGACCCCACCTGGAGTGCTGCATACAGTCTGGAGATCACATCTCAGGAAGAACATAGAAGGAATGGAGGCAGTCCAGAGAAGGGCAACTAAAATGGTATAAGGTCTGGCTCAGAAACCCTATGAGGAGAGGCTAAAGGACCTTAATATATACACCCTGGAAGAGGGAAGAGTGAGGGGTGATATGATAGAAACCTACAGATATTGTACCTCATGAGGTAAATAAGGTATTTGAGGGAAGTATTTTTTAGAGGAAAAGATGCACAAGAACAAGGGGACATGCAGTGTAGCTGGAAGGGGGTAAATTCAAGAGAGATGTGAAACATAGAGGTACAGTATGTTGCCACAACAGTGACACCTGCACAGAGAACCCCCCGTAGCGAACCCCGGACAGTGGCTGTATTTGCAGCGATGGGGATTTCACTGCGATGGACTTTGCAGCAGTGGGGGGCATATATCTAACTCTACTGTCTGTGCAATGTGGAGTTAGCTATCTAAAGTAGGGGGAGAGTGCACAGCCCCCACATTGCTGCAATCAAATGTGGCCGTTGGTGTCGGAGTGTTGCCAGTCATTGCAGGGATGCATTGGTGTCAGGGGTGTTGATGGATTTTTGTTGGTATTGGGGACTTCACTGTGCGGGATGTTGTGCCAATGTCATGGATCCAAACAGAAACAGAATTTGACAGATAAGGACTGCATTAGGACCATCTAGTCTGCCCATTTTCCCTACCTACTGCAACATCGCAGACCCTACTGGATGTGCAACTTTACCCCTTACCACTGAGTTTCCTTTATGCCTGTCCCATGCATTTGTAGAATCTGTTACTGTTTTTGCCCCCACCACCTCCATTGGGAGGCTGTTCCAGCCCAGGCATCCACCACTCTTTCTGTGAAAAAGTACTTCCTCTCATCTCCCCTGAGTCAACCCCCTTTCATAGCATGACCTTTTGTTCTTGAGCATCTTTTTTCTGAAAAATGCTTCCCTCTTGAACCTTATTTATACCCATGGGGTATTTGAAAGTCTCTTATCATTTCCTCCCTCTCCTTTTTCCTCCAGGGCATACATGTTGAAACATAGAAACATAGAATTTGACGGCTGATAAGGACCGCTTGGCCCACCTAGTCTGCCCATTTTCCTACCTAACAGATAAGCTGCAGATCCTAATTAACCAACAGCTTACTTCTTCCTACCCCCCACTAGGACTGCCTTATGTCTGTCCCATGCATTCTTGAATTCCCCCACTGTTCTTGACTCCATGGCCTCCTCAGGGAGGCTGTTCCATGCATCCACAACCCTCTCTGTGAAAAAATACTTCCTCACATTACATCTGAGCCGTCCCTCCTCTATCTTCAAATTGTGCCCCCTTGTTCATGCACATCTCTTTTTCTGAAAGATGCCACCCTCTTGGACTTTGTTGATTCCCTTGAGGTACTTGAAAGTTTCTATCATATCCCCTCTCTCCCTCCTTTCCTCAAGGGTATACATATTAAGCTCCTTTAGTCTTTCTTTGTATGTCTTCTGGTGCAGACCCTGCACCATTTTGGTTGCCCTCCTCTGGACAGCCTCTACTCTGTCTATGTCTTTGCGGAGATGGGGTCTCCAGAACTGCACACAGTACTCCAGATGGGGTCTCACCAACTGTCTGTACAGAGGGATAACAACTTCCTGTTTTCTACTATTGATGCCTCTCCCTATGCATCCCAGTATCCCCCCAGACTTCCGTACCACCTTCTCACATTGCTTGCCCACCTTTAGGTCATCTCATATAATTACCCCCAGGTCCCTTTCCATTTTTACTGTTGTCAGTATCTCACCCCCCATTGTGTACTCTTGCCCTGGGTTTTTGTTTCCCAGGTGCATTACCTTGCACTTCTTTGCATTGAATCTGAGCTGCCATACATTTGACCATTCCTCTAACCTTGCTAAGTCCCTTTTCATCCTTTCCACTCCATCTTGTGTACAACCCTGTTGCAGATCTTTGTGTCATCTGCAAAGAGACATACTTTTCCTTCCAGTTCCTCTGCAATGTCACTTATAAAGACATTAAAAAGGACTGGTCCCAGAACTGAACCCTGCGGTACCCCGCTAGTAACCCTCCTTTCTTCACTGTGGACTCCATTTACTACTACCCTTTGCGTCCTGTTGTCTAGCCAATTTTTTATCCAGGCTACCACCTTGGAACCCCCTCCAAGGTTGGCTAACTTGTGTATTAATCTTTTGTGTGGGACTGTATCAAATGCCTTGCTAAAATCTAGGTAAGCCACATCCACAGCCCCTCCCTGGTCTACTACTTTGTTCACCCAGTCAAAGAAATCTATTAGATTCGTCTGACACAACCTTCCCATCGTGAATCCATGCTGCCTTGGGTCCTGTGTCCCACTGGCCTCTAGGTACTCAACAATTCTTTCCTTCAGAAGTGATTCCATCGTTTTACCTACCACTGAGGTCAAACTAACTGGTCTGTAGTTTCCTGCCTCTGTCCTGCTCCCACTTTTGTGAAGAGGAATCACATCTTCCCTCCTCCAGTCCTCAGGTACCCCCTCATCCTCCCATGATTTGTTAAAGAGAGTAGTCAGCTGTGTCATTAGTTCTACCCTTAGTTCTTTTAGAATTCTTGGGTGAATCCCATCAGGCCCCATTGCTTTGTCCACCTTCAATTTTATTAGTTCTTTCAGAACCCTTTCTTCTGTAAATGGACTGGTATCAACCCTCGTCTTCAGAGTGTTTCTCTTGTTTGGTTTAGGTACCTCCTCCTCCTCTTCCTTTGTGAATACTGAGCAGAAATATTCGTTCAGTATCCCTGCTTTTTCATTGTCACCCTCTACCCACATTCCCTCCCCTTTATTAAGCCTCAGTATCCCTCCTTTGGTATTTTTGCTCCCTAATGTACCTATAAAAGCTCTTATCCCCCTTCTTAACAGAGTTGTCTATCCTTTCCTCGGTTTGGGCCTTTGCTATTCTGACTGCCTTCCCAGCCTCTTTCTGCTTTAACTGATAAAGTTCTCTGTCCTTCTCCTTCTGTGTTTCCTTATTTCCTGAATGCTATCCTCTTCTCCTTAACCTTCCTGCCACCTCTTTTGAGAACCATAGCAGTTTTTCCTTCGTTGTGTTTTGTTGATTTGCTTTACACAAAGGCTTGTTGCCTCTCTGATGGCTGTTTGATTATTCTCCATTGTTCCTCCACCCTTCTTCTTGCCTGTTTGCTAGTGCTTTTCTGAGGCACTCTCTCATTTTCCCAAAGTCAGCCCTCCTAAAGTCCAATACTCTTGCTTTTGTATGGCTTGATTGTATGGCTGTGTTTATCGTGAACCACACTGTTTCGTGGCCACTTGTTCCCAGATGGCTACCCACTTCTAAATCTGAGATTCTTTCTCCGTCCCCATTTGAGAGTACCAGGTCTAAGATTGCTCCGTCCCGAGTGGATTCCAATTCTAGCTGTCTGAGGCATGCCTCCTGTAGGGCATCAAGAATGATCCTGCTCTTGGATGTGCCTGCAGCAAAGGTGCTCCAGTTAACATCTGGCATGTTCGGGTTCCCCATCAACAATATCTCGCCTTTCTAAGGAAGCCTTCTATCATTTCCTTGTCCATTCCCTCCCCCTGAGATGGGGGTCTGTATACAACCCCCATGTGGATTGTGGTGCCATTTCCTGTCTCCAGGGTGACCCAGAGTGTCTCATCTTCTCCCTGTTTACTCTTTAGTTCTGTTGCTTTAATCCCTTCCTTTACATAAAGAGCTACTCCTCCTCCTCTTTTACCCTCCCAGTCCCTCTTGTAGATTGTGTATCCTGGTATGTTGACATCCCAGTCATGGTTCTCTGTGTACCATGTTTCTGTGACTGCCACAACATCCAGGCAACCCTCTTCCATCAAGGCCACTAGTTCAGGGAGCTTGTTACACAGACTATGGGCATTGGTACTTATCACCCTCCACTTTTTGATGGCCTTACCCCTTTTAGCTCCATTCCTGTCCTTACTGCCTTTGCCTTTTTACATTTACTTCTGTCCTGCTCCCTAATGACTTCTCTACCTTGGTGTTTACCTCACTAATTACTGTTGTTTGTGGGGGGAGGCTGGGATTTCCCTGCTCCTTTTCAGTGCCTCCCCCCTTGGCTAGTTTAAATGCTTGTCAATGAAGCATTTAAACCTCTCACCTAGGATCCTAGTGTGTGGAAAAGGGCGTGAGAGTGCCATGTGGACTGAGGGCAGTGGCAAGAGGCAGGACAGCCACAGGCAAACAGCTGGAGGTGAACCCGGTGCAGGGGAAGCACCAGGAACAGACAGCAGGGGGAACAGGAGAACAGCTGCCGGGGAACACCAGCCAGGGACATGGCCAGTGCCACCTTCCAGATGGAGGTGGTAATGAGGGGTGTGAGAAGGCAGGCAGCAGGGAGGCACAGCCGTGGAGGGGCCTACTGAGCCCACACCAGCTTCGAACAGTACTCTGACACAGAGTTTGTGGGCTGGTACCACCTGAACTGGGCAATACTGAGGCAGCACTGTGAGCTGTGCAGTGATGAGATGCAGAGGTCCTTTAGTCTCTCTCCTCATATGGCTTTTGATGCAGACCCTGCACCATTTTAGTCATTCTCATCTATGAGGAAGTACTTTTTCACCAAAAGAGTGGTGGATGTCTGGAACAGTGTTCCAGTGGAGGAGGTGGAAACAGTGGTGGGCTTAAAGCACGCATGGACTAGGCACAAGGGAATCTTTGTAGGAAGCGGGGGGGGGCTGGACATCAAGTAGAGTCTGCAGTGACAGAATAGACAGGGAAAAAATGGGCAACTGGGTGTGGCAAACAACCTTCATCTGCTGTCAAATTTCATACTTCTGTGTTTCCAAACCAATTTTGCAATTCTGCAGCTGTATTTACACATTTAGACAAAATAACTTTGTTATTTTACTGTTATCAACAGTTAAGCAGTATGTGACAGGTATGCTATACAGTAGGGACGGCACTGAAATCCAAGGATAGGCAGTTTCTGCACGTCCCTCACCCATGGTTTCATCACTTGACTATATATTACAGACTGAAGTAGGGGTGCCATAGGGCTTCCAGGTCAGCTCCCTTCAAATGAAGGGATGTTTCCAGATTTTGATCACAACATTCAGGGATGTTGTCACAGGGTCCCTAACTGATGTGCCTCACTGAATACAAGAGGGCAGAAATGTGGTGCTAGGCAAAGAAAAAAATCAAACAAGAGGAACAGTTTTTGTGATTCTATTTGTGGGGAACTGGAGGGTGCCAGGAGGAGCTTGGCGACTGCTAAAAATTGGGAAAATTGGGGAGAAACCCTGAGAATAAGGGAGACTTGTTAGGATCACTTACCTGGCCCAGGAGGTCTGAAGATGACTACTGCCCAGTTGTTGGATCCCAACACTACAGTAGCTAGAATAATGGGACTAGAGGAGCCAGATGGGTGGTGGTCCAAAGAAAGGTGATTGATCAGTGATTTGGAGGGATTTGTCATTTTGGAGGGGGTATAAAAGGGGTTAGGGCGCAGAGACTGATACTTGGTGGGGGAAGGGAATTCATACCCCATGGGTCACATTTTACTGGCTGCATGGTACTAGCCTCCACCAGTTGCAGGATTTAGTGACTTTTGTTTTGCAGGTTTTGCAGATTATTTCATTTGTAGAATTTTGAGCCATTTCTGACAGTTTGAGCTATATGACTCAGAAGGACCTGAAACTTTCAAATCAGTTTGATTTGCTGATGGTTATTTAACTAGAGATTGCTAAGTTAATTGATTTTCCAGTTCCCTGCAAGAAAATGATTGTTGCCAGCCTGCCTTACATAGCATAATATTCTGTAAAAATCTGAATTTCAGCACAATCTATTCATAATTCCTGAAGACTTTTGCAATACAACAGGCTCTTTGCCCCTTAGACTTCGTCTGACCCCAATGTTTTTTCTACCATGAAATCACAGTCCTCTACCTGTGACATTAGATGCCTTTTCTTGGCAACATGTTGTGATGTCATAAGCAATGAATTATGACTTCATGACAAGAAGGAGCAACATGAACAGACAAAGTCTTAGAGACAAAGATCCTGTTTTAATTACATTTTATTAATAAACAAGCATTTGTCAATGCCGAACGTTCGCTTGCAGGTATTTGCAGTGGTGTTTGGCACGTATGATGCTTTACCCTAAAGCCCTGTGCGATTGCTGGTATTTGCACAATAAATATTCAGCATGACCTTTTTGTTACCCCCATTGTGCGCTACATAGGCGGAAACACGTTTTGGGCAGGATGTGAAAATGACAGCTGTACTGCTCATAAGGAAGTGTGGTAAAATGGCAATGTTGAAAATCTGGAGTGGAAGACATTGAAATTGCGAAACCTACGAGCGCCGCAAGGTGGAACTGTGCAATGCACGCCATAAAACAGTCATTGTTAGGAATTTTTTCACCAAATTTTCAACATTGGCATTTTAAAACCTCTGCTAATGAACTGTCACTGTGATTGTCTTACTGTGTCCCCTACATTGATTTTGCACACCGACTGTGCCATTGTGCACTACATGGGCGGAAACATGTTTTGGGCAGGATGTGAAAAATGACAGCTGTACTGCTCATAAGGAGGTGTGGTAAAATGGCAATGTTGAAAATCTGGAGTGAAAATATTGAATATTCGCAAACTTACGAGCGTGCGTAGGAACTGCACAATGCACGCTCGAAAAGTTATTTTTAGGAATTTGTTCACCAAATTTTCAACATAGCCATTTTAAGATCTCTGCTCATGAACAGTGACACTGTGATTTTCTTAATGTGTCCCATACACTGAGTTCTTGGCGACTGTGCCATTAATGCGCTACATGGAGGAAACACATTTTGGGCAAGATGTGAAAAATGACAGCTGCACTGCTCATAAGGAGGTGTGGTAAAATGGCAATGTTGAAAATCTGGAGTGAAAATATTGAAAATCGCAAACTTACGGCGTGCATAGGAACTCGCAATGAACACTCGTAAAACAGTCATTTTTAGGAATTTTGTCACCAAATTTTCAACACAGCCATTTTAAGACCTCTGCTCATGAACAGTCACTGTGATTTTCTTAATGTGTCCCATACATTGAGTTACTTTACCGACTGCGCCATTGTCGCTACATGTGAAAGTAAAACACGCTTTGGGCAGGATGTGAAAATGACAGCTGTACTGCTCATGAGGAGGTGTGGTAAAATGGCAATGTTGAAAATCTGGAGTGGAAATATTGAAAATTCTCAAACCTACTAGTGTGCGTAGGAACTGCTCAATGCAGCTCGTAAAACAGTCATTTTTAGGAATTATTTCACCAAATTTTCAACATAGCCATTTTAAGACCTCTGCTAATGAACAGTGTCATCGTGATTTTCTTAATGTGTCCCATACATTGATTTCACACCTGACTGTACCATTGTGCGCTACATGGGTGGAAACACGTTTTGGGCAGGATGTAAAAATGACAGCTATACTGCTCATAAGGAGGTGTGGTAAAATAGCAATATTGAAATCTGGGTGAAAAATTGAAAATTCACGAACTTATGAGCCTGCGTAGGAACTATAGCATACGCTATATAAAACAGTCATTTTTAGAATTTTGCACAAATTTTCAACATGAGTTTTGGGACCCCTTCTCTTGAATAATGTCACTGTCATGGCGTTATTCAGGCCCAAAGGGATTTCACGCAGTGACTGTGCACTGACTGTGAAATCAAATCTTCAGGCCTGAATAACGCCATGACAGTGACATCACCATGAGAAGAGGTCCCAAAAACCCCATGTTGAAAATTTGGTGCAAAAATTCCAAAAAATGCCTGAGATATGCAATAAAGTTGAAAACCCCCTATCTAGCCCATTATACAGCTTACCGGCATTTCCTCAGTTCGCGGTCGGCTTTGAAGAGTGCAGACGTGTTCCGTCCACGAAGATCGTTACGCCCGAGCTCTTAGAGGTAAGTATGAAGTGTGTGGGGAGGCAGGAGTGCGCAGTGGGTGGGTGCGGGTTGTGGGAGGGGGGGTGGGAGACTGCGTCGGGACAGTTTTAATTTACAGGTTGTTTTTTTTTTTACAATTGCACGCTGGGATGTTTGCCATGCTGGGGTGGGCTCCCAGTGTGGCAGAAGATGGCTGGGGGCCGTGGAGCTGATGGGGATTGGGCACCCCGTCGGCTGACAACGGGACGTTTGCCACGCTGGGTGGGCGCAGCACCAAAGCTTGGGCGGCGCGGACGCGGGTGGCGGCGTGATACGGGGAGGGTGGCGTGACGCTGGTGCTATGTATGACAGTGGTGGCTTTCTTGATGCCAAGACCACTGCTGTCATACAGATCCCGCACCCATTGGTGCAGGACCGCCACGCCTGCTCAACTGAGCAGTGGATTGCAAGGGAGAGGCACACCTCCAAAGTGTGCTACTCTCCCAAAACGTTCCTTGCGCATGCGCGCAAGCGAATGTAAAAAAGATAGGCCCTGAAATTAAAATTTGAGGGAGTGCAATGTCATTCTGCTAATGTCAACTCTAAATTTTGTGCTAGAAATTAGAAAATCTATTTAACCTTCTGTAATGGACTTGCTCGGGCACGTCCACTCCTGATCTGTTCCCCTGGCAACAGCTGTGACTTCTGGAGATTTCTGGGGGATGAAAGGACCAGAGATTCTGACACCTTTTCCTGGACTTGTGAGCTGTCATGTGAACTGAGTGATTGCCCTAGGCACCAATGGAAGTAGACCCCAAACTGTGGCTATAAGGAGAGGACTGTGCTAGAGGCTCAGTTCAAGGAGGGATCTAGTGATGTCAGGACCTGCTGTGCTGGGAGTGGGTGCAAGCTGTGCGAGTCTGACCTTGCATTTGTGAATGCAGACTGGGAAGTGTGTTGCTGGTCCTTGCAAGGAGGAGAACGACAATCTCATGCCAACCTGCACAAGCGCTGATGCTGAAGAGACAGCAAAGAGCAGAGAAGCAGAGTCCAGAACTGCTAATCTAGGACTACAGCCAGGTGGAGAGAGGGATATCTGAAGAAGGATCCTTTCTGCTTTGAAGATGTCCAGAGACAGTGAAGACTCCTAGGGCCTGCTGCACGAGCAGGGGCCATATGTGTCCTAAAACCATGAGTATTCTAGAGGGTGGCCCTATCTTTGAAGAAGATCCATCTGTTGAAACTATCTGAAGTTGGCCATGGGGCTGGGATTACATATACCCTTGTTTATTGAGTCTGTTTTGCAATTTAAGCAATTGCAGGGCTTTTGGGGGTGGGGGAAATGTTACATTTTATTCAAGCATGTTGCTCCTTTAATAAAAGTGCACAAATGCTGGACAACCTACAACAACTTCATCAGGTCTGCACCTGTTGAACATCTGCAGTACCAGGAACTCTATGGAAACAGGGAGCTCTCATATGGTTCAAACCAAATCCTGGTATCGGGTGAGAGAGAGGGTCGAGCCAGGCCTGCCTGAAAGGGCACCTAATAATGGGCCAATTATGGTTTTTACTGTTGCAATAACTGTTCTCTTTTCAGTCCATATCCCGGTAATAAAGCTGTGTTCTTTTGTTAAACTTTATCTGGTTATTGACTCCCCAGTGTAGCAAAGGAAATAGTGTTTTTTTTTTTCTGAGCCGACGATGAGCCAAAGCCATTGTGGCTCAGTTATTTTGGAGTGTCTTCAGCACTCACCCAAACCCAGTTTACCAAAGGTGGTGGCGGTGTCACGTGCCTCGAGCATGCCTCGCCACGGGATTTGTTGAACTTCCTTATTGTAGACATCTCATAACAGTGTAGCAGTAGACTTATTATTAAACTTGGCATTAGGCATATGCAGCAGATGGCAGTTTTCATACCTGTACTGTTACTTTTCCATTTTTATGGGCTTTTAAGTTATGCCTGTGGGTGTTTCTAATTTACACACAGGTAGTAAGTGCCATTTTAGAACTGCATGATATAGTATATGTGTATGTCCCTGTTCACTTCTTTCATTGTAAGTACAATACATCATGTTCTAGTATAGAACTCCATTGCTGAAAGGGAATTAAACTGCATCACACTTTTCTAAAATGGTGCTTTACTCCAGAGTGTGAAACAGAAACACTTAGGTTACTAATAGGCTACTGTAGATGGAACAATAACAGAACTTGAACCGATATTTACAAAGGAAAAAAAAACAGCTTCTACTGGGAAATGTAACGTTTAAGTTCAGCGCTGTTCACTTTTAAAGAACCAGAGGTTCTGTGGTAGACCTTGCTCCTGTGACAGTTGCTGGCCACTTTGCCGTAACCTGGCAACTGTGCATGATGTCCACTGAGTGCAGTTGCATGCTGACCACTAGAATTTTTGTGAGACAGCTACAGAAACAGACATTGATGGCAGACAAAAATCATTTGTCCATCCAGACTGAAAAATGTCCTATCTATCCACTTGACCTACCATTTAGAGGGGTAATTAACCATAATGTCTACTCTACATCATTCCCCCCAACTATCCCCCAACTCCCTTACTTTTCTCTTTGGGATTACCAACCCCCTGTACCTGTCCTACACACTTTTGAACCCATTTATAGTCCCAATGTGTGTGTGTGTGTGTGTGTGTGTGTGTGTGTGTGTGTGTGTATATGTATATATATATATTTTTTATAAGGCCACGGTTGTGCCCCTATATTTAGGGTTATGAAGCCACTTCTATGTTACTTTGGACCTGTTCAATGGATTTACGTGCAATTTGGTAAGCGCGGTAGGTCATGATAGGTTTCTTGATTTGCCAAATTTTGTTTCAGTCAGACTTATGGTTTTTGCACGCAAAACGCTGAAAATGCACTTTTGCGCAATTATGTGGGCAGTTTATACACTTATATAATTATGGTTGCGTCGGGTATTCAGTTTTAAACCCCATTCTTTGTACCTTAATAACTTTGGTGACATTTGATGAAATTATGCACAATTTGGCACATAGTCTGTGTGGCAAGTTCTCGAGACATGGGGTGTTTCATGACAGCTGCTTAACTGGATTCTGAGATCTGGAAATGTCAAAAATATACAAAATGCCAGTTTTATTCTTGCCTACAACAAGATAGACTGGAATTTTGCTCAAAACCTTCAGAGTAGAAGGGCTTGTGTCAAGGGTGAGCCTTTTATAGGTTTCATGAAAAAAATCATTGGCTCCAGACTCATAAGGTTTAAAAACTTTGCTTCTGAGCATACTTAGTGGTTTTTGAGATAACCTAACATACTAACATACTAAAATGCCAGCAGAGGAGGCCTATTGGTCTTTCGTGTCTGCTTGATAGTCAACATCCATACTGGCACCGATTTTGCTGTTTCCTGCCACAGGTTCCAGTCCCAGTCCAAGATGTTCCCCTTGTACTGGACTTTGTCAGCTTCACCCTCCCCCTATACCTGCCCCAGCCTCTCTTAAACCCCTCCGCAGTCTCTGCCTCCACTAGTCCCTTGGGCAGTGCATTTCATGGTTCCACCACCCTCTCATAGAAACATAGAATTTGATGCCAGATAAGGACCGCTTGGTCCACCTAGTCTGCCCATTTCCCTACCTACAGGATAAGCTACAAATACTAGTTAACCAACAGCCTATTTCTTCCTACCCCCCACAAGAATTGCTTTATATCTGTCCCATGCATCCTTGAATTCTCCCACAGTTTTAGACCCCACAACCTCCTCAGGAAGGCTGTTCCATGCGTCCCCAACCCTCTTTGTGAAAAAATACTTCCTCACATTTCCCCTGAGCTGTCCCCCTCTGTCTTCACTCTCCATGAAGTAACACCTCCTCCCTCTCCCCTGAGGCCTCCCCAGTTTCCACCTATGCCCTCTAGTTGGCCCCTCCTTCCTTTGGAGCACCCTGACTGAGCCTCCTTTTGATTCCCTTCATGTACTTGAAGACCTTTATCATGTCCCCCCATCCCTTCTCTCCTCCAGGGTGTACATGTTGAGCTCCTTGAGCCTCTCCCTGTAGGTCCTTTCCCCCAGGCCCCAGATCATTTTGGTTGCCCTCCTTTGTACCCTCTCCAGGAGTGCAATGTCCCCCCTTAAGTGCGGTCTCCAAAACTACACACAGTACTTGAGGTGCGGCCTAACCAAGCAGTTATACAGAGGAAGGATCACTTCTGTCCTTTTAGAGGTAATCCCCTAGTGATGCAACCCATCATCCTATTGGCTTTGCGCTGCCCTCCTACAATTCTCAGAGTTGTTCATTCTGAGATCCACCACCACCCCGGTCCTTCTCACCCTCTGAGACTTGTAGTGTCCCCCAGGTATACCCTTGGCCCAGATTTCTGGCCACCAGGTGCAGAACCCTGCACTTCCCAGCATTGAACCTCAGTTTCCACTTTCTCAACCACCTATCCAGAGTCTCCAGGTCCTCCTGCAGGGCCACTCTCCCCTCCTTCCCATCCACCACCACATCTGGCTTCGAGTAATCTGCAAAGAGACGCATTTCACTACTGATATCCTTCCGTATGTCAGAGACATATGTGTTAAACAGGAGGGGCTCTAGTATCGATCCCTGGGGAACCCCACTAATGACCCTCCTTGGAGAGGAGACTAGCCCCCCCAACCACTATCTTCTGTGTATACTCCAAGAGCCAATTTCCTATCCATCTGATCATTTATGTACCCACCCCCATTTCCGTCAGCTTAGCCAGCAGACCACCATGGGGGTACCAAATCAAATGCCTTGCTGAAGTCTAAGAAAGAGGACATCCACCGGCCTACCCTGGTCCAGGGCACTCATCACCCAGTGGTAGAACTCCAAAAGGTTGGTCTGACACAATCTTCTCAGGATGAATCCATGCTGTCTATCATCCAGGTACCCCATTTTCCCCAGTACCTCCCAGCCTTTTCTTGACAATACCTTCCATCACCTTGCCCACCATGAGGTCAGTAATGGGCCTGTAGCTCCTCTCCTTCTCTCTTGATCCTCCCTTGTGGATAGACGATATGGGCCACCCTCCAGTCATGAGGTACCCACCCCATCCTCACAGAGATGTTAAAAAGCTCTACGGAGGCACCAAGACATCCACCAGTTCCCGCAGTACTCTGGGGTGCATTTCATCTGGCCCTGGTGCTTTCTTTGTCTAAAGGGACCTGAGGGCTTCCTTTACTCTCTCTATGAGAATTTCAATCTCCACGTTTCCCCCCTCTGCTCCCTGTACTGTCATCCCCCACATAATGGTGCTGGCTCTTCCCTCTCCCCCAGACATGTCAGGGTTCCCTATCTCTAAGTGTCCCACCCCCTCCCCCAGATTACCACCACTCCTCCCGACAGATGTAGCTCCCTCCTCCTTCCTGGTAAAAACTGAGGCAAAGTACTCGTTTAGTACCTCAGCCTGCTCCCCCAGATCCTGTACCCATCCCTCTCCTGACCTAATCCTACAGATCTGCCCCCTCGCTTTCCTTTTTTCCCCAATGTATCTAAAGAACCTCTTGTCCCCGATTTACCTGGCTAAGATCTGCTCCTTCCTTGCCTTAGCTGCTCTCACCACCCTGGTGACCCTCCCGACCATCTGCTCATACTCCCCCAATCCCTTTTGCTCCTTGAGTGCTTGAAGTGCTTATAGGCCACCTTCTTATGCCTCAGGCCTCCTGAACCTCCCAGGTCCCACCAACAGGGTTTTCTGGCCTTACCAGATTTGTGCCTCTCTCTTGAATAGGACCCTGGCAGCCTCGTGTACCCCTCCTAGATCCCACACACCTGCTGTCAGCATCCATGTCTGGCCTTATCCTGTCCAAATGACCCATAGGATCCTTCCTAGCTCCCTTAAATCCACCCCTGAGTCAGTTACCACCATCTTTGTGTGGCTTACCTCCCCTCCAGGTCCAGGAAAAACAAGACTGTGGTGTGGTTTACTCACGCCAGTGGGTCCCTCACCTCCAGGCCCCCAATCTGGTCACAGTCCACCAGGACTATGTCCAGTGTCCTGGGCTCCCTAGTCAGTTCCCCACCTGCTGGGTCAGGGAACGCATCCTGGATGGCATCCAGTAACCTCTGCTCCTTGGCCACTGAAGAGGTCATAGTCCCCAGTCCATTCCTGGCATGTTTAGGTCCTCCATCGCCACTACCCATCCCTTACCCAATTTACAGTGACCCACAACATTTGCCACCAAACTCTCTTCAGGGCCTCTGCCAGTGCTTGTGGTCTGTATACCACCCCTAACTTTACTGTCTTACTCCCCTGCGTTTGCAGGGTGACTCCAATCACCTTCACGTTTCCCCTCCACCTCCTCCACCCTCATATACCAGTGCTGTTTATGACTATCAGTGCTACCCCCAGCCCTGTCCTTCTTGAACATAGTGTAGTCCTCCAGGTTTAGGTCTCAATCATGCCCAGGTCTCAGTGACAGCTGCCACCCCACAGCCCCTCCACTAGCATTGCCAGGAGCTCAGGCATCTTATCTCTTAAGCCCCTGGCATTTATCAGGACCACCCTCCACCCCTTTCTCCCTCCTTCCATTTCCTACCCATGGGCTCCCGTTTGGTTGTGTGCTCCCTTCCCTGCACCCTACCTGCTGGCATTTCTCCATAGTCCACCAGCCCCTTAAGGGTGGAGACAGAGACCCTCCTTTATCATACCCCCTGCAACGTCCCTATTTTGATCCCTCCCTTCACAGGACTTAAACCCCACCCTTCACTGATGTACCCGGCTAGTTTCAGCTTCAGGATTTCCCTCCCTCCAAATTGAGGTGGAGCCTGTTCCCTATCATACAGCCCCATATTCTCCAAGGTTGCCCCCACAAGGCCATAATTTCTAGCCTCACCACCCCCTGAACCACTGATTTATTACCCCTAATTTTCTGCTTGTTCTCCCCACTAGCCCTTGGCCCAGCAGGATTTCCAAGAAGGAGATCGAGCATCCTATGGAATGGAATCCTGGCTAGCTCCTAAACCTGGCCTGTATCTCTAATTCACTATTCCTTTTATGTCTTTGTACCCAGGTGCACCAGTATGTCCGGAGACCCCCACATTCCCTTGCTGTGACTATACCTGGAGTGCTTGGCCTTGTGCACCCGTCAGGCCAGGGTGATATTTATTTGCCAGACAGGTTCTGCCTCCTGTGCCCTCCCACTGGGTACCCTGATCATGGAATCCCCCAACAGTAGCATTCTAATACCACCTGCCTCTATGCTTATCCAGCCAAATTCCCCTTCTTCCCTGCACATCCTTGCCCCTCCTTCCGGCCTCCCTTGAAAAGCTGGCTCCTTGCACTGGCCACAATCCAGGTGTCAAATGTAGTCCTCTCCCTATAGTCACTGACCACCCACTCTGCCTTGGTCCTGGGAATCCACCCCCCAACCCAGCATCCTTTTTTATGTCACTATCGCCCCTACCCCTGCCCTTGGACTGGGCCCTCTGCCTATCTGTTGGCTAGCTTGGTTCTTATTCTCTTCCTTCTCGTCCAGGTTCAGCTCCCCCTACCTGCCACCCCCCCTGGCCCATACCCTCAGCCCCTAAGTTCTGCAGCCTCCTCCCTGCTCACACTTCCTCCTTCTTTTCTTGCCTCCACCTCCTTTTCCTCTGCCTCTCTGGGCCCCCTCCCATCCCCACTTTCTCACCCACCATGCCTCTCCCCATTCCTCCAGATTTCTGGTCCCTGCTTCTTGCCCCTTCTCCCTTCCTCACCACGATCCGTCCCTGTCCTAGATTGATCCTCTCCCCAAGCACTCCCCTCCTCTACAACCAGATATAGGGGGTCAAAACAATTTGTGAGCCTAAGACCAGACCCCATCCCACCCTCTGATATGATCCCAAAATTCTTCTTTCACAAGCGATAGACAGGACAAATTGTGTTTTTGGGTTGCAAGAACATTTTTTTAGGTCAAGATGGCCACCATCTTGCTTCTTTTATGGGAAAAAAAAATGAAAATACTAAAAACCCGTTATTAGAAAAACATGGATCTTGCTAAAGGGGATCAGTTAACTGTTTTTCCAAAAACCAAAGCCAAAACAAAACAACAAAAAAAAACACAAAACAGAAATACAGTTTTTGAACATTGTTAAGTTTTTGGCCATCAGCTAAGCAAGATGTCTTGAGTCTTGTGTTGTGAGCAGTGATTTCTTGGTCTCACATTTAAGTGTGACCAAAGAACCAAAGAATTTTTCATGTGCTCCAAAAATGCTTGTTTTTCTGCCAGATTACTTTGTCTGCTTTGTGTTTGTCAACACTGAGTGCGTTAACATATATATTTTTGCAATGAACACACATATATATATATATATATATATATATATATATATATATATATATATATATATATATATATATATATATATATATATATATATATATATATATATATATATATATATATATATATATATATATATATATATATATATATATATATATATATATATATATATATATATATATATAGTATATAGTAGTGCTACCATAGCTAAGGTTGAGGCCATTTACATGTTAAACTCCAAATTTTGCACCTTAATAACTTTGCACTGTTTGACGGATTTGCCTGAAATTTGGAATACACGATCAAGACCCATACTCCTTGGGATCTGCCAAGTTTTGTACCAGTCAGATACACAGCTGTGGAGTTATTAAGCATGATCTGCGCGTGCATTTATGCTTTTTCTGGAATTCTATGGTCACGCCTACAGGTCGCTCGGTTTGTGCAACTGGTCCGAATTCTTCAGGGAACGTGCGGCCAGGGTCCCCGATGTGCCTTTTGAAGATTTCGTGAAAAAATATTAAACGGTTCAAAAGTTATTCAAAAATCTATTTCCCATTATAAGTCAATGGGAAACGTTAACAAAAGTTCGACAGGGTCGCAAATGCACTTTTTGCTGTAGCAAATTCCCCTTTTACTGTCGCAAATCCACCATTTTGTTTTCAGTTAGTGATCAGAAAAATGCTTGGCATTTAAAATTGGGACCCTCTAGCAACCTAATTCTTTTGTATTCACCTAGTGGGCCCTGAGGATGCTAGCCATGTCTTTATTTTGGGGTAAAACACCCCAGAAATATGTTTTTCAAATTTCTGGAAAAAGTACTTTCTCAAAGTAGTGTCGCACTCACGAAAGTGTTGCAAATTTTTGCGAAAGCTTTCGCAAATTGCGACGGTACATTTCTAGGCTGTGGGAAAATGACAGCAATTCTTTGGCACCTTGCTGCAAAAGAACAGTTTGGTGCTTTGGCCTGAAATGTGGAGGGAATGCAGCAGACATCTTCACAGATGTGCCTTTCAGTGTTGTGTTGAAAAAATATTACACAGCGGCAAAGTTACGGCACTCCAAAGTTGACGCTTTTTCCCATAGGATAACATTACGGCATCCGACGCATTGCAGCAATCCTTTGGCGCCCTGCTGCAATATAACGGCTCGGTCTTTTGGGCTGAAATTTGGAGGAAAGACAGCCAAATGTCTTTTAGTAGTTTGGTGAAAAAATATTACAGTGAGCCAAAGTTATGGCACTCCAAACTTCTCTTTTTTTCCCATAGGATAACACTACGGTGTTCGCTGCGCCTTTCAGGGCCCGCATCTCGGAAACGGTGCAAGATACGGACTTTTCGTCAAAAAAACACTTAGCCCCCTACTGTGGGCTAAGTATAAAACTAGCCAGGAAAGTCATAAATCATATGACTTTTAAATTTATTTTCTACGTTGTACGGTTCCTGAGATATAAGCTATTTAGTATTCCAACTCCTCATTTTCTGCTCCGAGACCCATTATTATGCATACATTCTTTGTACTCACTGTCTTTCTCTATGCAGCTTTT
Source organism: Neoceratodus forsteri (assembly GCA_016271365.2). NCBI lineage: Eukaryota > Metazoa > Chordata > Ceratodontiformes > Ceratodontidae > Neoceratodus > Neoceratodus forsteri. Next base: position 641,301,314 of record CM028137.1, on the reverse strand, counting down.
GGGGAAAACCAGCCTGTGCACTTACATTACTGTTACCGTTGCCCTTTCCGCTTGCGGTTCCGTACCTGTTTCACTTACCGTTCACGTCTACGGCACCATGTGCATTATCCTTTGCGTTTTCATTTGCGCTTTCGTTTCTGTTATTTTTTGCCATTTGTGTCTACAGTACTGTTTCTCTTTCTGTTTCACTTTACGTCACCATGACCATTGACATTTCCATTTGCGGGCACCATGTTACTATGTGACAAGACATCACATGGCAGATCATTCCCGTCTACGCCACCGTGTGCGTTACCCTTTCTATTCTCATTCACGCTAGTGTTACCATGTGTGCCACTGTTAGCGCTTCTGTTTGCGTTGCTGTTCCTGTTACTATGTCACAAGACATCACGTGGCGGGAGGGACGTGCTCCTCGCGCTGCATTACATTCACTATTTCTCATTATCATTCTCAAAAGAAGGGAAATTAGAGGCAAAAACTTCATTTAATGCATCAGTTAGGGTTATTCCACAGTGACAAAAGTGAGGAAATTGTTGTTAGGTTGAAAACCCCTTGGACCCCAGCCACCCCCAACCCGGCATTGAGGTGTGCATTGGGTTGTTCAGTCTAACTCTCACCCTATTCTCTTATACTTCTGCTGCTTTACATGTGATGGGGGTGAGGAGTGGGGCTGGTGGCCCAATGCACCCAATGCAGTTGAGATGAGCTGAAAAGAGTCTCAACCTAACGGCTCACTATGAGCTGAAACAATTGATGCATTAAATGGAGTTTTATCTATATATATATATATATATATATATATAAACAATATGTATATACATATACACACTATATAAATACTTTGCAAAACAAAACTGCATTGTGCACCAGTTAGGGCTCAGCTTAATGCAACAAAAGTAGGGGAATGTGGCATTAGGATTTCCAACCCTAACTCCTCACCCCCATCTCGCTAGCAGCAAAAGGATAAAACATGAAGGTTTTGGGTCTCCGGAGTCTTGGTGAGTCAGTGGTGGGGTCTTCCTTGGGGTCATCAACTCTAATGTTTACCTTTCTCCCCACAGCCCCTAGCCTCCTGTCTGAAGCACAAGGTACAGCTCCAAGCCAGTGCCTACTATTGATTGACACTTCAGAGGTAGAGAAGTATGTCTCCCCACATGTTGTTAATGGAATCTGTTATAGCTTTCTTCATGGCCTGCATGAAGAAAAGAAGTCACATCTGACCTTGTTTGTTCATGTGAGAGGGTGGGTATTAGGGATGACAACCCCAAGGAAGACCACACCACCGATTCATCAAGATTCAGGAGATCCAAAACCCTAATGTTTTCAACTTTTCTGATTGGAGGGTGGGCAGTTACGGTTGGAAACCTTAATGCCACATTTCCCTACATTTGTTATGTTAAGTTGAACCCTAACTGGTGCATTAACACAGTTTTTGGCAAAGCACTTTATTTCTTTTTTAGATAGTAGGATTGTATCCTCATTCGCACAGGTCCCTTTGGGACCTGCATGAACAGATGCAGATGCACAGATCCCTCTGAGCCCTGTGCCAAGGGAAGATTCAATCCACTTATGGAAGTGCAGGGCTCTATGAATCCTGCACTTCCCTGCCGTAACAGAGGTCAAGAATTTGGGGCTGTCTAGTTGGCTACAGAAGTGCAAGGCCCTTTGGGACAAGCACTTCAATGTGGCTGCAGATATAGATGCACAGGCAAACAGTCCATCTCTCAGTCAATGCATAGGGACCTCTGTCACCCACAGGTGAAGGGCCCTATGCCAAGAGAAGTTTTGTATTCATTATGTACCTGGGCCCATGCAGGAACCCTGCACCATGCCTTTCCTGGCTGGAGGGGTAGTGTCAGATAAGAGCACCATCCTCCTATCCTCACCCCATCCAGCTTGCTCACTGAGCTCACCTCTGAACTCTGCTCACTGGCACGGGATCACTAAGCACTACCGTCATGGGTAAAGGCTGTCGCTGCACATAACGTTTTTTAATAATTTTTTTTTTTATTTTGACCTCAAATTTTCAAGATAGTAATTTTATGACTCCCCATATAAACATGATATATGGCATTCATAGTATATTGGCAGAGTGCATTTTGCACAAGTGCAAAAACATGTTTCAGCCAGGGTTTGAAAAATGACACCTGTCACATTTATGAGCTGGTTTGAAAAATTGCAATGTTAAAAGTTTTGAGTCAAAATATTTGAAGTTATGAGTGAACATTGAAATATTTCAATGTCCACGCATAACATGGTCATTTTGCCATATTTTTATACCAAAATTTCAACAACCCCACCTCATGAACAAGGTAGGTGACAAATTTTCAAATCCTGTCCGAAATGTGATTTAGCAGAGTGACTGTGAAATCACCTTGCAGGCAGATTTGAAAAGTTTTCACTGCATTGTTCATGAAGTGGGATCTCCAAAAGGCAATTTTAAAGGTTTGGTGGAAAAATATTGAAAAACAGTGAAGTTATGAGAGCACACTGACACATTTCAATGTTCACTCATAACTTGGTCATTTGACCAAATTTTACCACCAGATTTTTAACATAGCCTTCTTATGACCCCACCTTGTGAACTCCAGTAGGTGAACATTTCCAAATCCTGTCTGAAAGATGATTTCACACTGTGAATTGGAAATCCCTTTTCAGGATGGATTTGAATAATTTTACCTCCCTTGTTTATGATGTGGGGTCCCAAAAAGACCCATATTGAAAATTTAGTGTAAAAATATTAAAAATGACAAAGTTATGAGTAAAAGTTCAAACTCCTTGAAGTACATTAAACCGGACTTACCTTATTTCCTCATATCACAGTCACCGGTTCCAGCAGCAAGACATTTTTGTTTGGAGTGTAGATCTATGACATGGGACAGTTTATAGTGAGTGAGGGGGATGTCAGGGTGTGTAGGGTGGTGGGTGCTGATGAGAGATTCAGGATGGCATGGGTAGGAGAGTGTGTGCTGGTGGTCAGATCATTGAGGGACCATTTTCTATTTTACAAGTTTAACTGTAAAACAAAAAAATGAGGAATGGTTCTCTTTATTTTACAGGGAAACTGGCACTGGGGATTGGGCACCCCAGTGTCAGGATGATCTTCAATGGCACTGAGGTGGGCACCTTGGTGCCATCCAATATTTTTTTTGGTGGGGTTGACCTGGGGGGGGATGGGGGCTTGAAGAAGCAGTACTGGAGGTAGACACACCACTCCACATAAAATACTTAAGACAGGTAGGTAGACTGGTAGATAGGTAAATAGGTAGACACATAGATAGATAGATAGACAGACAGACAGACAGATAGAGATCAGGGGATCACCTGCTCATTGCTTCAGCTGAAGCCAGCAGCATAAGTCCAACAGCAGCATCACAATTCAAGAAAGTCCTGCTGTTCCCATACTTAGAACGCAGGTGAAATGGCTCCTCTCACTAAGCTGGGCACCCAGGATTTTCTGGTGCCCATAACCTCACTTCCAGATATATTTTCAGAAAAGTAACACCAGAGTCTAAGTAAATGGGTCCTGTTTACTTAGGTTCAAGTGTTTTTTTTTTTTTTGAAAATACATCATTTTTATGTATTTTCAATGTGTTTTAGTTAATAAAAGAAAAAAACAAGATAGCAGCCATCATGATTAATATATTTTTCCTCAGGATAAAGTAAATAATTTCTCATGACAAGTAAGTAATGAAAAATAAGCCCTTGTGATGGGTGTTTTTTACTGTTCATATCAGAGGTTTATCCAAAAACCAAACTTTAAATCCTTATAACTCTGGACGTGTTTAATATTTTTTCATTAAACCTTCAAAAGGCACTACATCAGCACAGGCCGTTTCTACCCTGAATGTTTTGTGAAAAAATTCTGCAGTGTCTGGGCTGTGCATGACAGTAATAAAACCCCATGTTAAAGCAATGGGAAAAATCTTTACTTTTCCAAAAATCAATGTCTAGATCTTAGAAGCCACAAAAGATGTTGCCACAAAATGTTTACCATCTTGAGACTTTGCCACATTGAACACGCATGCAAACATTTAGACTATTCTATCGAATGGCATCAAAGTTATTAAGGTGCAAAATTAAAGGTTTAACATTAAACACCCTACTCAACCTTAACTATAGGGGTGCTACCGCAACCACATTTATATTATAGGGGCATGATCATGCCCCTATAGTTAGGGCTGAGTAGGCACTTTAATGTTAAACCCCAGATTTTGCACTTTAATAACTTTGCAACTGTTTAACAGATTTGCACAAAATATGTCTTGCGTTGTTTCATGGGGTAGATCTCTTGGCATGCAAAGTGTTGTTCCAGTCGGACGTGCAGGTACTGAGATTCAGAGAGTGCAAATACCTTAAAATTTGTCCTTTTTTGCACTTTTTTCCTCATCACCCTGTGCGCAGATGGTATGGAATTTTAGTGTGAAATTTGTATTGTAGAAAGCTTGGGTCACAGAACAGGCTTATGCTTCTTTGTTGAAAAAAAATATGAATCCCTTCCAAAGTTATTGCACCTTTAAGATCTAATTATTTCCAATGGGAATTTCACTTTCCAGGATACAGAAATGAAGCAAAAAAGGATTTTGATCTCAGGAAAAAGGATTCTTTTTCGTGAGTGGCCAATCCTTTTTCCCAAGAAAATAATTCCTTTTTCATGAGCTGCCATCTTGTTTTCACTTTTTAAACTGTCATAACTCAGCCCAGGGATGTCTTCTACAGACATCTAAACATGTATCTTGCTCATCAGGAGCTGATTAGCTTCAATGTGTATTTTGTTATAGCTCCCATGACCTCAAAACATGTTTTTTCATCAATTTAAATCCTTTTCACCACTCGCTAAGTTCATTTTTCTCCAGTTCTTTTTCATTCTCACAAAAAAAGGAAATCAGCTGGCAAAAAATGATTTAACTCTGCCATCCCCTTTTAAATAAAGTATGCCATTGGTGTCCAGTGGCACCCCCACCCACCAATCGCTATTCTCCATTTTCCTGGGGTCTAGTGGTACCTCCCACCCACTGATTGCCATCCCCATTGCCAATTTTGACATTCCATGGTGTCTAGTGGCACCTCCACCCTCCCATTGAAGCAAAAACCTGAAATAAAGAAAACAGTTCCTCTATGTTTTTTTTAAACCTGTAAAAAATAAAAAGGGTCCCTTGCAGATCATTCCCCCAACCCCCACCTCCCACTCAGCAACCACCACCCCACACACCACAGCACACCCCCACACACCCTCACTCACTTGAACAGTTCCCAGGTTCAACACCCACTCTCCGATCAAAGACATGTCTTGCTGCTGGAACCAACATATGCAACATGAGAAACTAAGCTAAATGCACTTCAATGTATTTCAATGAGGGTGTCAACATTTATGCATAACTTAGCCATTTTTTGAGATTTTGATCCCAAATTTTCAACATAGCCTTTTGGGGACCTCGCCTCATAAACAATGGGACTGTCATTATGCAACTCCCACCTGAAAGGTGATTTCATGGTTGGTTGTGGAAATCACCTTTCAGGCAGGATTTGACAATTTTTCCTGACCTTGTTCATGAGATGGAATCATAAGAAGACTATGTTTAAAATTTGGGGTCAGAATTATTAAAAATGGCAACATTATAACTATGCATTGCAATTTCGCTATGCACGCTCATAACTTTGGAAATTTTAAATATTTTGACCCCAGATTTTCAACATAGCCTTCTTATTACCCCACCTAATGTATATATCACAGTTGTCATTTTTCAAATCCTGGCCAAAATGTGTTTTTGCACATGTGGCATTACAGTTGTGCAGAATTACGAACTGGCAAAGTTTCAAAAATGTTCTCTACCGGGTATATGAGGTGGAGTAATAAGATGGCTATGCTGACAACTTGGTCACTTGTGTCCTATAAATGGAAGCACAGGGCCCAGGCAAATAAGGATATGATTATATTACTGTATGGGGTGTTAGGGTTGGAAATCCTAACACCACATTTCCCTATTTTGTGACTTTAACCCTGACTAGAGCATTAACAAGGTTTTTTGCAATTTATGTATCATATATTTATAGTTATCAGCAGCAGAACTCAAATCTCATTCAACATTCTAGCATTTTGAGACATTTTATTCTTTACCATTTATGTCATTTGTGTATACAGTAAGTAAGCTTTTTGCCTCTTTGACTTCATTTGTCCTTGCTGCTTTTCCCACCCTGAGATTACAGTCCACTGATTATGACATCAGAGAAATGTCCTGGGCAACAGATAGTGATATTACAAGCCAATGATTGTGACTTCATATCAGGTATAAGCAACATTTATTTATTTAAAAGAGATTTACCAGGAAAGATATACTGAACCACGAAGCTGCGTTTCCTGATGTGTCCGGGGGTGGGGGGAGGGATAAGTACAAAGTGGAAGCACAGTAATAACAATTCAACAATACACAGTATGTACAATAATAGACATTACTAGAGCAAATAATAATGCAGGTTAAATATCAGAAGTGCAAAGTATCTGGCACACACAAGAAGGTATTGTCTCAAAATAGGAAAGAGTAACAGAGAGTAAGTAGAGGAGGGTGAAAAAGAGAGGCTGGGGGTGAAAAGGTAAGGTATGGTAGAAGTAAAAGCGTGGGGAGAAGAGAGCAGAGTACGGTGGATAGGGTGAGGGAATAGAGTGTTGAGGATTCTGAAGGGGTAGAAAGGGTGATTACTGGGCGAGGGAGTGAGTGAGAAAGAAGTGGTAAAAGTAGAGTCACAGTAGAAAAGAGTGTTAAAAGTAGAGTCACAGTAGAAAAGTCACAGTACAAACTGAACCACAGGAACGGGTCTCTGGTTCAGGAATTACCCCCACAGGAACAGGTCTCAAGAACAGGAACTTTCCCCAGTACTTTAAACTTTTTGTTATTAAAAATAAAATCCACTAATAAGTCTCAAGTCTGTTTGATGCAGGGGCAGGGCAGGGCAGGGCAGCAAATTAAAATACATAGCCCCCACAGATATCCGATGACCATTCCCCTCCTGAATAAGAGACATCATTGAACAACTGAACCTAACATGAAACATGAAATCTAATACAACCTGGGGGTGAAACTGGACCTAGGGAGAGACCAGACATTTTTGGTTCCTGTACCTAGGCTCCCACCAGACCGAGTGGGCAGGTAGCCATTAGGCTGGCAACCTTGGCATGTCTCCTTTGGGCAGTATAACACAGTGGTTTAAGGCTCTGAACTGCAAACCTGGAGACCTGGGTTTGAATCACACAGCCCCCACTTGCATACTGTGTGACCCTGAGCAAGTCATTTAACTTTCTTGTTTACAGGTCACACCTGTAAACAATCTTCAGCTTAATGTGTCTCTCCTGGTTAAAAAAAAGGTACTCTGCAATGCTAGATTTGTTAGGAACAACACCACAATTATAGTGGACTTGATTTCCTTGGTTGATCTGGCTTGCATTACGAAGACCTGGCTGAGTGGTGACGCTGGCCCATTTTGGAGGCATCTACACCAGTTAGGTTCTCTGTGGTTCATGCTCGAGGAGGGATCACAGGGGTGGCGGTGTGACCATCTGTTTTAGATCTGAACAAAACTTGTCTGTGCTCCCAGTAAGTTCTACTTTGTTGTGTGAACATGTGGCCACATATGGGAATCCAGGTACAGCTTGAAGACTCCTTCTGGTGTACCGTCCCCTAGGCCATGAGAGGGAATTTCTGCAGGATGTTGCAGACTTTGTCACTGAGAGAATTTTGGAGTTGCCCACGTGGTTGGTTCTGTTTGACTTCAGTGCTTGAATCGATAGTGAACTCTCGCAGTTTTGGCAAAACTGACACCAGATAATGGATTCACTGGGCTTCACACAAGTTGTTACTTCTGTGACCCACAAACGTGGTCATACCTTGGACTTAGTATTCTTATTGGGGCTTGAGGTAGGCAACCTCAAAATTGATCTGGTGCTTTAGTTGGACCACTGCACAGTAAATTTCTCCCCTGGTCATCCTCCCCATGTGGAGATGCTCCTCTACTGCCTTTTAAGGGGGTTGTCCCCGGCAGGACTCCAAGCAGTGATGGATCCCACGGGTGTGATGTTTTCTTGTGGGGCAAGATTGAGAGAGGCGGTGATGGCCTACAACAGGACTGTCACCTCAGCTCTTGATTATGTCACACCAGTGCGTATACAACACAGGTCTTCTCACCTGAGATACCTGTGGTTTAATGGGCCCAAAGAGACGAAGACCAGGGGTTGGAGGTTAGAGCATTATTAACAGAAATCCAGTACTAATGAGGAAAGGCTGACTTTGAGAACTCGCTAGGGGGAGTATCACAGAGCAATCTTTCACAAGAAGGCAGCATTCCTGTCCAGGGAGATTATCCCAGGGAGGAACAGATTGGCTCAGCTCTTTTGGATGATAGACAGACTACTTCATCCTACCTGTGTTCAACTGAGAAAGGCAGTTTCAGCTGCCAGGTGTGAAGAGTTCACTCAGCTCTTCTCTGACAGAGTGTCTTCTATCAGGTCCAGGATTGCCCAAAGTGGGTTGTTGGAGCTCGGGAGAGGAGAGGTGATTATCAGTGGGAGCACTCCTCCTGTCTGGTGTGAGTTTAGGCCAGTGGGGGCGGAAGAGGTCTGTGATTTAATTTCAAAGTTGCAGCCCACTTGTTTTGAACTGGACCTGGGCCAAACACATCTCCTAGTAAGCTGTGTGGGGTCTGTAGGTCTGGTGATTGTTGAGACTGGTTGGTGCTCCTATTCAGGATAGTCTTTCTCTAGTGCTTTGATGAGGCACTGGTGAAGTCCCTACTGAAGAAACTATCCTTGGACCCAGACTGCTTAGCGAATTTTAGACCAGTCTGTAACCTTTCCTTTCTGTGAAAGGTTATCGAGAAGATAGTGGCAGCTTGAGTCACATCTCAACGGCTTTAATATCTATGAGCCTTTCCAGTTGGGATTTAGGTTTAGGCATAGTATGGAGACCGCATCAGTAAGGGTGTGGAATGATGTTCTGAAGGCCAGAGTAGAGGGGGAACAGTCAGTTCTCATTCTACGCCATCTCTCCTCGGCTTCCATGGTATGTTGCTGGATTGCCTATGGGAGCTCTGTGGACACACCGGCACCATCATCAGCTGGTTTGTGCCCTTTCTTACAGACAGACCACAGAGGGTGATGATTAAGAATTTCTCCTCACTCTTGAAACCCCTGTCCCATGGAGTTCCTCAGGGCTTGATCCTCTCACCTATGTTGTTCTCAGTGCACATGCTGCCCCTGGGGAAATCATTAGACACTGCTAAGTGCCTTTTTTACAGCCAGATTTGATTGAGACAGCCACAGTGTGGAAATGTAAACAAAGCCCTTTGGCAGCGGAAGGTCTGAATCACGATGCCTTGTATAAAGTCAAGGGCACAATTGCCAGGCAGTTAAGAACAAGGCAAGGGTGCCAGGAGTGAGATGAATTGAGGACTTTAGGGAGATATTTGCATTGCGGAGTGGACAACCAATCCAGTACCCCATTTTTTTTTATAAAGGTCTGCCTCATTTTCGACTGAACTAATGGGGAGCTGAGTTTTGTGACTGGGAGTGCCTGATCAGCCAGTGTCAGAGAGACTGTGAGAGAGACTGCATGCTGCCTTGGAGGAAAGAGGAGAAAGCCCCTGGAGCTGCATGTGTGCAAAAAGCTGGACTTGTTTTCTGGGCTGACCAATGTCAAATGCTTAGCAGTGAAACTTTTCAATGAATGATTGTCTTAAATCTGAAACTGGTGATTAAGGCAAGTGACTGCTTGAAGTGAATGACTTCCTGACTGGCCGATAACATTCTGTGATTTCTGAAGTGAGGTATTTGCCATTTCTTTCCCTTGCTCATCCCTCTGACCAGCCAGCTACCGACATCAAGGAAGTCTTTAAGTAGCTTGGGCAGAAGAGGATCGAGGAGGAAGGTAAGTCCATACCAAGACAATGAAGAGTCCTTATACAGTAAAGGCAGAAGACTCTACATGTCTGAGAGGTGGAGATACAGCCCTCCACTGTGAAAGCCATCAATGTGCAGTGACTGACGTGTCCACATAGACAGAGACACTGCATTTCTTAAGTTTGAGTGGCCTGCAGTAGCCTGAGTGAAAGAATGCAGTATTCCCTGCCTGTGTCACCCTGTAGTGTCTAAATCTGCTGAACTGTAAGTACCATATTAGAATTCTGGTCCTGTAACATAACTGCATATACTTACATAATTAGGGCCTGTATGTTTTATCGTGAATGACCAAAGTTCCACAAGGACTGTGGCATAGGAGCATAGCACAGGCAGAGGCCCTGCAAGTTTACCTTTTTGAGGATTATAATATAAAAGGCGCAGCTCATTTTGCTAGTATTCTCTATAGTCTTTGATGACCTAATTTACCATTTTACATCAGGCTTACAAGGTGAGTCTACTGTATCACTGTAGTACAGTACCACCCATGAACAATATTATGGGAGCTCCTTGGGTAAAAGAGTGATTTAAATACTGGTGCAACAGCTTAACTCAGTGTGGTTGTGTGGGACCATTTTGGTGGGAGGTCAGTAAGCTGTTCAGAGATAAACTGTGAGAACCTCATTGGTGTTAATTATTTTGTCTTATTTTTTGTCTTACCATGCCTTTCTACCTCAGAGTCTTGCTCCTGATTTTCCCAAATAAATCCTATCCAGTTTTGACTATATGCATTATATTTGCCATTTTATTGATTTTTCTATCATTACTGCTTTTGATTTATTATACTGCTGGGTACTGCGGGGAGGGTCTGTTGGTGACCAGCATAGTATGACCTGGGAGGCATTACCCTGCTTCCTTTGTTGGTAAGGCAAGTGGATTGATAGGGTGAGACGCCATTATCTTGAGTTATAAGAAACTAAGTCACACCATGTTCCTGGTGCACACTGTCTGGAAGCTTAAAGAGCACATCTCAGTTACTGCAAGAAGGACTAATTCGCATGCCTAGTGGGTAACGGGGTGGCATCACCTGTTTAGCCAATTAGGACGCTGTGTCATTTTTACAAAGACAGCTGAGTGGTATCACTTGAACACTGCTTGTGACAAAGGATGCATAACACCAAAATTCCTGAATATGGGAAGTAGTTTGAAGGTTCAGCAGCATAAGATAGAATAAACACCCCCTGGACCAGCCTAAAGAGTATTGTGACTGGGTTAACATGGGTGTTAGTCACTACCCCTGCCTTACTTGTAAGTTCTTCTCTGGCCCTACCCCCCCTGCCCACTCCGTTCCACTGATGAGGGATTGCTAGAGGTTCCCAGAGCTTTTTTCTTTGTGGCCCCAACCCTGTGGAACTCTCTACCTTGCCGGATTAGAGAGTGCTTGTCCACTGAGACTTTTAAAGCTTTTTTGAAAAGTTATTTATTTGAGTTAGCTTTTGAAGATAACATTTAGTTTATTCTGCTGCCTTTTTAATGTTTAATATATGTATTTCTTATTGGATGTCTGTTGTTATATTTATTATGTATCTGCGCTTTGGTTTTCTGAAAAGCACATTATAAATAAATGTTGTTGTGGTTATGGGCTCAAATTAGGATGAGCGGGGGGGTAGTAAATGGGGTCAAGGGAAAGGGAGGTCTTGTCAAGAGTGGGGTGCCACAGGGTTCACTCCTGGATCCAGTCCTTTTCAATATGTTCGCCAGTGACACAGAGGAAGAAATACAGGGCAAGATGTGTCTCTTCACAGATGATACTAAGCTTTGTGGCAGGGTAGACTGAAAGGAAGGGGTAAGAGAGTTGCAGAGGAACCTGCAAAGGTTAGAGACGTGTTCCAAGATTTGGCAGTTGAAATTCAGTGCCAAGAAGTGCACAAGGATGCACATAGGGAACAAGTACCCCAGGATGGAATATTAGATGGGAGGGGTTAATTTGGACCCACTACGTCTGAGGAAAGGGACATGGAGATCATCATAAATGACTCCTAAAACAATCTAGTTAATGCAACAAGCCCTACAGCAAGACAACCAAAATGCTGGGGTGTATTGGGAGGGGGTTCGACAGCAGGAGGAAAGAGGTAATTGTAGCTCTCTGTAGATCACTGGTGAGGCCACATCTATAATACTGTGCCCAGTTCTGGCATCTCCAATTAAGGAACAACAAAGACAAGCTGGAGACAGTGCAGTGTAGGTTAACCAAAATTATTCAGGGCCAGCAGGGCAGATCCTATGAGGATTTGCTTAAGGCTCTGAACATGTACTCGTTGGAGACCAGCAGGGAGAGGGACAATATGATAGAGACCTTCAAGTTCCTGAAAGGAATGAACAAGGCAGACTGTAAGGAAATAGCCTGCAAGAATGGTGAATCAAAACATGGGGACATGAGTGGAATCTAGTTTGAGAGGGCACAGGAGGGACTTAAGAAAGTTTTATTTCACAAATACAGTGGCTGAGCTGTGGAACAGCCTACCAGCAGAGGTGGTGGGTAAAGGAACCATTAATGTGGTTACAAACACAGCTGTGACTGAGTAAAAGGCTTAATAGTTCCTCAGGGGGATAACAGTAGGGCAGCGGGCAAGTGGAGGGTGAGGGCAAAAACCCTGACTAAACAATAGGTTCCCAATTTTTCTGCTGACATTTATCCTTGGTTGATAACTCCTGATTGGAAGTTCTTATCAAAGACAGACTTTAGGTTCCATGATGCCTCCACCCAGAGAATGGTATAGTGGACCTGGTGCCAAGTAGGGTACCACTCCCTGGAATGAAGTACCTATCCTCCTACCCACCGTGGTCATCCCAGCCATGAACCAGATACACCAATACCAATTATGAGCACTCTACTAATAACATGCTGACAGACAATAAATATGAACAAATAAGGGCTTTATTAGGAGGCGTGGGAACAATATGCAGTTTCCAGACTGCACTTTTGTCACTCTTCTAGGCCAAGAGAAATATAAATAGCAAGTGGCTATTCTTTTAGTGTTCTCCAGGGCTCAGCCAACTAAATGTTAGCCCTTCCCTAAACCACACATGCACAGTTACTGATTGCCCAGCTGTAGTGCTTGGAAACTACTCACACCCTACTGGTACCAGTTATATGCCCTTAATTTTAAACTATATGGGAGCTCCTGTTGCTTAAGTGGGTACCCAACTGTAGGAACAATGTAGCACGATGTTGGCGAGCATTGGCACATTTAAATAAAGAACTGTGTTTAAACATTCAGCAAACAACCCTCAAATGCAAATTGAGTACTATATTACTATTCCTGGCCGGATGGACTAGTCCATTAAATGAATTCCTGCATTACTATTGTACAGTGATAATGTTGCAGGGGCAAGCCCTAAAATACTTGCAATTTACCCAGACCAGTGGCATCTCCCTCAATGCACAGGGTATAGTGGCACAGTGGCAGCAAGTTTCACCCATGGCTGGTTTCTGCTTCCCTTCTGGTTAAGGCCTCTGCTGTTGATAGGGGAGAATAGCTGTTCTCCACAGGTTCATTCAGGCCTCTCCTGACATTGTCATGTAACAGACAATGCTCTTCTGTACTCTTGCAGGGCAGCATCAGTCTGTGAAGCCCAAATCACATCAGACCAGCACACCAAGTCCTGATATCCAGTCCCTAGTGCCCTGCAATGACCAGTATCAAACAGTGGTACTGGGTGGGGGACTTTCTCATTACGGAGCTGATTTCATACTTAGGCAGGATCATAGCTGCAGTGCAGCAACATCTTTTACTCTCTTAGCTTTCAGTTCTCATCTGTCAGATTGCGATGTCCAAGCATGTGGTCACCTCTTTTTCTGTAGTGGCAGGAATTCTGCCGGCTCTAGCAGAGACGAGGTCTGACTCCCTCACTGTCAGCTCCAGCTCACTTCTATCTGCTCCTTACTGTAATTACGATGGACTCAGTTCAGGAACAGCCCCTGCTGCTCACTGGGGAATGCCAACTGTCCACTGAGCTGTCAGTCACCCTGGGGCAGTGCTGGCAGTTCATGACTCAATAAACAATTGACTAGACACTTGTGTCAGAATTAATTAAATCCTCCTGTGTCCCATGAGCCCTTATTACTCCTTTTTCAGACTTCTGCAGTTTGATTGGCTGTGGCACAACCCCTGAACCTCAGCTGCTGTAGTCACTGAGGTCAGAGTGAACAAAGATGGTTGCCATATGGTAGTCCCACGGGGTACTGGTCCTAATTCTTTATTTTACAGAGGGTTTCTACTCTAAATGAATTATTCGATGCCCCTTGGTGTTGTGCACATGATCACACTTAATGACCGGTCAATTGAGGCTGACTGTCAGGGATCGATGTGATCATTGGAAATGCTGAGTCCTGAATATGTGATAGCACACCTTTCGTCAGTGACAAAGGAGCTACTCTTTGATGTGTGGTGTAGCTGCTGATACATGGTACCAACAGCACCAGAGATTCCTGGTGCTCCTCCCTGCATTTCCAGTCCAGTCACCACAACAGCTCAGATCTGTCAGGGCTGGCAGGAGCCACACTGCTGGTAGCTGGCGCCACAGGCTGGACTCCATGGAGCCCAAACAATTACAGAAATTTAGCTTTGGATTCAGACACATGTTGTTCAGACCTGTACTTATCTCAGAGAATGTGGGCTAGTGTTTATGGATGCATGCCTAAATTAGATAAATGGAATGCGGTTCTGACTTGCCACTGAATAGTTTTCAGGTAGAGAAAAGGCTGTCATAAAAGGAGAAATGTTATGCCCCTAAATGCCACCAATTATGAAGCCACCACCTTCTGGCTGGAGGCACGGTAGAGTTGTGATGATCAAGGGGACAAGGAATTATAGAGATAAGGTAGAGAGCAGGGAGAAGCACTCAGGGGAAACCTGACTCCCTTTGCTGAGCTGACTCCTTAGCCAGATCCATTGTTTTGAGTATGGCTAAACCTTTTGCATACTTCTGATTGGGATGGGGAGGTCAAGCTGTTAACATAGTAGGTCAAAGGGAGAGCTTGCTCTGGATTCTAGTTAGCATGAAAAACTATCATATTTTGTGTAAAAACAGATATTAATAACACAATTTATAAAATAGACAAAAAAAAATTTCGAGTGCTGACTGACTGGTTCCCCATTCCAGCCGTGTCCTTATCAGGACATATCCTTCCAACTGGCACTAACTGTGCCAAGCAAACCACAGCACAGCAGAAATCAATCTGTGCCCCGCTCTCACCATGCAGCTTGTGAGCCAAAATGCCATGGAACGACAGCCGCTGCATCAGGAGAGCAGTGCCAGCAACAGCAACAAACAGCAGGAAATATTTCCTCCAATCCCCCCCAGCACACCACAACAAACTTTTCATACTTATATGTGGTAATTTTGAATCGCTGCCCATCTGTATGTATCACCCCAGTATTTGAAGCCGGGTCCAGGAACGAGTGGCCGTTATGAAAATCCCAAGCCTCTGGTCTGTTTCAAACATCTCACCTGTTCTGTAGCCCTCCCACTCACCTCTCCCTGTCCATGACAAGGTACAAACATTAAAATGAACATCCCCTTCCACTAACAGCAGCACACATCACAAGGATGATGTTTAAAAAAAAAAGACAAAAACTGCACAGTATGGTGGCCAGTAAGGGACATGCTCGCTCAGTCACACACAAGTGGGCTAGAAAAGAAATCGTAAACAGAACCAAAATAAAATGCATGAAACAAATGTTTGTCTACAGTGTGACCACTGCTGTACTTAAAGATGATGACAATGAAGGGGGAAAAGCACAAGCTGCATTTTAAAAAAAAATTGTGGTACAGATCCATCAACGTCCTTCATTTCCGATCCATGACATACTTGCTCCCTAAAAAGCCAGGTAGTATGCACGCAAGGACATACAATATGTTGCTGTTAGTCTTCCTAAAAGCACAGATTACAGCATGAATTAAAGTAAAAGAATCATAGGAAATAAAATAGCCTATCTCTGCCGTTGGTGGTGGGGCTGAAACCCTTGTGAAAGCAGGACTATTATTTCACCATTTCACCTATTAAAACCTTTATATCTATATATATCTATATATATAAATATACATATATCTATATATATATATATATATATCTATATCTATATCTATATATATATATATATATATATATTAGACAGTTTTTTCTTTTTTTCTCACAATAATTACTTGAGACCTCCTTCTTTACCGGCCTGCACCTCCCTCTCTTAATTTCAAAATTCGGTGTTATCTCACCTAACTGCTCCACCTTTCTCCTATTTCCACTGACTCCTAACCCCTGTTCACTCCTTGCGTGATTCTCCTAGCAAAACTTTTCACTCTCTCTATCTCCTGCTCTCCAAGAAATAAAAATACTGTAAATGATGTCTGTATGTAAGGTTTTGTTGACTGTGCTTTACATTGCTTATTTTGCATAACTGAATGTAATTGATGTGCTGTCTTACTGCATGATTACTCCTTGTCTAATTTCTTGTGTCAGTGAATGCACTATCAATGTACTGTACTGCACCTCCCGGGTCGCCCCTGAAAAAGGGACTGTCTTGTCTCAGTGGGCCTACCCAGTTACCAAAATTCAATAGATAAATAAAATAAATAAATAAAATTTGATAAGTGCAATAACACACACTGAGGTGTTGGTTATCTTCTGATAACAGCATGCCCACGTGAATAAAGCACTTAGCGCAAGCGCTTCATACCTTATAACACACCTAGGCATGCTCTTATCAGGAGATTGCTTGCTTAAAGCTAAATTTCTCCACAGTATTTTCATCTTCATTAAAGTTGCTATGTATTTACATGGCAGAGGAATTTATTAAAATAAAATTTTAAAAATCATAACGTACTGCACATGACAATGCATGTGTATTTCAGGCTTTCTAGGTTTTTGGTTTCACTGAATTATCAGTTTTAAAAAAGCTTGTGGCAGCTCTGTGAAAGCTTTGAAAATTATATATGCAGTAATTTTAATTGTGTTTCCTAAATTTCCTGGGCTTGATTTTCAAAGGATCAGGATAGGTGCAAGGGGCTTGCATTATGGAAAAATGTGCAAAGGGCTCCTTGTGCTGCACCTTGCACCAGTCCTGATTTTCAGACACTCTCTGTAGCAACTGAGGGTTTGCCTGCGCCGGCTGGACATGCACCGTCTTTGTAATAGATGCACTGGTGCAACATGGTGGAGGGAGGCTTGCGCCATGACTACACTGCAGTATCCCATTAATTGGGATTCTGCAAACCCTGGCAATGGTGCACAGGCTGCCAGAGATAGACCAACAGCTCATGCACCACTTTGAGTGCCCTACTATGGTTGGAGGTGGTCTGTGCTCCCCTTGTGGCTGTTGACAGAGGACTTCTGCAGCCCTCCCGCACCTGGCCATGTGTCTTGGCAGTCATGGGGCTATGGCTGGTTAATTCCAGGGCCTCCTACCCCACGGAAAGTCAAAGTACTGCCCCACCAACTGCCCACCATGGAGAGAGCCATGCCAGTGCCAAGCCAGGGTCTGTTCCCCACCCCCATCTCCCAACCTGCCCTGGCCTGCCCTCCATGGACCCTGCCAGCCACTGGCTGCATGAACGGTGGGTCCTCCCCCAATGGCAGCCAATGCTGCCTAAAACCTCTGCAGTTGGTGGCATTCCCCACTTGTGTGCCAGTTGCTCGGTGCACAGGACGACTTGTGGCAAACTTGGGGGGTTTGGGGCTGGGACCCAATTTTTATAAAATCAGGTGCAGTGCCCCTGGTGCACCCTAGTTTGCCACAGTTGGGATGTTGGCACAAGGAGCGCTGATCAAATGGGGCTTTGAAAATTGAGCCCCCTGTCTTTATCTGACCGTTCCTTTCTGTTTCCTAAGGACATTTATTTATTTATTTAGTTTTTGTTAACCATGTGGGGTACACTAGACAAACACGTGCCTATTTTCAGGCCTGATTACACCATGGAGCTATGCTTGTTACCAGGGGTTATGGTGTCAATCTTCTTATTAAGTTACTAGTCCTTCTTGATTGGGTCAAAAGACTGGTTAATGGAGGTCCTCAGACAAAAAACTGGAGGAATCCAAATCTTCATTCAAACACTTATTTTTGTTTTATATTTGATAATTTCATGCACCCTGACGCTTTGCACTACAAGTGCTTTTTCAAAGGGCCTGTTAAGTAAATTATAAATACATTTATTAGTTTCACAAGAATATATCACATTTAAAGTACTGCTTTAACAGCAATCAAAATAAGGTTCCTATTTTTTCACTAAGAAAAAGTTGCCATGGACACTTGCACCATTGAACAACTCATTGTATTTAAAACCATACTTTTATAGCCACTGATATTATTTTGAGTTCACTTTTCAAGGTATTTACACATCACTCTGCCTTGCCTACTTGTAATTAGCCCTGTTACACTCCAGGGCTTAACCCAACTTTTTAACTATCTGGCATGCCTTATACATTGCATTAGTTTCAGCTCAGTTGTTAGTTATATATTGAGTAACGTGTTACTTACTTAGACAGTTTCCTTAATTTTAATTTAGTTGCTCAAATTCATCAGTGTCCCTTTCTGGAATTCCACTTTGTTTTTCTCCCAGATAGCTAAAATGGGACAATAAACATTTTTTTAACATCTTTCATTATTGTGCTATAACAGCATTTTCATTTGCCTTATAGTCTGTTGAATTACTCATGTTAAACATTTTCTACTTTTGGTAACTGATGTATTCACTCCATTCATATTTCTGTTACTCTGTGCTACCACATCTGTTAAGTTTCATTAGTACCTGCAAGAGATTTACACAGCATGTACCTTTTTCACTTATTTTATTTTTATTTTTAGATGTTCAGCTTCTCAATATCTGCAGCATGGGTGTAGCCAGGTATACTCCAAACACTCCATGGTATGCAATTTTATTTAAGGGGGGTAGCAAATAGGCTCTGAACTGCTTCCTTTTGCCATTAAAACTAGCAAAATGCTGAACCTTTCTGTAATTTTATTTATAGGAGTCGAAACTGAAAGGACTGGTCACTAATACTGTCTTTGCATCCCAAGGACAATACAAGTTTACAGGCTCTGGGCTGGTATGTTGGTGCCTTAGGGAGCAATGCATGGCATTTGCATTTACCCATGCATGGCAACAACCATTGTCATGAGATACAAAAGTTGTATTATTGTGCCAAATGAGGCAACAAACACGGTCCTGGTGTACATTTGTATATTGTCTGGCTGCAAGGGGGGGGGGTAGCAGTGAGTCCACTTGGTGTGCAGATCTGAAATCCCTGGCTACACCCCTGATCTGCAGTGCCATGGAGTGTTTTCTTAACTTTTTTAAATAATAAATACCTGCTTTGCACTGAAGACACCCATTTTGTTTCTAAGTGCTGACTTTTCTTAATGACTGCATTCAACATTGTTTTGACCTGTAAAATGTGGAGGTTATGGAGGTTATAGCCCAATATTAGAGGGAGAGACGAGGGGAGATGAGAGAGGGCAATTTGAGTCAACAGTGGTGAGGAGAGGGTCAGAAGAAGGGAAGCGGAGACAAAGGGGCTCAGACCAAGAAGAACTGTGTTTGGGGAACCAGGTCAGGAGACAAAAGACAAACAGAAGGAGGAAATAGGGACTTGTGAGGGGAGGAGGAGAAGTGGCAATAGTCATGGAGTAGAAAGGAGAGAACAGGTTACTATGAACAGAGAGGAAGTGGTCATTGTTGTAGGGTCTTCAGAGAACTGCATTGCAGTACTAGAGGAGAAGGAGGATGTGGGGAGTGATGAAATAGGAGGAGTAACTGGTAAATGCCCAGACCAAACTACAGTGGGGAGAAGTTCTGCTGGGGGAATTACAACAGGGGCAGAAGGGGGAAATACTGTGCAGGAGGAAGAAGAGGAGCCAGGACTGAGAGATGGAGAGGAATGGAAACAAGCAAGGAGTAAGATGGGTGGAATCTTAGTGCTGGGGGACTCAATACTAAGAGAAGTCAGGTGGGGTAGCAAAGGGGAGAGGCATAATCGCATTTGGGTGGAGGCCATGCCAGGAATGACAGCAGAAAGGGTGGGACAATCTGTTCTTAAATATGCTAGAAAGGGTAGGGACAAACCTCATTTGATTATACATCTGGGGATGAATGACCTGGCTGACAGGACTGTAGATATAGTTCAGAGGAGCTTTGAGGAACTAGGACAATTATGTGAGGAGGCAGGAAAATCAGTAACTTTTCAGAGATACTTCCAGTGCCCAAGGCAAACACAAGAAGAAAGCTGAGAATAGAGGAATTTAATGGATGGCTAAGAGTCTGGTGTCCTGCAAAAGGGTATGGTCTGGTGGGGGGTGGGAAGGGACCTGGGAGAACAGTAGTCTCTATGCCAAGGACAGACTACACTTGAGCGAGGGAGAAAAGAAAGTGTTGAAACAGGGGATGGCAGAGTACATAGAGGAGGAAGGGAATTTAAACTAGGAGTGGGGGGTGGCAAGTGGGCAAGAGACATGCAGAGACCACAGGATGGGAAGCCATATGAGCTTACCCCCCATAACAGTGACAAAGGACAAAGGGCAAGTACTATTGGTGGTGCTAGTAAAGGAGGACAGGATGGGAGGGGGGAAGGGGTGGATGGTGGTCACCCTTAATGTTAGAAGCCTTGGGAAGAAAACTGTAGAGCTACAGGTGCTCATGGTAGAGGGAGAGGTGGACATTGCAGCCACCACAGAAACATGGGCCACCCAATACAATAACTGGTACCTGTTTGTACCAGGGTACAGGTTATTTCATTGGGATACGGTGATTGGGAAAGGATAGGGGTGGCACTATATGTGAGGGAAGGACTGAAGTGTGTAAGGGAGGAAAGGGGGAAGGGTAGTCTGGAGTCACTTTGGATGCAAATCCAGGATTCCAAGAATAGGATTCTCAGAATGGAAGTGGTATACAGGCTGCCCTGTCAGATGGAGGAGTTAGACAGGGAGCTAGTGGGACAGATCAGGAGGACCTGTGAGAGGGGTAGTGTGATGATTGTGGGGGAATCCAACATGCCAGGAGTGCACCAGAGTACCCCAAAAACTGGGAATAGAAGGGAGCAGGTACTGCTGGATGCCTTCTAGGGCAGCTTCCTGATGCAGATGGTCAGTGAACCAACCAGGTTAGGGAATACCCTTGACCTTGTGCTGGCAAATGGGGAGTTTGTGAGGGAACGTAGGGTGCAGAACGCTGTCAGGGAGTGACCACCACTCAGTATGGCTCACATTGGATATGGGCAAGGAAGGAGTGGAATCTGGCACAAAAGTGCTGGATTCAGGAGGGCAGACTTTGGGAGAATGGGGGAAGTGGTAAAAGGATACCCGGACAGAATTCAACCTAGTATAGGCACTAACCAGAGGTGGGAGCTCATAAAGCTGGGGATAGTGGAGGCAACCAGAACCTGAAGCAAGGCCCAGAACAAGAAGGCTAGGGCTAAGAAACCCAGCTGGGTAAGCAAGGAGGTAATGGAAAAGGTAAGGAAGAAAAGAGCTGCCTTTAGGAGGTACAAGAAAACAGAGGGGGGGAGGACAGGGAGGAGTACCTGAAGGAATCAAAGGAGGTGACACGGGCAGTAATGGGAGCCAAGGTGTCTACGGAGCTCAGGTTGGCACAAAGCATTAAGAAAGGGGAGAAGGACTTTTTTAGGTAGATCTGGGAGAAAAGGAACTGTAAAGACCACATAGTAAGGTTTAGGAAGGAGGGGGGTTGGGTGGAAGCAGGGGCGATAAGGCAGAAGTGCTAAATGGTTACTTCTGCTTGGTTTTCACTAAGGTGAAGAGGGGGGATGATACTCAAGGGGGAGGAATGACAGACACAGGGGAAGGGGTTTACAGATGGGGAAATCATGGAGGGCAGAGTTCTGGAGGGTTTGAGGGCACTGGGAATGGACAAGATGCCAGGCCCAGATGGCATCCACCCCAGCATATGGATGCCTTTTAGAATTCCTTTGAAAATGTTTGCATTCAGGCAAACATTCCTAGAGAGTCCTGGAGCTTCTGGCTATCCCCGCTACTTACTGGGAAAGCTCGGGATGCATTGGGTCAAATGGACAATGAAGACAGTAATGATTACAGCAAACTTAAAACTGCACTTTTAAAAAAGTATGATTCAAATGCAGAAGCATACAGGGCTAAATTACATAAACAAAGAAGCCCTGACATGATCTACGAGGAGCTAGCCACAAAACGACGTCAGTTTTTAAAACATTGGTGGGAAGGAATTGAAGCAAACTCTGTAGATAAAAATTGAAAATGCTGTATTGTTAGAGCAGTTTTTTTGAGCTTGTCCAGCAGAGCGGAAAACCTGGCTGGAGGACCGATATCCCAAAATAGTGCTAGAGGCTGCTGAACTCTTGGACCGCTATGCCAAGAGCAGACCTGCTCTGAGAGTGAATGGGGTGGGTGTGGCAGCACAGAAAGGGAAAAGTGCACCTTCAGGGCAGCTAAAACCCTCACTGCCTCCACCGAAACCAGTTAGCCCCAGGTTTCAAAGAAAAGATTTTTCTGAGAAAAGAAACAAATGTTGGGTTTACAAGAAACTGGGCATATTGCCAGACAGTGTCCCAAAAGGATGAGCAATATGCAAAGTGGTGTTAGGAAAGAAGTGGGTATTGTGTGTGTGTCTCTGAAAGCATGCCTGTAAACATGAGGGAACACAGACACCCAATCACTGTGAATGGAGTACAGACACAAGGGTTAAGAGACACAGGGGCATCCCTGACATTGGCAAAAGGGGATCTGGTAAAGCCTGGTCAGCTTATACCCAATAAATTTGTAACTGTACAAGGGATCACTGGGGAGGAGAAAACATTGCCATTCGCTAGTGTTCTCCTAGACTGGGGTGAGACAGGGGGAACTGTGCAACAGGTTGCGGTAGCAGAAACTTTAGCAATTGATGTAATTCTCGGCAACAATCTCAAACTGGGGATGGTGTGTGCAGTTACTCATAGCCAAGCAGCAAAGAAAAATTGTGGTGCTCCAGACCCCATAGAAGCCACTGTGGAACCCACTGGAAGGCTGGTTCCCCAGCCTGGGTCTCCTGAGATGGAGACTAATGAAAGGGGGGTAGAAATTCCCCAAATGGCAGTTAACCAAACAGCTAAGGAGGGTTATTCCAAAAAAGGAGGGGTGGCCCATTGTCAGAGGGTTAGGGATGGCAGTGATCCTGAGTGCCCTGATGCTAGAGCTAGAGGCCCTTGTTTAGAGACTGATGGGACCTGTCCCATGCCTTGGGAATGTGTGAGGAATTTGCAGCTGCTCAGAAAAGTGACGCTAGTCTGCAGAAGCTGAGGGCTTGGGCAGACTCTGATGGAACACAGGGAGGTGGCAGGAAACATAAGGTTTATTGGGAAAATGGACTGATGTATATGCAGGATGCTAAGACAGAGGGAGGGGTGATAGGCAGGCAGCTTGTCATTCCCCAGTGGTACCATGAGCAGTTGCTCAAGATTGCACAAGATATTCCCATGTCTGATCATCTGGGAAACATGTGCACTACACAGAAGTTGGCCCAGAATTTCTATTGGCTCAACTTCACCCAGCAGATGAATAAGTATTGCAGGTCTTGTCACTGGCCGGTAAGAAAACCCAAGCTGTCCTAATTCCGTTGCCCATAGTGGAGGAGCCATTCCAGAGGGTGGGAATGGATAAAGGAGCCTTTAAATACCCCTAGCTCCTCCAGGAAGAGGTTCATCCTTACTGTGGTGGATTATGCCACCCAGTACCCAGAGGCAGTCACCCTATCCTCACTGAGGACAGACAAAGTGGCAGATGCCTTACATGGGATTTTCTCCTGTGTTGGGTTCCTGTAGGAGGTTATCACTAATCAAGGGGGTTCCTTCATGTCAGACCTGATGAAATGTTTGTGGGAGTAGTGTGGGGTGGTGCAGAGCTGCACAACACCTTATCACCTGCAAGCCAATGGGCTTGTGGAAAGATTTAACAGTATCCTGAAGTCAGTGCTCCAAGAGTTTGCTGAACAGCATGGGAGGGACTTGGGGAAATTCCTTCCCCCACCTGTTGCTCACATACAGGGAGGTGCCCCAAGAGTAGACAGAGTTTTTCCCCTTCGAGCTCTTATATGGACACTGGGTACGTGGTCCCCTAGACTTGATCCAGGAGGACTGGTAAGGCAAGCACGCCACCAAGGGAACTCCCATAGTGAATTATATCCTTAGGTTTAGTGAAAGGCTGAAGGAGCTTATGGGGATAGCCCAGAACAACCTGGCAGCTGTCCAACAAAAACAAAAAGTGTGGTACGACTTCAGAGCCAGAGCTCACTCATACACGGTGGGTCAGGAAGTCATGGTCCTCATTCCAGTCTGGAAGGACAAGCTGCAGGCTGAGTGGGCAGGACTGTATAAAGTAGTCAGAAAGGTAAATAATGTGAACTATGTCATAGAGTTACCTGACAGAAGACATACAGAAAGAATGTACCATGTCAACATGATGAAGCCATATGCTAATAGATGAAGCCATATGCTAATAGGGCTGACATGGTGTTTGTAGTGTGTAGTCTTGGGGAGGAGACAGATGAAGGAGACCCCCTTCTAGACGTGCTGGAAGAAAGTAAGTGGGAGTCCTCTGTGGAGGCAGTTAAATTGTCACCCCAGGTGGCCTCAGACCAGATCCAGGATGTAAGGGAGGCTTTAGCAGACTTTGCCCCATTGTTTAGCACCAAGCCTGAACTAACCCCCTTAGCAATGCACAATGTGGAGACAGAGACACAGACGCCCATACAGAAGACAGCACATCGAGTGTCAGAGGCTGTCCAAAAGGGCATTAGGAGGAAGGTGAAGGAAATGCTGGATTTAGGGCTAATCCAGAAATCCCACAGCCCCTGGGCCTCACCCATAGTCCTTGTGCCAAGCCAGATGGCTCTACACATTTTTGTGTGAACTATTGTGGACTGAATGCAGTCATGAAGTCCTCGCCCACCCGATGCCATGGATGGACAAACTCCTGGACAAACTGGGAGGGGCAACCTACTTTACAACTACTGACCTGACAAAGGGGTATTGGTAGGTAGAGTTAACTGACAGAGCTAGGAAGAAGTTGGCCTTCATCACTCTGCTAGGGTTATTTGAATTTAAAGTAATATCTTTTGGAATAAAGAATGCCCCAGCCACTTTTCAAAGGTTGTTGAACCAGGTGTTAAATTGTGCTGAGAAGTACTCCATGGCGTACCTGGATGACATTGCCATCTTTAGTGCCAGCTGGGAGGAATGCCTGTCCCACCTTAGGGAATGCTGGGCAGGATACAGAGGGCTTGGCCCACTGTTAAAGCTGAAGTGCCAGGTTGCCATGGCTGAAGTGGCATACCCCGGGTATGTTGTAGGCCGGGGACAGCTCCATCCTAACCAAGTGAAAATAGAGGCGAGCAAGGTATGGCCCAGACCAGAAATGCAGAAGTAGGTCAGGAGTTTTCTAGGGATAGTAGGGTACTATAGGAAATTTGTACCCAATTACAGTGCCCCTATCTTACCTGGTAAAGAAAAGGATGCCTAAGAAAATGACCAGAGAACCAGCCTGTAATAAAGCCTTTACCAGACTGAAGGAGGCACTGTGCTGTGCTCCTGTGTTGACAATTCCAGACTATAGCAGACCCTTTATAGTCCAGACTGATGCCTCAGATGTGAGTATTGGGGCAGTGCTGAGTCAGACATCCAACCAAGGGAAAGATCACCCCATAGTGTACCTGAGTAAAACGTTACTTCCCAGGGAGCAGGCATACTCTGCTGTGGAAAACGAGTGTCTTGCCATAGTGTGGGTCCTAAAGAAGTTAGAGCCATACTTTTATGGGCAGCATTTTGAGGTTCAAACTGACCACAACCTCCTGGGTTGCCTGACACAAATGGGAAAAATGAATGGTAGACTATTAAGATGGAGTCTTGCCTTGCAAGGATATGACATGATGATCTCACATAGGACTAGAGTGACCAATCAGAACATAGATGGCTTGTTGCATCTATATGAGGAATGAACTGACTTGTGGAGCTTATCCCATGCAGGGGATAGAGCCCCCAAATTCAGTCTAGGTGGGTAGGAGTGTGAATCTCTGCCCCTGCTTCTGGTTACCTGTTTGATATTTATATTATAAATAACTGGTCTGTGTATGAAATTGTCTCACACAAATTAGCAGACTTGGTCTGTAACTTTAAAGGTCAAAAGCTGGAACTCCAGGATGTAATTAAACTAACCAGGGGAACCAGGTAATTAAGACTTCCAGGGGGGATTTTATTACCTTTTTGTAACCTGCCCAGGCTTTTGAGGTTGAAACCAAACATCAAATTTATGACATAACAGGATGAAGAGTAATTTGGCAGGTTCCTCTCAAATTTTAACATGCCCCTGAGAAATAGTGGCAAATGGTAGGATTGTTAAGTTTAAAGAGGAATGTTTGATTAAAGAATGTCATATTTAGGAAATGTTTTTTTCTGATGTTACCATTAATTAAAAATACCTACTGGTAGAAATTATGTTAGAATTAATTCAAAAAGGAGGAGCTAGCTGACTCACCGAAAGGGGGTGGGGAGACAGAGTTGAAATGTAACATTGTATCTGGGGATTGTTATATCTTCTTGGGCTCTGAGACAGAAACTTCTCTCTAACTTAAACACACTTAAAAAGGTAATACTTAGATAACAAAGATCTTAAGTACTACGGTAAGAGTTTTGTTCTGTAATTTTCACATTTTCTTTTGTGACTGTGAGCTCATGCTATTTGTTCTGTATTTTATTTTACTTTTTTTTTTTTACAATTTTTAGTAAACAACATTTCTTTAAGATACTGCCTGTGTCTCCTCAGTCATTTCTGCATGTCACTGCTGAACCAATATTAAGTCTGACAGCTGTAAGGGGTTACTAAGCTGAAAAAAGCTAAGATTACCTGGGTCTCACATAGAGTTTTAAGGGTTCATTTTGGAGACCTAGCTGAGTGTCCTTGTTGAAAGATTGTACTGCAGTCCTGAAGAGGGTACATATCTGAGCTTGTAATTGGGTATGCTAGCATAACGTTTATAGTTTGAATCCCTCCAGAACTCGAGGCTAAATGTTATTCGGACCCAAAGCAGACAAGAGGGTTACCCTGTCTGTTACCTATTCACACTATTGCACTGTGGGAGTAGAGGGATCGACCTGCGGAGTGCATTTGTGACTTTGAGTTTGAGGCGCTAACAAAGACGGGTTGAATGGAAGCAGAATCCTTGTTAGCTCCTCCTACTTGTGTACAGGTGATGTCATATTCTCCTATGCGTGACATCATAATCATTTCCATGGCAACCAATTGTGATTCATAAATAGAAGTTTATGACATCACTTGTAGAAAAACATAGACAATGGTGGATCTAGAGGGAGTGAAGTGTGTGGCTTAGCTTACTTGCTAACATCTTTTCCTAGTGACCAATTCCCAAGTTATACCAAAACTACATGATTAGTATTTTTTTATTAATATTAAAAATGTAACACAAAAGGCAACAGCATATTCTATAAGGAATATAAACCCATTCAAAAACATTTGCACACTAAATCCCACACCAAAGTCCCCAGCCCCTGCACCCTCACTGAAAAATCCTTGATGTGATACTGAACATAGAAACAGAGAAAAACAAGTACAGAAAAAAACCCAGCCTGTCTAGCCCAGAACTGCCTGTAGATCTTTAAAAATGATATGTAAAGGAAATTGTTCTCAGTCTGCTGCATAGCTGTCTGCTGCCTGGTAGGCCAGCACTTAATTTCAACACATGCTTAAGGTATGTATGGTGCATACTTGAGTATAAAGCAGAGGACCCAGTGCATCCCTTCCTCTCCATGGCAGGTCATTCAAATATTATGATTTGCTCTCTGTCTCAAATGGCTACTCACTTATTTTACCCCAAAGGAGAGAGGGGGTCTCTTAATGTTCATTTCAGAGCTCTGATATGAATCGTCAGCCCAGCCACCAAACCTTTCGGTGGACAGCCTATTGGCTGGGTCCCTATTCTAAAATGTTACTACATAGAAATATACAATTTGTCTGCAGATAAGGACCGCTTGGCCCACTCAGTCTGCCCATATTTCCCTACCTATAGTATTACCAAAGACCCCACTTGATCTCCAGCTCTTTCTCCCCTCCCCTACTGCTTTCTACTAAGATTCCCTTATGATTATCCCATGTATTCTTGAACCTCACCTCTGTTTTTGTCCCCATTACCATGGCTGGTATACTGTTCCAGGAATTGACCACTCTTTCTGTGAAGAAGTGCTTCCTCACATCTGTCCTGAATCTACCCCATCCAACTTCATATCATATCCCCTTGTTCTTATGCACCTTTTTTCTGAAAAATGCTTTCCTCCTGTACCTTATTTCCCCTGTGAGGTATTTAAAGGTCTCTCTCATATCCTTCCTCCCCTTCTTCTCTTCCAGGGTGCACATATCGAGTTCATTTTGTCTCTCCTCATAGGGCTTTTGATGCAGTTTCTATATCATTTTAGTTGCCTTCCATTGGTCCTCCTCCACTCTGTCTACATCCCTCTGGAGATGTGACCTCTGGAACTCTACACGGTATTCTAAGTGAGATCTTACCAGTGATCTATACAGAGGCAGCGCCACCTCCCTCCTCCTGTAGGTGATACCTCTCCCTATGCACCCCGGCATCACACTAGCCTTCCCAATTGCCTTGTCACACTGCGTGGCCACCTTGAGATCATCAGAGATTATTACCCCAAAGTCTCTCTTCTGCTTGCTGGTGATCAGTAATGCTCCCCCCATGTTATACTCTGCCCCTGGGTTTCTGTGCCCCAAGTGCTTCATTTTGAACTTTTTCACATTGAAACCCAGCTGCCATTCCCTTGACCACTTCTTGAGTTTTCTCAGGTCTCTTCTCATATTTTCCACCCCTTAGTGGAGAATCCACCTTGTTGCAGATTTTGGTGTCATTCTTAGAGAGTATCCCTGCCAGCTCCTCTGTCATGTCACCTATAAAGACATTAAAGAGGTTCAGTCCCATCACAGAACCCTGAGTTAACTGCCTGACTTGGCTCCTTTTAAATAAGATGCACTGCCTAATTGGCTTACTTTAAATAATACACAGTCCACACAGCCAATATGCTGGTGATTGGTGGGGAGTCAGCTAATGGATACAGCTGTGCATCTCCTAAACATTAAACCAACCCAGAATTCGCAGCTCAGCCCTTACTCATTCACAGACTTTAAATTATTCTAAAATATGCTAGAAGGGGTAGGAAGAAGCCTCATTTAATTACACTTGGGGACAAATGACCTGGCTGACAGGATGGTAGATAATAGTCCAGGGGAGGTTTGAGGAACTAGGAGAAATATGCGAGGGGGCAGGAAGATCAGCAACTTTCTCAGAGATACTACCAGTGCCCAGGACGAGTACAGCAAGAAAGCTGAGAATAGAGGAATTTAACAGATGACTAAGAACCTGGTCTCATGCTAAAGGGTATGGACTGGTGGCGGGTGGGGAGGGACCTGGGAGGACAGTTGTCTCTATGCCAAGGGTAGACTACACTTGAGTGAGGAGAGAAAGAAAGTGTTGAAACAGAGGATGGAGGAGTACATAGAGGTAGTAGGGAATTTAAACTAGGAGCAGGGGGTGGCAAAGGACATGCACAGACTACAGGCTGATAAGCCATATGAGCTTACCTCCCATAACAGTGACAAAGGGCAAGTACTAGTGGCAATGCTAGTATAGGAGGGCAGGAGGGGAGTGGGGGAGTGGAAGGGGTGGAAGGCGGTCACCCTGAATGCTAAAAGCCTTGGGAAGAAAATTGCAGAGCTACAGACTTTCATGGCAGAAGGGGAGGTGGACATGGCGGCCATCACCGAAACATGGGCCACACAATACAATGACTGGGACCTGTCGAAACCAGGGTACTGGATATTTTTTAGGGATAGAGCAATTGGGAAAGGTGGGGTGGCACTATATGTGAGGGAAGGACTGAAGTGTATATGGGAGGAAGGGGAGGAGGGTAGTACGGAGTCACTATGAATGCAAATCCAGGATTCTAAGAATAGGACTCTCAGGATGGGAATGGTGTACAGACCACCCTCTCAGACAGAGGAGTTAGACTGGGAACTAGCAGGACAGATCAGGAGGACCTGCAAGAAGGGTAGTGCGGTGATTGTGGGGTAACTTCAACATGCCAGGAGTGGACTGGAGTACCCCAACAACCAGGAATAGAAGGGAGCAGGTACTGCTGGATGTCTTCCAGGACAGCTTCCTGATGCAAATGGTCAGTGGACCAACCAGGTTAGGGAACACCCTTGGCCTTGTGCTGGCAAATAGGGAGTCTGTGAGGGAACTGAGGGTGGAAGAACCACTGGTGGGGAGTGATCCCCACTCAGTATGGTTCACGGTGGATATGAGTAAGGAAAGAGTTGAATCCGGCACAAGGGTGCTGGATTCAGGAGGATGGTGAAGTGGTAAAAAGGGTACCTGAACAGAATTCAACCTAGTACTGGCACTAACCAGAGGTGGGAGTTCATAAAGCTGGGGAAAGTGGAGGCAACCAGAACCTGCAGCAAGGCCCAGAGCAAGAAGGCTAGTGCAAAGAAACCTAGCTGGGTGAGAAGGAGGTCATGGAAAAGGTAAGGAGGAAAAGAGCTGCCTTTAGGAGGTACAAAAAAAAGGAGGGGGGAGGACAGGGAGAAGTACCTGAAGGAATCAAAGGAGGTGACAAGGGCAGTGAGGGCAGCCAAGGTATCTACAGAACTCAGGCTGGCACAGGGCATTAAGAAGGGGGAGAAGGACTCTTCAGGTACATCAGGAGAAAAGAAGCTATAAGGATCATATAGTAAGGATTAGGAAGGGGTGGAAGCAGGGAGTGATAAGGCAGAGCGCTAAATGATTACTACTGCTCTATTTAGTAAGGAGAAGGGGATTGATACAAAGGGGAGGGAGGGAGGGAGGCAGTAACAGAGGGGAGGGGTGATGGATGGGGAAATCATGGAGGGCAGGGTTCTGGAGGGTTTGAGGGCACTGGGGGTGGACAAGGCATGAGGCCCAGATGGCATCCACCCCAGTGTACTGAAGAAGCTGGCAGAGGTCCTGGTGTGACCTTTGACAGACCTTTTCAATGCCTCACTACACTCAAGGTGTGTACCTCAGGACTGGAGGATGGCTTATGTGGTGCCCCTCCACAAGAATGGCCCCAAGGATGAACCAGGGAACTACAGACTGGTGAGCCTAAAATCCATCGTTAAAGGGAAACGTCCACATACAGTCGGACCCCACCTCCATGTGAAGTGGGGCCCGATTGGGCAGATGCAGTAGAAAAAGTTTAAAATAAACTTACTCGCTTCTGCCGGCCCGCTGGCACAGTGGTAGGGTTACTGCTCGCGGTGCCAGCGACTTGGGTTTGGGAAAGGACTCGGGGAACTGAAGGGCCAGCCGGGGGGAGGAGGATTGAGCACCCAGAGGCTGCTGTCCTCCTCCGGGTGGGGTGGCATGTGGGTCCTGCTGCGATACTGCCACCTGGGTGACCATGGGTGGTGGTGCAGCAAGGACTGCATGTAGAACGGAGGGAGGACATCCGCCTGGGGCCGGAGCATTTGCACGCTGTGAGGTGCGTCGCTCCTAGGCTCTCCTAGTGTGCAGACGTCTTACGGGGATGGGTGGAAAAAGGAAAAATAGCCTCCTGTGCTCCCTGTAGACGGAGCTTCAGGCCCCGATCCCAGGGCCTCTGCAGGCACGGATGATGGATCCCCGACAAAACTCAGTCGCCCGGGGTGGTGGAAAGGGGGGCCCCGCCTCGTAGCCACCTGGTGGTTAAACCAAGACAGCGTGGGGATGACTGCACCCGATGCCGACAGATGAGCAGGGATGCACAAGGCCGTGGGAGACTCCTGAAGGTGAGAGCACGAAGGGTGAGAAGAGGCGTTAAAAAAAAAAAAAAAAAAAAAAAAAATACACACTTCTAAGTTATTTTCGTTTTATCTGGTTGATCCTGCCCCTCTTGCCCCACCATTTTAGGAAGCAGAGCCCTCCCCATCGTGCCCACAAGCACCATCAGCTGTCCCCGTGATGATGTTTCGGGCGGGGAGCAGCCAGGGGCATCTATATACTTAATATGTGGCTCTTTTTTAAAATAGCTCTGGTTTGGAGCCTGGACATTCGTGGGCATGTCTGATACAAGTACTGGCTGACAAGTACCCTGCCAGTTGGTACTTGGTTTCGGTGTAGCCAGGACACTCATCGATTCTAAACCAGAGCTATTTGAAGATTTGGCCAGCTGTGGCAGAGTGGAGGCTGTGCTGGTCGTCTGATTGGGGATGGGAGGCGGGGTGGTGGGGGACTACCTGGGGGATGGGGGTTCCACTAGACACCAGGGATATATTGCACTGTACTGCCTCCTGTGACAGTGGTGCTGGTGGATGGTGATTGGCAATGGTGGGGGGGTGGCACTGAGGATCACTAAAGGGTCTACTGTTGCTGGAACTGGAACTCGGCGGGTGGGCTGGGCGACCCACAGGATACAAGGGGGTCTGTACCTCGTACTGCCTGACACTTGCCTGTATGATTCTGGGCAGTGATGTTTTTGCAAGCCGATATTGTAGGCTGCGATGTTGTCCAGGCTTTATTTTGTGCCGCAATGTTTTTTGCTCACGATGTTCCTGGCCAGATCCTGTTACTAGGTGGTGTATTTTTCCTTTCCAAAACCCGCCATGTGAAAAAATATTACCTGAGGACTTTTTTGAATTCCCTTCCTCCAGCTTGAGTTCATGCCCCCCAGAGGGTATAATGTTCTTTAATGTAACTGCTCTGTGGAATGTACTTTGTTGTGCCCTGCTTGTATGTTTAGGCTTTTATCATATTTACCCTCTCCCTTCCATTTTCTAGAGAATACTTATTGAGACTTTCCAGTGACTCCTCATAGGACCTTTCCTACTGCCCCATAATCAGTTTATACACCCTGTACTATACTGTCTTCATCTCTGCCATTCCCAGTTGAGGTCTCCAGAACTGCACATTGTACTCTACAGTAGGTGAGGTCTAACCAGTGACCCATACAGGGACACTATCACCTCCTTCATATGACTAGTGAACCTCCACTTCATGCACCCCAGCTTCCTGCTAACCTTCCTGTGCACTTCACTGAATTATGAAGATAGTTTTTAGACTATTGCTAATTACATTTCCCTGATTCCTTTCTTCCTTTGAGCATTCCAACATTAACTCCTTGTTGCAAATGTCCTCATGTGGGTTTCTGCAGCCAATGCACTTCACTTTACATATTTTTGCCATTAAGTTTCAATTGCCAGATATAGGACACATTTTTCAGTCTCAGCATATCTTTTTTACCCATTCTACTTCACTCTTCAGTATCAGCTCTCCAACAAAGCTTTGTGTCATCTGCAAACAGATTCATGTGCCCTTGTATTCCAACCCTGATGTCACCTATGTATATAATAAACAGCTGGAGCATAGGAAACCTGAGGGTCAA
This sequence comes from Neoceratodus forsteri, assembly GCA_016271365.2. Classification (NCBI taxonomy): domain Eukaryota; kingdom Metazoa; phylum Chordata; order Ceratodontiformes; family Ceratodontidae; genus Neoceratodus; species Neoceratodus forsteri. Next base: position 641,267,958 of record CM028137.1, on the reverse strand, counting down.
GGACCCTATTGTCAAGCAGCTGTTACTAATAATAAAGAAAAAAAGGGAACATAAATACAGACAAAATGTGAAACACATGCAAAATTGTGTTTAAATATTATGTTTTTTTAAACATGTGCCAGGGATGTCACATGCTCTTTAAATATTGCATGTTAAATAGTGGAGGCGGGGGGGCGGGGGTCAGAAAGGTTGAATGCCAATATATCTATAATCTGCCTACATCTGTATTCAACTAAATGTACCTGGACTTGTCCACACTATTTTTAAAGGGATGTAGGTGTTTGGGACAAAGGTCATGATTTGTGTCAACTTGCACAAACAAAAATGATGCATACGTCATTTCTTCATGCTTGTGCTGATATTTCAGATGCAATGGCATCAGAGTTTCACATGCTGGTAGATCATTTAATAAATGGTCTTGCAGTGCTGACATATGTCTGCTTTGAAAATAGTGGCTGACAGATCCATGAGGGAAGGTTGTAAATCCGATTTTCAAAAATAAATAAATAAATCTGAAATTTCCCCAACCCAAGTACTTATTCCAGTGTTTTGTTTCTAGAAACATCTGGCTGTCCTTTGACCTCAATATGACTGTCTTTAGCATCAATGTACGTTGCCGTGGTAACCACTATGGTGTCATTACACGTGTACTGTTATATAAGAAAGACCTACAGTAGTGTCAGATTTTAATTTAGGTTAAGTTGACAAAAATACACTGCAAACCTGGGAAACACAAGTAAAGATAAAAAAAAAGCTGCTACGTGATAAATTTAATAACAGAATCAAATATGTTCCTGAAATTATATTCTGAAGTCAATACGTCCTGCTTTACTTGCAGAATGTTTTATATTCTTTATTCCAATTTGGCTGCCAAAGCATCTGCTGTCTTAGGCTTTTAAACCTGTTTAGCCCATCTCATTACCAGGGAAGAAAAACTGTACCTTACCCTTTTACGTCACTGTACTCAAACGCGATTATTTGTTGATGTGCGTGTTTCTTAGTAATGCCTTCTGCAAAGCCCTTCAAATCACAATAAGTTTTCCTTTTTTTAAAGAACACATTTTTTTTGCTAGGTAAACAGACCTGAAACTGTATCTCAGTTCATTTAATGTGCTTTATGTAATTACATTTTACTTGCACTAAGGTTGTAATCATTGGGAGCTAGTTTACAGGTAATGAAATCTAACACCTTTTTCCCTCCAGCAGCACAGGGTCGATCACAATAGTTTTAACTGATATAATTGGGTGGAGCTTTTTGTTTTTCATTCACATAATTCCCTGTGTGTCAAACAGAGGGGGAGTTGTCTCACATTACTCTATGGGATTTAAACCCAGAAGTTATATTAAATTACAATGGTCATCTCACGTTGTAAAATGGATGAAAGAACACTGCTGAAATCTAGCAACCTCACTGGTTTATTTATACCATCTCTTGAAACTGTCTGGAGTCACGTGGAAAAACTTTAATGTTAGATGTCAGTCAAAAAAATTAATTAATGGATTTTTTAAATAATTTGTAGCAGTGTCAAAAAACAACACAATAAGGCCATTCTCATGTCAGACATTGCGTATTTATTTCACTGTAGGATCCACCCAATAGAAATAGCAGTTGATCGTCTAATCACTCTGATTTATCTACATTTGTGTACTCATCTTTTATCAAATTTTTAAGAAATGCATACAGTTTAAATAGAATCACTACCCACTATTGGATCATAAGTCTATAACATGTGAGATCACAAAAATAATTCATTAAGGTAAAACACAAAATAAATGTTTATACTGGGCTTATCCATTTTAAGATTACTTTTTTACATTTAAAATTGTATTAAGGAAAGACATTACACACATTTGGATTTCATATTGCATCATGATTGACAGAGTTTATAGCATTTTTCAAGTATTAACAACATTCAGTTATTTCAACTCATGCTTATATATTGTATTTGCTCATAAATGTCCAACATTACTCTCATTCATTCTCCATTTTCTGCAGCAGTGCTCATTCTAGTGTATCTTCTGTATTTCTATGGAATAAAATCTGGGTCTACCCATGCTGCATCCATTATTCAGCATTGCCATTTTAACGTAAACCTCTTTTTATCATGAATTTCAGCAGTATTACCCCATTCAATTATTGTGGAAATCACTGGTGTCAAGCATTTTTGAGCTATGGCCTTTTTTTGTGGCAAGCAACATTATTAGGATTAAGGGGTTAGAGCCACTACACCAGTTTCCAGAGGGTATTGAAAGTAGGGCTAGCTCCACTGTCAGATCAACTGGTTCCCCCATTATATCCTCCAGTTCCTTTAACAAAGCTTGCCAAAAGGGCACAATGTTTGAGTTTGTCCAAAACACATGTACCTGATCTGCAGGGATATAACCACATCCACTCCAACTGGCACCTGTAGTTGTGGAAGTATATTTAAGGAGAGTGGCTGGTGTGCAGAAATAATGGGACCTACACTTCCAAGCATATTCTCTCCAATAATTTGACGAAGTGATTTTCATGGCAGTGTTAGTATACTTCATCCAGCAGGCATCTGTGACTTCTACTTGTAGCTCCATACACCAACTGTCCCTTATGTAAACTGTTGTGTCCCCCAAATACTCTCCTAAAGCTCCATAGGTGTCCTGTTAAGTGTTCCCATGAGTGGCCTTGTTGGGCAGCCATTATTATTTCTAATAAAGGTGTAATAGTTGATTACTTTTATAGAGATGTAAAACAAAACAATATACATTTTTTTAATTCGTATTTTATTAACAAATTTTCACCATACAGGGGACAGAAAATTACAACATACTCTGCATATGTTCAAAGTGTTACATGAGCTGTCCCCATCCCACCCTTTCCCCACCCTGTACAGCAGCAAAGCCCATATTGTAGTAGAATAAGCAATACAATATAGTGTAATAAGATAAAATTCAATGTTACAGTAACTCATATACCTGATCTGGTCATGATTAACGTGTGAAGGGGATCACAAGTATTCTTGTACCGCTGCAACTTATTGTGGAGGCTCGCTATCGCTTTCTCTGTACGAAGGTTAGCTAGAATTTCATTAACCCATTCCTGATATGATGGGCTTACCATGTCCTTCCAATGCCGCAGTACAATTTTTTTTAACAGATAATGCGATCATGGAGATATGAAATCTCCTGGTTTTAACTTTGATAGAGGATAGATCTCCCAACAAACATACGTCTGGGGTGAAGCAATCTTGCAGACCTAGAATAGGATCTAGGTTAGTCTGTATAGCCACCCACAAAGACCTTATCTTGGGGCATGACCAAAAGATGTGAAGAAGTGTGCCATCCTCCTGGCATCCTCTGGTACAAGCCCCGATCTTATAAGGCCCCATTTCTCAGCTTAATAGGGTGTAATACGACAGTATACGATATTGCACAAGTCAGAGTCTGTCCTGAGAAACGAATTTATGGCGAAACCTCCATAAAACAGACCAGTTAGGAGTGTATTAGAGAAACAATATACATTTCTAATTCTATTAGCATGTAGGTTGCTGCCAAAATATAAATTATATATTCGGCAATATCCCTACCCACACATTGATCCTACATTTAAGCAATAATGACTGAAGAGTCAGTCAGTTCCAGGAGATTAATGACCAGTGGGGGGAGGGTGGGTGGCCAGAGGTGCAGCCAAGGGCCAATCCCACCCAACCAGTCATTAATCAACAGGAAATGAAAGGCCCTGAGATTGGAACAGCATTCAGTCGGTGCAGAAGCTGAGAGGGAGAGCAGCTGCCAGCTACCAGCCCCCTACAGCAAGGAGGTGATTTACTGAGTACATTGAATTTAATTTTTAATTCAGGGGCCTGTAATAGTAAGTAGAAGTCAGTGTTTTGGTTCTGTTTTTGGGGTTGTCTTTACTTAGTGTAACTTTAATTTGCCAGGAAGGTAATCTAGCTGGGAGAATATCTTGTCATTTGTGACTGCAGCTGTTACTGAAACTCTGTGAAAGAAGTGTCTGATAAGGGGAGGAGCTGAAGAACGCTTGAGGGACTGCGGATTACAAACAGGAGTTGACTGTGGACTCTGTTTGCTGCAGAAACTGAGAAGGAAAATAGCTACTGGCTACCTTAAACTAGAGCTGTGTTTTTGCCCTGTAGTTTACAGAAGAAAGTCTTTTTTACCTGATTGTTTTTTTTGTAGACACCGAGTAACAAAGGAACAACCCCTCCACCCACCCCCATTCTCCAACCACCCCGGGTGCTCTACCTTTATAGTGGAAGATCAGGCAACACCTACTTAAAGACACAGAAACTGTTAGGCAGTAGAGCATAAGCAATAGCCTAGCTGGTACATAGGCAGAATTACTAAGGGTGTAGCTAGCAACTAGGATGGTTTAGGAGGCAGTATAGTGCAGTGGCCTAAGGCTCTGAGCTGTAAATTTGGTGACATCCAGCAGACCAGACCTGGGTTTGAATCCCACAGCTTCCACTTGCATACTGTGTGACCCTGAGCAAGTCACTTAACCTCCTTGTGCTCCCAGGTTGCTCCTGTAAAAAAGCTTTCCGCGTAGTGTGCAATACCTGGTTAAACAACTAAAAAAAAAAAAAAGGATCACAAGGGCACATACAAGAGGAGGAAAGAGAAGTTGTAAGTCACTACAGAAGGAGAGAAAGACAGGGAGAGAAGGAGAAGGAAGGGGAAAAAGGGTTAGGAGGGGAGGAATATCAACAAGCAAGGATGATGCAAGGAGTGGAGCAGTGCTCTGGCTGTGGCGCAGCAGTCTTCAGAAAAAACATTCTGCTTATTGCCTAATTTGCCCAATTTGCTGGCACCTCTCTGCGCTGAGGCCGCCAGTCTCTGGGCTGAGCTGGCAGGATAACTGGAGACCTTCGCCCCCACCCAGAGGCCACCAGGTCCCCAGCCAATGCCACAACAGCCACCCAAGCAGATGGCAGGATGGACTACAGTGGGCTCAGAAAGGTTCGGGGGGGGGGCAGAGACACATCACTCATCCAGCTCACAAACCCCTACACAGTGTTGGAGGAATAGTACAGCCCTGCAAAGAAACCAAAGGCTGAGACCAGGGAGGAGGTGAGGTTCCTCCAGCAGGGAGACCCAGTGGTGGGAGGAAGAGAACCCCATAGGATGAAGACGTTACTCTTGTTGGGGGACTCAGTTGTCCAGGGAATGGATTTGGGCACAGATAGTAGAGAGGAAAGGTAGGTAAAGTGCCTTCCAGGAGGCACAGCTTGGAAGGCAGTGGAGTGCATCCAGAGGATCACTAAAGCTGTGGCAAGAAGGGAAGGGCTGGAGGTTGTTATCCACTTGGGGACAAATGACCTATCCAATTATAAGGCAAGCTTGGAGCAGATGATGGAGGACTTTACAGTGTTGGGAGGGTGCCTGGGGAAGGTAGCAAGCACCGTGACATTTTTGGAGATGCTGCCAGTTCACAGGTTGGGGGGGAGAGACGAATCTCTGCATTAGTAACTTCAACACATGGTTGAAAGGTTGGTACAATGAGAAGAGGTTTGGCTTCACTGGGGACAGGAGACCTACTTGGAATGATGCAGCCCTGTACAGTGGGGATGGACTGAATCTGTCCAGCAAGGGGAAGGCAGTCCTCAATGGATGGTTTAAATGCTTTGCTGATGAGTGTTTAAACTAGCCAAGGGGGGAGGACATCAGGAGCAGGGATACTCAGGCAGCTCACCCCCACATGGTAGAGAAAGCAGAACATTGGAGCAGGAAGAGGAGCTGATATCAAGGTCATCAGAGTCGGTCAGAAATGGAGTAGGAAAAGAATCGGAAACACAAGAGAAAAATAACAGGAAAGGCGAGAAGATGCAGGGGACCAAAATCAGGAAGAGAGAGGTCAGGAAGTAAAACTTGGAAGGTCATGTTGACAAATGCATGCAGCCTGGGAAATAAAGTCCCAGACAGAGAAGCCTTAAAAACTGAAGGCAACCTGGACATAGTAGCAATAACTGAAACCTGGCACACAGCTAATCATGAGTGGGAAACAAATGTACCAGGATATGTTCTATTCAGGAGGGATAGGGAGGGCAAAAAGGGAGGGGGAGTAGCCCTGTATGTCGGAGACGGTATAATGGCAACACAGGTACAGAGTAGGCAGGGGGAGGCTGAGGCACTGTGGGTCACCCTTCAGCTTGGAAATGGTACAGCAATATGCACAGGGCCTCCAGGACAGGGAGAGGAACTGCACAGATAGCTAGTGGAGGAAATAGGTATACCGCTGCTACAGTGACACCTGCACACTGAAACCCCAACAGCGATCCCCCCCACCTATATCGGCAGTGACAGGGGTTTCACTTCGATCTGCTGTTTAGCGATGGGGGTAACTATCTAATGCCACTGTCTGTGCGACATGGAGTTAGATATCTATAGTAAGGGGTTGCGGGGGGGGTGCAGCCATGTTCACTGAGTCATTCAACACAGGGGTGGTACCAGGGGATTGGAGGAAGGCACATGTGGCCCCTCTACACAAATCTAGCAGCAGGGAGGAGGCGGAGAACTATAGGCTGGTCAATCTCACCTCAGCAGTGGGGAAGATCATGGAGACATTGCTTAAAGGGAAACAATGGAAAAGACAAAGCTTTCCTCAGTCACTACAGAAACTCTCAATAAGTGCTTTCAGACAGTAAAAACTTTATTTACTGATTTAAAACAGTTACCCACAACTTCCACTTCCTGTTGCTGGCAGCAGCCATTTCATGAGTAGCAGTGAGCTTCCTGAGCTCACTTTATGCTAATATGTCCTGCCAACCAATAGCTGAAGTCAAACAGGCATATTAGCATATAGTGAGCTCAGGAAACTCTCTGCTACTCATGAAATGGTGGCTGCCAGCAATAGAAAGTGAAAGTTGAAGGCTACTGCTTAAATCACTAAACAATCAATTATAGTAATTAAAAAAAAATGTTACTGTCTGAAAGCACTAATGAGGAATTTTTGTAATGCCTGGGTAAAGCTGTGCCTTTTCCATTGTTTCTCTTTAAAGAAAGGATAGTGTGGCATTTAGAAACCATTGGAGCCCAGGACAATAGGCAACATGGATTCACAGCAGGGAGGTCATGTCAGACAAATCTGGTTGATTTCGTTGACTGGGTGACAAAGGAAGTAAATTAGGTGGGGCAGTGGACATTGCTTACCTTGATTTCAGCAAAGCCTTTGACACCGTCCCACACAGGAGGCTGATAAACAAGCTGGGTAGGCTGGGCATGGGGGAAAGGGTGGTAAACTGGGTTAGAAACTGGCTAATAGACAGGAGGCAGAGGGTGGTGGTAAATGGGGTACAGTCTGGTGAGAAGGGGGGGTGACCAGTGAGGTGCCTCAGGGATTGGTTCTGGGGCCAGTCCTGCTCAATGTCTTCATTAGCGACATTGAAGAAGGGCTAGAGGGAAAGGTCTGCCTGTTTGCAGATGACACCAAGATCTGTAACAGAGTGGATACCCCAGAGGGGGTAGAGAAAATGAGGAGGGACCTGGGGAAGCTTGAAAAATCATCTGAGGACTGGCAAATGAAGTTTAATTCAAAAAAAGTGCAAAATTATGCACCTGAGACACAGAAACCCTGGGGAAAGCTACAGGATGGGGGGATGGGAGTTGCTGACAGTCACAAAGGAGGAAAGGGACGTGGGGGTTATTATTTCAGATGATATAAAAATGTCAAAGCAGAGTGCTAAGGTAGCTGGGATGGCCAGTGGCATGCTGGGGTGCATAGGCAGGGGTATCACCAGCAGAAGGAGGGAGGTAGTGATGCCCATTATATAAAACTATGGTCAGGCCTCACATGGAGTACTGTGTGCAGTTCTGGAGGCTGCACCTTCATAAGGATATTAACAGGCAGGAGACAGTCCAGAGATGGGCGACTTAGACGGTACAAGGCTTGCAATACAAGACTTATGAGGAAAGATTAAAGGACCTCAATATGTACTTGCTGGAAGAGGAGGGAAAGAGGGGACATGATAGAAACATTCAAGAACCTCAAATGTATAAACAAGGTGCAGGGGGAGACATTTTCCAATACAGAAGGAGCACAAGAATGAGGGGGCATGAGGTGAAATTGGAAGGTTGGAGGTTAAGAGCGAATGTGAGGAAGTTCTTCATAGAGGGGGTGGTGGACGCATGGAATGGTCTGCTTCTGGAGGCGGTGGGAGCGAGCACTGTGGATGGATTCAAGCATGCTTGGGAAAGACATAGGGGAACTATAGAGGTACAACAGCAGGTGGGTCAGAAGCAGTAATCCAGTACAAGGGCTTATGCTCAGACTGAATGGGCCAGGCAGTCCTTATCTGCTGACAATTTCTATGTTTCAAGTGCACAAGCCTGGTCACAATTAACTTCTTTAAGACTCTAGCCTCAAAGCACTTCTTGGTAGCTTGTAAGTGTCAGCTGGCCTAGCCTCCTAAGTCCTTTATAGTTTATTTTCCCTCTTCTGTACCTTGTGTTTGCATCTCTACCCTCTCTCTCCCCCATCTTCCCCCCACAGTTTCACTCTCTCTCTTCCCTCTCCTCCTTCTCCTCCTCCCTGTCATTCTACCACTCCATACTCCAGGCCACCTCCTACCCCTCCAGTCTCTCTAGTTCTGCTCTTAGCCTCCCTCCCTCCCTCCTCTTCTTCTCTCCTCCATCCTTATTCTTCTTCTTTTTGTGGTATGCTCCTCACCCTCTTCTTCTTTCTTGTAGGAACATCCCTATCACCTCTCCCCTCCTCCTATCCCCCTCGGACTGCTCTCTCTTATCCTGTCCACTTCTTCGCCCTGCCCTCCCCTTCCTCCCATGCCACTCCTGACCCTCTACCCACCATATCCCTGCCTCTTCTCTCTCCCCATCTCCCCCATGTCCCCCCTCTCCGAACTAACCACTCTCTCCTCCCCCGATATAAGTGTTGTACCTCTAGCTATTTCAGCCCCCTTCCTTCTTCCTAAGTTCTGCATTTCTGCTCTTTTCCCTGCTGCACTCCATGAACTCTGCTGCATTTCCCTACTGCACCCCACGACTCCCTTACCTTTGTTGCATAGTGTCACACTGCCTCATATTAATGCCAGGCTCTGTTAATGACTGTATGTTTTGATTTGTATGAATTGCACTGCTTATACTATTGTAACATGGATATACATATGTATCTACGGGTTCGGGGAAGGATGAGGTTACCTGGCACAAGAGACCTAGGTTTGGCTACTCTGCACAGGGGCACTCAAGTAAATCCAACTACAATAAGCAATAACTGTAATGTCCAGAACCAGAATTGGGATTTTTCAGTGTGGCTTTATTTATTAACTCACTGAACATAAACAAAGCACTGCATGGTCCCCCAAAGGGCTACATTACTGTAATGCAGAATAGAGGCTAAACACAGCGGTCCATTTGAGGAATGAACACATTACTACAGATGTCTGGCTTTGGACCCACCAGGCACTCGGCCTGAACTTTGCATGCACATTGGATACATAGCCCGACTTGCCCGGCTCCCCTGCTGGCCACTTGACTGACGGGCCACTTGGCGAATGAACCCAAACTTTACTTGGAAAGACATCCCATCAAACAAGGAGACTCCCAAACTGTGGCTCCCCACACCACTTAGAGTCTGCGACTCCTAGAGAGATTTGTTTTTGTACTTCCAATCGGAACTCCCATCAAACAAGGAGACTCCCATCCAACAAGGAGTAATTTTCCCATCCTGTGGCTCCCCACACCACTTAGAGTCTGTGACTCCTAGAGAGATTTTCAAGTTGTGACCTACGTCTGGGTACCCACCCCATCACTGGCCAAGTGCATGAGGCAAGTAGCAAAAACACAGAAGAAATCTGTACAGGTGGACCTGGTTACTAAAGATGGGGGGTTTTCCCACCTCCAGCTCCCACAGCCCATACCCGGCCATTTCTCTGGATACACAGAAAACTTTAGACTTTAAAATGTAGATTGAACGGTGGATGACCTGAACCACCCCTCTACAGCAAACTTTAAATCCATTTAAACTTTAAACAGTTGACTGCTCTAGTTGTTTGTCCTAGTTGACATAGTCCTCCCAAATAGCAGTCCACATTATTTCCCAACTGAAGAAATGAAGTTGTTTGCCCCTTCAAATGGAGCCAAACACTCACCCATTCGTTGCAGGTGTCCCACAGGCGAAGTACTGTAACCTTTGCTGTTATACATGAACAGACTGAACTTAAAACAGGCAGCTTTCTTCCCAGGGTGGGAGAAGGGGATTGTCCCTGGAACCCACAGAGAACTTTCCTCCCCCCCAGAGGGAGGGGGGCACTGAGACTGGGGAAGCGGTCTCCACCACTTTAAAATGGTAAAATAACAGGAACAGTTCCTTTTTTCTGAGTGAGAAATCACACTGCACACTAATGCTTCCTTCTTGCTTAAGGACAAACGGAAGACTCTCTTTGAATTTCCCAACGTTCTAAACTTCACTCTCTGAGCTGAAGATTCCAAATGTGGCTCATGCAGCTGCAACAGTTCTATAATGATGTCATCTCTCAAGTCTCAGCTGTGACTGAGGACAGAGTAAGACAGCGTGAAACCCATTTAACTGGAGTTTCACAAGCTGCCTTCCCTGCCTACCACTAGGTCTTACTGGGATTCTAGTAACCCCGGGTAACAAAGGGGTTACACTATGTATGGATCCTTCTTTTGTGTACTCACCTACAGTATGTCAGGATCCAAGAACAACTGTATATATCGGCTTGGACAAATTCCACTGTTTTATACTTTGTATGTGATCACCTACTGCCAGGATCTGTTAATGACTGTAATCCAATATTTTATACTATGTATCTGATCTTCTCTTATGTAATCACGCATGTACCGTCTATGTATTGCCTCTTATGTAACCAGGATCTCCTTGTGAATGTTTAATGGAGCTTTCCTGAAATAAACTTGAACTAAAATGATTGTGATGAGTCTAATCATAGTAATGCATTTTTGGGAGCTGTTTTGGCCCGAGTTTTTTTTTTTAATTTGTTTTCTTTCTCTATGGCGCCGTACAGTTACACTGTGCTATGTGTTAAATGAAGGGTGCCACGTAGTTTGTTTTCCTGCTGTTCTGTTCAGGGATGTATTATGTTTTTACAGCCTCTACTTTTTTTGTACATCTTTTGCTGTTTAAATGTTGTCTAATGGGTTATTTTTTAAGGTTTTTGGTTAAAATGTCTTGCACTGTAGCACTACTTCGGTGGTAACCGAAATGTCTGCTGCCATGCCGGGCATTTCGAAGAGATTTCAGCCTAGCATGGCAGCAATTTACATTATCTTAACTCAAAGTCTGTAAACAGAGCATAACTTAAAGGAAGGATAAGCTAGAAAGGAAAAATGACATATTGATTCTGAGACATGGATTCTGAACCATCTATTTAGAACGTTAAGAAACACATTTTGCAATTAAATATAACTGCCATGACAGCTGTATTATTGAAATACATCTCGGACAAGATGATGCAACATCAGGGGCAAAACAAAAAATGTCTTGCAATATCATTAAGTCCAGTCATTATAATGTATCTTCAATTTCTGCGGTGACATGCATAATTTCTTCTTCTAACAAAGTTGGTGATTCTGTTTCTCCTTCTTTTCTGTCATCTGTTTTGCATTGCAACCATAGGAAGGCACTGAGCTGGTCGATGTAAAGAAATATATTTTGATGGCCCTTGAATGTAATCCTCACTTCTGCAGTTGCAAGAAGTTAGAACTCAGGGCCTAGGAGGCAATATAGCACAGTGGGCTAAGGCTCAGAGTTGCAGATCTGGAGACCTGGGTTTGAATCCCACAGCCACTTAGGCACATACTGTGTGATCCTGAGCAAGTCACCTAACTTCCTTGAGCTCCCAGGTCACATCTGGAAACAAGCTTCAGCTTAGAGGTGTCAACGTGGCTCAGTTGGTAGCACATCCGCCTCATGGGTTCTCGTCCCACACCGGGATTGGACTTGCACCTAAAATGCTGGAATCTGAGTGCATTATTGGGGGGGCTGTACTGCTGGTGTGTGCTGTCCTTCAGATGAGACATTAAACTGAGGTCCCTTCTACCCATCCTGGTGTTGTCCTGGTGGGTGTCCAGGTGGAAGTAAAAGAACCCAGAGCACTCTTCACAAAAAAGTAGGGGACATTTCCAGTGTCCTGGCCAGCATTCCCCTTCTCATATGGTCCATGCAATTGTCCAGGCTGTGCGTGGGTGCTGATGTGCGATATGGCTGTCACTACACATTCAGATCACTTCAGTACTGGTCTATTATTGTTTGAAGAGCACTTTGGGATACACTATGTATGAAAAGGGCTACATAAATGCTGATTCTTCTTCTTCTTAGTGTGCTACTCCTGGTTAAACAATGTTCCTTTTCCCTTTTCCTTCCCCTTAGTTCTAATACTTCCTGTCAGAAAATGAGGAAATGATATCTGCATTGCTGAGTAGAGTATGCAAAGTCTGGATAGTCAAAGAAACGATGACCCTTAAGAAAGCACTATATTCCTTTTAGATGGGATAGTTTAACAATGAGATCAGTCAGATTCGGAAGGGAATACTGTAAGAATGGTTTGTTTGGCATCTTTAACATCTGTGGCTTCTTGTGAGGTGGTAACACTTCTTGGCACAATGTATCTGGTTCTACAATGTGGTTGCACATGGGGAGGTTTGTCAAAAATAACCAGAAAGACCAAGCCTTATTTTTTAATGCCCAGTGAGTAGATATATTAGTGTACCAGTAACAAATGGATGTGACTGTGGTAAAAAGCTGCCACAGTGCTCTGACCAACAACTGGTCTTCACCTGGTGCAGTATTATCAGGTCTTTTTTCTATTCAAATATAAAAGGCTTTTGTCAAGAAAGCAGGGTTATATTCAGGAAGATCATAAATGGTCACAAATATATCTGTGACAAAGTCTCAAACTGAAGGCAGTCTTCTTCAAGTCACACCTGGATTCCAACAATTCAAAAATTCTTATAAAAGATGTGGTGCTCCAGTATTTCTATTTTATGACTCATAGAAAAGTTGTCTTCAATTAAATTAGCCAGGCCCATGGTAGCTTCAAAACCAATGATTTTATTGGCATTTGTAGTCAGAATGTCAGTATATTTTTTTGACTTGTTGAGAAATTACTTCATAGTTTTCATATTTTTCTTTGCATCCTTTTGTAAATAGTCAACTTTTCCTTTAAATCATTAAACATCCTGTTAAACTTGTCAGAACAAGACAAAATGCAATCAAATGAGGCACCCAAAGAGACTGCTGTGTAATTCTTGTCACTTAAATCATTTGAGTCACTCTGCTTCAGAGATGCAGAAGCCATTCCTCCAGCTTCCAGAATTTCATCAATTGCGTTCTCTCCAAATGTTGCAATGGCAATTGCTATGGGTGTTGTTGCAGCCACGGCTGCATCAAAGCACAATGCCAAACCTGATGTCCTAAATACAGGTGCATTTGAGTTCTGGTGAGTCTACAGATGTTTTTACTGATTTACCAATCTCCACTGATGTGTGCAGGGAGAGCACAGAACATTTGGGGGGATTCGCAAATTGGAAGTAAGCTTTGCCCTACGCAAGGTAACTGCTCTTTGAGAGTACTCTGTAACTCCTTATACTAAAAATGCATTTCAATGTAAGCTGTACACTACAAGATCCAGGAGCTGATGTATAATTGTGTAAACCACTCTGTGTTCCGTAAACATTTTACAGGTGATATAGCCCCCTACCTACATCTGTATCAGCAACAATTTAAGTGATTCCTAAAGAGAATTCAGTTGCACTATAAGCAAAAAAGAAATTTAACTTGACAATGTTTTAGCATCCACACACTGTATAAATAAATACAGTGTTCCCTCATTAATCGGCTCCCTCTTTATCTGCCACCATTGCTTACCACCAGTGTGTGCTCCTGCCTGTTTTTTGGTAATGTTAATTCCCCCCTTTATCTGACACCCTCTGTTGTCTGCCACCGTCTTTTATCCACCAAATTTTAGGATGTACCAAGTTTGGCAGAGAAAAAAGGGAGAACTGCACTTTGTCTGCAACACAACTATTACTGTCCTAAGCATGCACTTGAAAAATCGAAAATAAGATACAAGAAATATACCACTTTCACAATATCTTAATTATCCTTTCTGTTTCCACTGAAGTCACATACCTAACATATACCATGAATTATTGTAAATCTTGACATACGCCAAACAGCACAACACACAAATGAAAAGTTCCAAATAATTCCCAGAAAAGACAACAGAGGCAGCAGTAACAGCATCTGTAATGGATGCTGTCATGGCCACTGCTATTTTTATGTTCATTTAGTACCAAATACAGTGAAGTATTGAGCTCTCATCAACCTTTGCACCATGTGTTTTACAAAGATTAATCAGAAAAAAGTAAAAACATATAATAAACGTACGCATGATTTCCCCAAATAAGGCAAAGGTCTAGTTCTATCCCTTGAATGAATAAGAGCTTTACCTGTTTCACAGTTTAATAAGGAAACCTTACTGATCAGGAACTCAGTCTTTCTTCTTGTCCTGTGCATCTTCTGATTCCTGACTGAAGTTCTTAGCTGTTTTCTCTGCCTATTTTCTAGACTCATTGCAATCCAAAAATTGAAATGTTGTGCCTTCATGGTGGATGCATCACCACACTGGTAGCAACAATGAATGCACCACTCCAGAGCCCTGGAGCTTATCCCACAGCCCATCAAATTTCATACTTCATTCACCTAGTGTTGTTGGTGAATGTTAAGTCTAGGAAAAGCCGTACTGTCTGACTTTAAAGGAGAGCTGCTGGAGCTCCCTCGATGCCTGCAGGAAACACTGCCACAGCTCAGCACCGGCAGTTATTATCATGATGTAATGCAGAGGGGACCTCAAGTGACATCACAGTTAGCCATGGCAGGCTGAAATTTTGCTCCGCTCCCTCAGTCCTGCAAAAAACATCATACATCACAATTTTTTCTTCACAAAAGCTAGGGTTTTGTATAAATTTGTCACCAATGATGGAAAGACTGTTGGAGTTTCGAAGAAGAAAGACAAAAAAAATCAGCAGCTTACCAGTCAGCCGCACCAGTCTCCTGTCCAACTGAATGAACCGTGACATCCTCATCTGGCTACAGTCTCCCTGCTCTGAGACCAATACTCTTAGAGACATTGTTACAAATGAGCATCTTTTGGAAGAACTGCTGACCTTCTAGCCTGAATTGAAAGTGGCCTGTGCTACTCTTTGCACTGAGGTGGACCAGCTGCAAGCAGAGTCTGGAGAACTGAAGGCTGCCACTAACACACTCAATGACTCTCAGATCACGTGTGACCTGTTGCCACAACTCCATCAATGGCATCAGCAGCCAGAAAATAAGTACCAGTATTTAGAATGGCGACTCCATAGAAAGAACCTTTGGATATAAGAAGATGGAGGAAGGTACAGACATGTAAGGGTTTGGAGACCATCTGTCTTACCAGAGGACACATAATTTGAAATTGAGTGCTTTCACAGAATACTATGCCTCAAGCCAGGTACAAATGACTGTCCTAGATTGATCATGATGAAATTTTTAAAGTTCCAAATGAAGGAACAGATATTCCAAATGGCATGGAAACAAATAAAAGTTTATTGGGGTCCAACACAAATTTATTTTGATAATAATTTTGCTCTAGTCATGTTACAGAAACTGCATGTGTGTGGCTGTTGCCTATTAGCCCTCTGAAAAACTAGCTTAAAATTACAAACACCCTATCCAGCATGCCTTAAGCTATCCTTTCCAAAGGATTAAATACATTACCACACTACAAAGGAAGTCAAGAAAGATTTTGAACAGAGGGGTACTGAAATGCCAAAACTGTCCAGAGAAACTTAATGACTCAGAGGTGACTGCAGCCATACCACTACAGGCTTTGGGACAGCTGTCTCCAAATAAAGACTTCTGTAAACCAAGAACAGATACAGCCTGCCATGTGCAATACTTACAGGAATCCCTCAGTGCTGCAAAGGAACTTTTGAAACAAGATTCTGCATCACAATTTGGGCATATATGCAGGAGAGGCTGGAAGATTTGGTACCTTTTATTGGACTAAGTGTCTTGTATAAAGATGGAATATACACAAGTTTTCAGGGCCTCTAAGTCCCTTCTTCAAGTGAAAAACAAAACTGAGCACATAAGCAGTATTTATGTACACTGTGAAGCAATGTATAAAAGCATATATTATAGTTAGGGTTGAGTGAGCAGTTTACTGTTAAACCCCACATTGTGCACCTTACTAACTTTGCAACCGTTCAATGGATTTACATAAAATTTGGTATGTACTGTTCTGTGGGGTAGTTCTCTTGACTTGCCAAATTTCATTTTGATCGGATGTGTGGATTTTGTGCAGCGCATATGGAAAAAAGTGTGTTTTTTACTTTTTTTGCCAATTTTTCCTGAATTTTCCTGATTGCCCTTCACCTACACCATTTTTAATTTTTGCCTGACATTTTCAGGGTGGAAAGAGCATACCATAAGGAACAAACCACTATTGGTTTGGTGAAAAAAATATTATTCTGATCCAAAATTATTCAATTTTGAATATTCAGGTTCTGGGTATGCTCAGTTCAGTCTTTTGGTTAGATGCACAGCTGTGAACAATGAATTAGGCTCACGAATTGGGATTTTTTTTTCATGAACAGGGATCCCCATTCATGAGAAAAAAAATCCCTGTTCGTGAGCCGCCATCTTGTTTTCACTTTTAGCTCAAAATAAAAAGTAGTAACTTGCCCCACAGTTGCATTTGGAAAAAACAAAAGCATGAGTTTTGTTCAGGGTGATGCCCTCTACAAAACCATGTGTTTGGATTCCATCAGATAATTCAGAAAATGGCCATTTTTATATTTGGAAATCCCTGTTCATGACTTGCTTCCGATCCCTGTTCGTGAGACTTCCAAATCCCCGTTTGTGAGCCGATCACCATTCATGAGCTAGCAAAATCCCCGTTCATGAGAGTAAGACCAGATGACTATATCTCATGAACAGAGATTGGCTCGCATACAGGGATTTTGCTAGCTCATGAATGGGGATCCCTGTTCATGAGACAGGGCCACCTGGTCACATTCTTACGAACGGGGATTCTGAAAGTTCACAAACGGGGATTCGACTCACAAATGGGGATTTTGAATCCCTGTTCATGAGAGGAGGACCAAATGGCCCTGTCTCGTGAACAGGGATCCCCATTCATGAGCTAGCAAAATCCCTGTTCATGAGAGGAAGACCAGATGTCCCTATCTCACGAATGAGGATTCGACTTACAAACGGGGATTTTTAATCCCCGTTCATGAGAGGAAGACCAGATGTCCCTATCTCATGACCAAGGATTGGCTCGCGAATGGGGATTCTTGTCAGCTCATGAATGGGGATCCCTCACAAACAGGGATTTTGACAGCTCAAAAACAAGGATTTGTAAAACTTTGCCAGTTCACTGCTATAAAATGGTAAGAGTTTTTTTTTTAACTTTCTTTTAACCCCTCCTACTCTCCCCAGACTCCGCTCCTTTGGGAGTCCCCACTGGAGTCTTGCCCCTGCTTCAGCCACCTACCCGTGCCATCCAGGAATCCCCCATGTAGCCTCGGTTCTACCCCCCTGGGCAGAGATGAGGTGGGGTAGCTACACCTCAAGCTTCTTTGTCTGCATCGGGATCCAAGTCTGGCCAGGCAGGTGGGAGCCATTAGGGGGCTGCTCCGGGGCTCCATCTACCCGGAGCCTGTAGAGTGATTTTCTGGTGTTCTGTCGGGCCTCACAGGAACCCTTGATTTCGAGGTGCATAGTGCAAATGTCCATGGCGTCCTCCCCACTGCTTCTGTCTCAGTGCTTGTTGTGCCCCAGACCTCCACCTGGGGACATTCATGTGCCAGGATGTTATCCCCCCTCCCTGGAGAAGACAAGCTGTCCTTAGGATGCTCAAGCCTTCTCCCCCGGCAGGCCCTCCACCTCCCCAGGCTCATTCCTGAACCTGGGTCACTGGCCTTGCAAGTGGAAATCCAACTACTGCGCCGATGGGCCGGCCTATGGTAAGGGCATCTAACTTGAAATTTGCAGGGTGCAAAGAGGGTGTCCCACAGATGTGACATATGCTGGTTTGGTGTAAAAAAATTGCATTGGTTACATAGTTATGACATTACAAACTTGAAATATTCCCCATAGGATAACACTGTGATGCCCATGATGCCTTTCAGTGACCGTATCTCGAAAACAAAATAAGTTACACAGTTTTAACTATTGGCTGTGAAGCAAGCTGCTGAAATGAGTTTGGAAATCTTAAATGACACCTGCAGTGGATTTTTTTCCGTGGATTGCACGGTTAATGATATATTGTCAAATTAGTGTCACAAGGGTTCAAAGAGTGCCTGTCCTGTGCATCTCGGTGCCTGTATCTCATAAACGATACAAGATACAGGTTTAGTCATTTATTGTTGCACATAGTACTCGCTGTCATGATTACAACGACACTTAAATTTTTTTTCTACCTCCTACAGTTCCTGAGATATCAGCAAATTACTGTTACAAGGGTTCCTTGCCCTTTAGGGCTGCTGCATGACTCTGTAGCTATGCGTAAGTGGGAGCAGGCCCGTGCTTCCACAGATGCATATTGTTATGCAGAAATGGGCATGCAATACATGTTTTTTACTAGTTATATTACACTTTTTCAGAACATAAGGAGGTTCATGGCAAAAAACTGCATTTAGTGCATCAGTTAGGGTTAAAGCAACAACAGTGAGAAAATGAAACATTGGGGTTGAGCGCCTAACCCCCCACACAACCCACACACCCATCCTCCACAGACTGACAGATGTTGGGGTGTGCCATGGGGTTGTGTGGCCCAACTCTCACCCCATTCCATGTGTAAGCAGGTTGACATGCTACAGTAAAGACTGGTGACTACAGCAGGCATGAAGGAACTGTAGGCTTGGACTCAACTTTCCATTAACGTAGCTCTGGATACAATTTAGGTTGAGGTATTTGGTTCTATGGCAGATCCCCCCCATCCCCCATGGGCATTGTCTTCAGGATGTTTTAGCCCCCTGGCTCTTATAATTTCTCTTTTTACCCAATAAGGTCATCTACAAGCACCAGCTCAATTGGAGATTGTGCTGAACTGTATGTTTGACTTTTTGGTGTTTTGAACCACTGACTCTGGTACTGTATTTGGAACTTTTTGATTTACAAATCTATCTCCTAGAATTTTGCTCTAGAACTTTTTCATATACTGTCGGATATATGGACAGTTAGTTTCCATGCCCACTGTTTTTACATTGGTATTACCCAAACTTCTTTTGAGTTTTTCATTGTAATAGCTGATCCTCTCAAATGGCTACTAGAACAGTTTCAAACATGTTCAGGCCCATTAAGGTGGCAGAATCCCTGGTAAGGAGTGACCATTAAATAGTCTAGTTCAGATTGAACATGGGCAGGGAATAGGCTAATACTAGGACAAGGGTACTGGACTTCAGAAAGGGGGAGTTCAGGAGAATGGGAGAAATGTTAAAGGGTCATCTAGCTGACCTCAGAGAGGAAATGGGGTGGATCATAAGTGGTCCATCATCAGGAATGGAACAGCAGCTGCCACTAATGAATGTGTCAGACAGAAGGGTAAAATATCTAAAGCCAAGAAACCAATCTGGTTTAATAGGGAGGTGGCCCAGGCACTTCAGGAAAAGAGGACTGCACCCAGAAGATTCAGGAAGACCCATAATGATGAGGATAGGGAGGAATACTTGGGGAAGGCTATGGAGGCAGGGAAGAAAGTCAGGCAAGCCTAGGCCAGAAAGGAGTTGCAGGTAGTAGAAGGGATCAAGAAGGTGGAGAAAGCCTTTTTTCAGTAAATCGGGGGGGAAAAGGGACTCAAAGACTGGTATGGTGAAACTAAAAGAGGTGTGTGGAAAGTAGTCAGAGAAGGCAGAGTATTAAATCAATACTTCTGCTCTGTCTTCATGAAAGAATGGTCCTGTACAGCAAGACAGGAAGTGGGGGTGGAAGGGATGGGCTAGAGGACAGGATCACAGAAGACAGGGTGAAAAGAGGGCTCATGGCCTCAAAGTTAGCAAGTCTCCAGGTCCAGATGGTATCCACCCAAGGTTGCTGAGGGAGCTGGAAAAGGACCTGGCAGGTCCGATGGTGGATCTGTTCAACAACTTGTTAGATCTGGGGGAGGTGCCACAGGAGTGGAGAACTGCACATGTGGTGCCAATCCACAAAAGTGGGACCAGAGATGACCCACACTAC
Organism: Neoceratodus forsteri; assembly: GCA_016271365.2. Lineage (NCBI taxonomy): Eukaryota > Metazoa > Chordata > Ceratodontiformes > Ceratodontidae > Neoceratodus > Neoceratodus forsteri. The sequence continues at coordinate 641,247,746 of CM028137.1, read as the reverse complement.
AGGCTGGTCAGCCTGACCTCAATTGATAATACATTTGTGGAGACTATCCTTAAGGAATGACTATTCAGATTTTTGGAGGTGAATGGTCTCCTGGACAGGGAGGCAGCATGTGTTCATGGCAGAAAGATCTTGCCAAACTAACCTGATCAACTTCTTTGACTGGGTGACAAGAACAGCAGACACGGGCCAAGCTGTAGACATACTGTACTTTGACTTCAGCAAGGCTATTGACCTTGTACCCCATTAGAGGTTGATCAGGAAGTTGGAGGACCTAGGTGCAGGGTAAAACTAATGGGATGTGTGGTAGATTTGTTAGAGGGAAGAACCCAGAGGGTAGTAGTGGGAGGGAGCTTTCCAGTTTAGTGGAAGTCACTAGCATGGTTCCATAAGGCTCAGTGCTTAGACCAATATTGTTTAACTAGTTTACAAGCCACAGTGAAGATGGCATAAGGGGTAGGATCTCCCTGTTTGTTGATGACGCTAAGCTCTGTGGGAGGATAGACATGGCTGAGGGGATACAGGACCTTAGGGAAGATCTGATCAGATTGGAGAGGTGGTCTGAAATAGTGCTACTGTGGTTCAATGCAAAGAAGTGCAAAGTCATGCACATAGGAAGTAAGAACCTGAGGACTGAATGCAGCCTGGGAGGATCTTAGTCAGCAAATCAGTGGAAGAAAAAGACTTGGGAGTAGCCATCAGCAGTGACCTGAAACAGTTGATGCATTGTAGGAAGGCAGCAGCCAAAGCAAACAAAATGTTGTACTGTATTGCCAGGGGGATCATGAGCAGACAGGAAGAGATCATATTGCACTGCACAGATCCTTGCCTGGGGTTTGGCATACAATACTGGAGATCCTACCTAAGAAAGGAACTAAATCCCCTGGATGTTGTCCAGAGGATGATGAAACTGGTTCAGGGACAGCAAGGCAAGGCATATGAGGACAGACTAAATAACCTTAATATGTACTCACTTGAGGAGAGAAGGGAGAGAGAGGACATGACTAAATCCTTCAAATACCTAAAAGGTATCAACAAGGTGAATACGGGTGGCCTCTTCAGGCCTCTTTAGCCTTAGTGGTTTACAAAGCCACAAGGGGGCACTGCTATAAGCTGGCAGGGGAAAGGTTCAGGAGGGAGATAGGAAGACACTTCTTCACAGAATGAGTGGTGACTGGATGGAATGAACTCCTGGAGGAGGTTGTCTCCCTAGAGACAGTAGATGGATTCAAGAGGAGTGGGACAGGGTGAAAGGGAGGGTTAGGGTCAATGGAGAGAGGGCATAAAAGGGGGAAAAGGGGCCAGGTTTGATGATGTGGTAGGGTGGAGCCCTCCATTTCTGCCAAGAAGGGGCTCTGTAATTTGAGCAGACTTCATAGCCCAACAGGCCTTCTTCTGCTGGAAGTCTTTATATGCTTGTATGAACCAGCAGGCTGGATTGGAGAACGGACAATCATCTGTGGAGTTCCATTTCTGTCAGGTGTCGAACACTGATCTCACAGGTTATCCTGTACCGAGGGCCTGTAACAGTGCACATTCCCTCACACACAGCATACTCCATTCAGCTCTGTTAGGGGCAAGTTAGATACTTGCTTTCTACTTTGGAAGGACTTTTATGTGTCAATGTTTTGTCTGCCCAGTTGGCACTAGAGTTTATGAAAGGCAAATGTTGCTTTCGTGATGTCTGTTTTTTGTTACCTTTCTTGCTATGTTAATATGTACCTGTTAAGATGTCTAATAGATTTAATAGGACCCCAGGTCCTTGAGGGTATACTATCAAAAGGTATATGGCTCTCCTCCCTTACGGACTGTACCCCCCCCCAGTACATACTGAACTAAACTGCAACACCCGACCCTGGGGGAAACACTTCAAGATCAGTTATCGGCCCCTATTACAGGGGAAGAAGTTCTACAGGCAAGAAACATTTAAAAAACTAACAAATGTTCTGGCCCAGAGGGCTTCCACACTGAAATTTATACATTTTTATCTTCACAGTTATCTCCTCTACTATTAGTGGCTTTCTGAGGACTGCAATTTTTTTTAAAACTCATTCAAAAATGAGCGCATTTTTGAGAAACAAAAAGTACAGTAATAGTTCATGGAGTTGATGTATGAGTTCCAGGTGTTGGCACAACTCCCCCCCAAAAATTATTTGACTAACAAAAAATTTCAAATTTTCAACCATAACTTCGGAGTGTAACTGAGTTCCAGTTTGTAACTGTGGATGATGATAATCACATAGGTGCCTGGCAAGGTTATACTAACAATACAATTTTACATAGTGCAGAAAAAGGCTATCACAGTTCATCCCTTTTCATTTTAGGGGGCACTCAAAGTTTCCTGTCTCTCTGGCCTCCTGGCAAGGGCATCCAGAGGAACAAGAAGTGAGAGAAAACCAGATTGTCTTTCTTGAGGCAAGAAGCACGACTGAAGATGTCCACCACAATGATGCAGGCTGTCTGACTGCTCTGGAGTAGCAAGAGTTTTCTTTTAGTGTTTGCCACTGTTTTAGCATTTTGGTTTAGCCTTAGTAGTATAACTAAAGAATAGTCAGGGTTTTATTTTTAAATGGATCAAGTCCATTCTAAGTTGTGGAGTGTGGTGCCAAATTTTTCCTTGACCGGCATTAGTTTAGTTTTGGTCAGTCAACTTGCTTTTACTGCGAACTCACTGTTATAACTAGACCACATCAACAGTAGTGGGACTCAAAACTAGTACCATTGAGGACTGTTTCCCTTCAGTATGCCCTATAAACCTGTGTACTGTCCTGCATTGGGCTTGTTGTTATCTTTTCCAGAGCTGTCCTGGAGTGTGACATTGAACTGGTTCAAGGCCATATTTTTGCTTGGTTGACAACTGTAGAGGGTGCTTGTCTGTGGGAGGCACGAGGTAGACAGTAAGGATCATTTGAAGAGATTGTCCTGTGAGCTGCATTCGATCTAGTTGGTTGCTGCAAAGTGTATCCGGTTGCAGGTTGGAGGTACAGGGAAAGTTGGGGGACTCAGTGAAAGAGTGCCCGCTGATTCCCCTTTAGTTTTTCGGGATGCTGCTGTCAGACAGCAGCGTGTCCTGGCCTGGAGTTGGATACAGAATGCTTCTAGCTTGGGAGTTGTTTAAGCTGAAGAGTGGGAGCCTGTCTTGGCAGGAGTGCGTAGTTTCAAATCTCTTCTTGGCATTTTTTGCTGCAGAGACTGCTCTGGATATTGTTTTCCTCTTATCTGGACTGGCCCTACTGCCTGGAATATTGTGAACTGTCTCTGGGGATAATGAGCCACTGTGAAAGAGTGATCTTTTCTTTTATCCCTATTGCGACTGACTACTGCTGATTTTTGGTTGATTAATCTTCTCATCTGGATGCAGGATGTGAAAAGCCACCCAGATGTATAATTGTTTCTGGCTTTAAGGACCAAATTAATCTACATTGTACTGTTAATTTTTTTTTTCAGCACTGCAGCCTGTAATAGTTTTATGGACTTAACCTTTTAAAGTTTAAATGGCTGGGGCGTATGATTGTTTAGGTTTACTTATGTGTTTGTTTAGTTTAGTAAAGTTGTGTATAGGTGAGTGTGGGTGTTGTGAGTGGTGTATTAGGTAATGATTTGGGGAGTAGGGAGGATATTTATGTTACGGGAAGGAATCTTACTATAATTTTAGGGTTTGTGTTGTTCTAGTTATCATATGTTGTGCAGTCACCAGGACCTGTTATGTCTACTCCTCAGAGCAGCTATGGCAGCTGTGTCCCTTTGGAGGGTTACCTTGTACTCTGTCTGCAATGGTAGTAGACCATCGTAGGGGTTTAGGGGTCCTCTGGGAGCATTGTCCACACTGTAGACCAGCTCTGCGCATGGCTGGAATAAGCAGGATCAGGAGTGCGGAATCGAGGAGGCACTATGGGAGTAGGCCTTGGCAGGAGAGGGGTTCCCCTTGCTTGGTTCATATTCCCTGGGTTGCAGTAATTTCTAGCCAACAGGTAGGTAATGGGCCATCTAACTTGGCTTCTCCCCTTAGAACATTTCTTTGTAACACCAGATCCCTAAGGAACAGAACTACAGTAATGGAGGCTTTCATCATGGATTCCTTGGCAGACCTGGTATTTATCATGGAGACCTGGCTGAGGGATGACTCTGGCCCTGTGCTAGAGGTATAATTTTACTGGGTTAATCCATGGTGCATTGCCCTAGGTGGGAATGCAAGGGAGGCAGGGTAGCCATCCGTTTTAGATCTCCTCTAGGACTGATGGTGTACCTCATAGGAGTGACTAGGTCATTTGAATGCATGATGGTGAAAGGTAGGCCAGGCACAGTTTGCAAAATCATTCTCATACCCTGGCCTCTGGGATGTGATAATGAATTATTGCTGGAACGAGAGGGCTTCATGGCCGACCTGGTGGTGGTGTCCCCCAAACTCCTTGTGTTGGGTGATTTCAATGCCTCGGTCAATGATGAATTATCTCTTCTTGGAATGTAGTTACTCCAGATGATGTCTTCACTGGGCCTTGTACAGGCAATTGCCACTGGTACTCACCAGCATGGTCATACCTTGCACCTGGTTTTCTTGTTGGGTCTTGACATTAGTAATGTCAGGGTTGATCCAGTCACTTGATCCAATCATCATGTCATGCAGTTTCACTGCAAGGTCTCCTGTTTAACCTCCTCAGTGGAGATGATCAGTTAGTTACTGTCCAGTTTTAGATTTGGAGCCTCAGTCTCCTGGCAGTACTGGACATCTTGGGCATAGAGATGGCTTGTATGATGGGAGCTGTGGAGGGTCATAACATGGCTCTTACAGCTACCTTCAACTCCCTGACACCTCTCCATGTTCACCCCTTTATTTCCTGCTGCAAGTCACCATGGTTTGATGATGACCTGAGGAGGTTGAATACAAAGAGGTGGAGGTTGGAACATTGTTGGTGAAGGCCTAGGTTTGATGGGGACAGATTGGTGCTGAGGACTCATTATGGTAAGTACATCCATGTAATGACTCTAAAAAAGTCAGTATTCCTGTCACAGGTGATTGGTACCAGAAGGAACTGAACAGCTCATCTCTTCAACACTGTGAACAGATTATTAAATCCAATCTGTTTGCAGTCCAGCAGTCTTTTCCACGGAAAAGTGTGATGAGTTTAATTGGCTCTTTATGGACAAGGTGTCCTCTGTTTGTGCTGTGATATCCTCAAGCAGCCTGTCTTCAGCTGGCAGTGTTCATTCAATGGTGGGCAAAGGCACTCCATCTTTTCTGGGAAGAGTTTGAGCAGGTACAGGTGGATGGTGTTTTCTGGGTGGTCTTGAGATTGCACCCCACATACTGTACATTGTATTCTGAGCCGACCTGACTTCTTTTTGGATGCTAGGGGATGCTGAAGGACCCTGGGTCTAATTTTTGTGGAGATCATCGGGTATTCCCTTAGGAAAGTGTTTTTTTTCTTCTGCACTGAAGAGGACTGTGGTGAAGCCTCTTGCTAACAAACCATTGTTTGACCCAGATGTCCTCTCAAATTACAGGCTTGTCTCGAACCTTCCTTTTTGGGGAAGTTGACTGACAAGATGGTAGCAGTGCAGATGGAGAAACACCTTGAGAAATATAACATCCATGAGCCTTTCCAGCTGGTTTCTGGCCTCGCCACAGTACTGAGACTGCTCTGGTCAAGGTTCTGTTCACCATGATCTCCTCCTTGCAAAGGATAGGGGGTGTTGTTCAGTCCTTGTCTTGCTTGGTCTTTCCTCAGCATTGGACATGGTGGGCCAAGGGGTGCTGTTTGCTTAAATGAGGCACTCTGTGTGACTCTCAGGAATGCTGTAATGGTGGTCTGACTCCTACTTATCTGGCAGGGTACCGCAGGTGGTACTGAACTTTCTTATCTCGAGCAGTGCTGTGCTCTGCTGTTGTGTGCCTCGAGGGTCGATTTTAGCCCCTATGGTTTATGCTGTGTACATGCTGCCATAGCAGGAGATCATTAAATGCTATGATTTGGGTTCCAGTTGCTACAGTATGTTGATGATACCCAGCTGTATGTCCAGCCCTCCACCTAGCTTATCTCTGGTCTCCCCCGCTGTACTTGAGTCCCTTTTACCCCCACACCTCTCCTCCGCCATCCTCCCCCTCACCCTTTTTGCTCCCTCCCTCAACTTAGTTTTCACTCCCACCACCCATTCCTAGCCTAGGTTTTTGCATATTTCAATCATCGACCTGATCACAACCAACCACAAAAGACTTGCACTTTTCTCCACTTCTAGCACTTAGGTTACTGACCCCTCTTTACCCCTTCCCTTCTCCTTTCTGCTCTCTTTATGTTACACTTGTAAATGTTTGAAAACTGTATCGTAAACGACTACCTCCTGTTTTTTTCAGCCTATTAAGTTGCTGTAACTGTTAGACAACTGTTAATCACTGACATTGTCCTTTATATCTAAACTACTTGTTCTGATTGTTCCCCTTGTATGGATCTTGCTTCTGTTATATTTTGTTTTGTACTGTTATACCATCTTTGTATCTTTTGCACTGGACATTTGTGAAAATAGGCATTTTTGCTCCCATACTTTCCAGTATACAAATAAAGATTGATTGATTGATTGATGTGTCTTGTACACCTGATGGAGCTGTTGCAGTCTTGTGGCTGAGTGACTGCCTCTGGGAAATTCAAGACTGGATGGCCACCAGCTGGCTTAAACTTAATCCATTGAAGATGGAGATGTTGCTGTTGGAACCAGGTTGGTATGGTTCAGCAATGATGAGCAGTGATGCTGCCCTACCATCCTTATTTTTATTCATTTATTTATTAAATTCTCAGATTACAAATAACTTTGAGCAGAAACTGCTCGTTTACAAAGGTTCCACGTCAAAGGATGAGGGTCAACATACATACAGAGGTAGTAAAAGAATGCACAATAAACAACCAAAACAACTAAAAGAAAAAATAAAGATACTCAGTTATAACATACTTTGAGATAATATTCATAAAATGAGCAGCTTGAGTAGGCAGCTGGCTGCGGTAACAATAAGAAATAGAGGGCACCATAGGCAGTTAGTATTGCAGGCATGTGACCGGGAGAGGAAGTTGGCAGGCTAATGGGCCACTGTCCAATGGTGGTGAAAAATGTCTTGCACCAGTGGAGATGTGAAGCAGGAAAGGAGTCACAAGGAAGGCCAGTGCCAGAGGGAATGAGATTTGGAAAGGGCTGTCTGTGAGACATGAGTGAGCTGGGAGGTGTTTAGAGAGATCTCTGTTCAATGAAGCAGTCACATTGAGTGGTAGAGGTGAGGTAAAGTTTGAGATTCCTTTTGAAGGGTCCAAGTGTAGTAGAGGAAAGTGCTTCTTTATTGAGGGAATTGAACCATTGAGCAGCTCTATAGATAAAGGACCTCTGACCCATGGAGGTACCACATCTGGGAACCTGAAAGGTTAGAGATTGGGCACCACGTGTTTGTTGAGTGCCACTATAGGTAGTGAGGAGTGAGCTAACACCAGGTGGCATGAGACCAAGAGAATCTTTTGGTAAGTAAGCAGGTCTGGTATTGTATTCTGCTGCATAGGGGTAGCCAGCTGGCCTGTGCATAGAGGTCACAGGTGTGAGTTTTTCGGGCTGCACCCATCAGTAGTCTACAGGCTTTGTTGAGAGCAACTGAGATCCTGTGGAGGGCACTTGTTGGGGCAGAGCCATAGATGGCAAGGCCGTAGTCAATGATAGAGGTGACAAAGCTGTAGATGGCTAGTTTAAGGGCATCCACAGGCATATAGTGCTTGTGTTTGTGTAGTAGTCCAATCTGTATATTGGCAGTCTTGGCAACAGTGTCAATATGCCGAGTGTAGGAGAGGGTACTATCCAGGGTAATACCAAGGTACTTGAATTCCTTGACATGTTCGAGTGGGTTCCCAGCATGGTTCTTGATGGTGAGGGACAGACAGTTGTGCCTGCTCTGTCAGTTACAGAAGGACATGGCTTTAGTCTTGCTGTGGTTCAGGACAAGTTTATGAGAATTGAACCAGTCTTTGATGCGATTGAAGTCAAGCTGCAGCTGGATTCAAGGACTGTAATGTCATGGTGGCTGGAAAACAGGACTGCATCATCTGCGTGTAGTAATATTTTTGGTGGCAGGCACTGGGGAGATTGTTGATGAAGAGGGAGAAGAGTAGAGGCACAGAATAGACCCTGGGGACTCCGGAGCAGACGGTTTCTCATCCAAGAGATCCCTGCAATCCTTACATTGGATCTGATTATCAAGGTAGCTGGTGAACCATGGAAGGGCATCGCTGGAGATCCCAATGGAGGACAGTTACTTGAGCAGTAGGGGGTGGTTAACTGTGTCGAATGCCTTGGTAAGGTCTATAAATACTGCCCCTCCACAATTCCCTTTGTCAAGCATGGCATGGATGAAGGTTGTAAATTCCAGTAGTGCAGTGGTGGTGCTGTGCCCTTTTCTGAAGCCATGCTGCTCTGGGCACTGTACATAGTACTTATCCAGGAATTCAACTAGTTGGTCTGACACTATTCGCTCCAGCGCTTTGGATAGTGGGGGGAGGAGTGAGATAGGTCTGTAATTGGTGTGCAGTGTCCTATCTCCGCTTTTGTGAACCGGTGTGACAGTGGCTTTCTTCCAGAGAGAGGGGAAATGGCCCAATCTAAGTGAGAGATTAAAGATCTTTGTAAGCGGTTCTAAGAGTTCATTGAGGACTTGTGCCAGCAGTTTCAGGTCAAGGGAGTCACCACTGTACCCTTTTGCTGATGGCCTTTTGAATGTATTTCTAGCTACTTGTGGTGGGACCTCCTTAAAAAAAACTTTGGGGTTGTACGTTCTAGTTGGGGGGTAACTTGGGAGGAGCTGGAGGGGAGGTCATTGAAAAAATTTGGTGGAAGGACACTGTCCAGGTTTGTAAATGCATTATTAAAAGTGCTGGTGATGATACCTACTGTAGGTCGAGTATAGGAGTGCCATGTAGGTTGAGCATAGTGGGTGGTGCTTTAGATTCCTTGCCTGTGAGTTCTTTCATGTTGTTCCAGAACTTGTTTCCCTGGCCCCAAGTGTTGGTCAGAGTCTCTTTGTAATAGCTGCATTTAGCATTCCGTATTCTTCGAGTGCAATCATTTCTGGCTGCTTTGTATAATTGTATGTTTACTTGCATCGGAGTTGCACGAGCACAATGCCAGAGGTGGTCTCTGTGCTTGAGCAGAGTTAAAAGGTCAGTAGTAACCCAGGGGTTGGTCTGTCCTTTGACCTTCATCTTTTTCACTAGTGCATAGATGTCACAGGCTTCGTTGAAACGTTTGATAAATAGGTCCAGAGCTTTGTTGGTGTCATTGAGGGAGTCAAGCACTGCCCAGTTCAGCCTGGTTAGATGGGATTTTAAAAGTTGGAGGTGCCCTTGTTTGATAACCCTGGCATAGATAAGCTTTGGAGGGGGCTTGTGGTATTTGTTTGACCAGGAGCAGATGACAGGTGAGTGGTCACTTATTGTATCCGGGAGTACAGAAACATTGGAGATGCGTTCAGGGTGGTTAGATAGAATCCAGTCTAGAAGCATGAGGGAGCCTGTCCTACAGTTACACCTAGTGGGAGCATTGACCAGTTGAGTGAGGTGATGCGCCGCGGCTGCATCCTTATAGGTAGCGGCCTCAGTGGACAGCCAGTTAATGTTAAAATCATCCATGATTATGGTTTCAGAATTATGTTGCTGGACCCTTAGATATTCCATGATGCTATGGAAGCCAGCAGCCTGGTCTCTTTGGGGTAGGTAAACCGAGATGACAGTGAGTTCCTTGTTATGTGCACTAAGGAGGATTTTGATTGTGAGGACCTGAGAGGAGTTGCTCAGGCTAGGGGATGGGATGATGTGACCCATAAGGGTATCCTTAAGATAGATGGTGCAGCCCCGGCCCCGTTTAGCAATCCTGTCTTGCCTGAAAATGCAGTAGCCAGGGATAGAGACTGAGGTATCAGGGATTTTAGGGTTTAGCTATGTTTCCACAACTGAGAGGACATCAGGGTTGTGCTGTAGGATTCATGTTTGGAGGGAGTCAAGTTTGTTGAGGATGCTGCAGGCATTGGTGGATGCCATGGTGAGTGTCCCTGTCCTTCTGCTTGGTGCCACTGCTGGCTGCCCGGTGGTCCTGGGTTGGGGTGAACATTTCCTGAGAGTAGGAGTAGCATAAGGAGAATTTGTAGGAGAAAGGATTTCAGCATCTTGTAGATACCTGGTGGTTAAGTTATAAGCCAAAAGAAATTATCAACAGCTGATAATCCTTAGATTGGCTCATGCTTGGAGCTGTGGATAGAGTAAGAAATATGGGTGTCATTGTGGATTCCAAGCTGACCCTAGAACATCAGGTGCTGGCAGTTTTCTGCAGTGGCTTCTACCATATCTGGAACATCTCCCAGATCAAGCTCTTTATTGAATTGGCCACCTCAATGATTCTGGTACATGCCTTGGTTACATCTAGACTGGATTAATGCAACTCTATATACCCAAGGATCTGTGAAGTTGGTGTGCCACTAGTAGCTGACCCAGAATGCGGCAGCCCAGCTGGTTGCTTGAATCTCCCAGTTTGAGCATATTATGGCAGTTCTCAGTACTCTGCACTGGCTGCCTGTGTGGTGGTGCGTCAACTTCAACGTATGCCTGTTAACTAACAAGTTCCTACTTGGTTTGGGTCCAGACTGCCTGAAAGACCTCCTGATTCCATATGCACCTGGCCATCCACTTTAGTCAGTGGAGGTGAGTCTCCTCACGATACCCAGATTTAGGCTCAAGTCTTCAGAGGAGTAGGTGTTTGGTGTTGCTGCTCTAGATTTTGAGGAACACCCTTCCCCTGGATGTTAGAGGAGCCCCTTCACTTGATCTTTTTAAATCTCATCTTAAAACTCATTTGTTTACTCTGAGTTTTGGATCTGGTGCTGTCTATTAAATCATTTTATAGTGTTTATAGTTTGAAATTTGCTTTTTTATGTTTAATGATTCATTGTCTGGACTGTAAGGTGCTCAGAGCTCCTGGGACTGGGTGCCATATAAATAAAACAGTCTTGCCTTTCCTAGTGAATACCTTCCTCACACCCCTGTGTCGCTCAACCAAGGTTGTCTGGTACAAGTGTCCTATATGAGTTCAAAGGTTTCTGTATCTCTAGGAAGGTCTCAACTCTTAAGTTTAACAGTGCTGTGATGTGCTCCATGCTTATGCCATCTTGCATTTTCTTTATCCAGACTTTGAGCTGTGGAGAGACTTCTGATAGCCAGTTTATTGTTAGACATGTGTAAGCAGGTGAATAATAATGTCCTTTTTTAGGTGATAGCTCTCCTACTATAGGAGTCCTTGGTACCATATCTTGAAGAGTTAGGGATATGGACTACTGAATACCTTCTCTCATTTTGTGGATCTTCTCTCAGAATGTGGATATCAGAGGGCAGTCCCACAAAATGTGTGTGTTCATGCCCCCCACAACCTCTCTAGCACTCGTCTGTAGTGGAATTACCATAATGTTTCATAATCATTGGTGTGTGAAAGAATCTCACCAAAAGTTTCCAGGCATCATGAAATACAGTATGTTTCTTCAGATAGAAAAAAAATATATATATTATGAACTAAAAACCCTTTATCCACAGACAAAATATGATTAAGTATGTCAACTGTACTAATTTGATGGCAGGGTAGCTGTACTGCAGCTGCCTGCCCCCCAGCACCTGTCATGCCAATGAGACTGCAGTCCCTGCTGTTTAGTGGTACTCCTCACCCCCTGAACACCATCGCTGTGATAAGGCGCCATACCCCTGCTGTCTAGTGGCACCCCTACCTCCCGTACACTCGTCCCACAGTTAGAGTACACATCCTAGGGGTCCAGTAGTACCCTGTCATCCCTGAACACCTATTCCGGGGTCGAAGTACATATCCCTGATGTCCGGTGGTACCCCCCCACCCCCAAACACAATGTTCCGTAGTTCTAGTACAACTCTCTGGTGTTCAGTGGTATCCTCGAACCTTGAACACCCATCCCGTGGTAGGCAATCACATCATTGGTGTCTAGCGGCACCACCCCTGAATATCCACCTCACATTAGGGTTCCATACCCATGGTATCCAGTGGCACTCCACCACCTTCTGAACACCTGTCCTGCAATTGGAGTACATATCTCTGGTGTCCAGTGGTACCCTCCAACCCCTGAAAGCCTGTTCCATGGTAGCCAATCAAATCCCTGCTGTCTAGTGGCACCCCAACCACTGAACACCCCTTGATCCCTGTACAGTACCATATCCCTGGTGGCCAGTGGCACCCCCACCCTCCACCCCCCGAAGCATCCATGCACAATGACACAGAATGCACTGGTGTCCGGTTGTACCAGCAGCCTGAACACTCAGATGCCTGTCAACATTCACAATGGTATGCATTGGCAGTCCAGTGTCCCCACCACCTACCTGCCCACTCACGGAATACCACCCTGGACACCCATCCAACTCTCCATTACCAAGGTGTCTGGGGTCATGCTGAGAATCCTGACACAGTGACCAACACATCCCTCCCCTCACCTCCTTAAATAGCTGCCTTATGAGCATACAGTAAGTGTGCATACAGTATATATACAATACAGCATCCAGCATAACCCTCCTCTTACCTCCTCGGCTGGATGTTATATAAGCTGACAGTGAGCATGCATACAGAACTGTATGTGCACTCTCTGTTCAGCTCATATGGTGACTGGATGAGTAGGTGAGAGGATGGCCGTGCTGGTCACCATGTAGGGATTCCTGGTGTGACCCTGGACACCCTGATAAGGGGGGTTGGATGGGTGGTATTCTGGGAGTGGGTGAACAGTTGAGGGGCACTGGACTGCCAATGTGTACCACTGTGTATGTCGACAGACATTTGAGGGTGGGGGTGGGGGGTACCACTGGACACTGGGACATTCTGTGTCATTGTGCTTTGGGGTTGGGGATTCCACTAGCCAGCAGAGATATAGCACTGCTCAGCATCGGATCATATCCAGAAACTGGCACATCTCTTTCAAGTAGCAGAGTCCCAACTTTCACCAATGGCACTTATATCATTGGATGCAGAAAAAGCATTCGATTGAGTAGATTGGGTGTTCCTTTGGGAAACACTACAAAAAATGGGGTTCCCTATTCGGTTTGTTCAATGGGTTAAAGCACTGTATGCCTCTCCATCAGTTAGAATTGGGTGCAATGGGCTACTATCCTCCTCTTTTCCCCTTCACACAAGCACGCGCCAGGGTTGCCCGCTTTCTCCCTTCCTATTTAATTTATATTTAGAACCGCTCCTTAGGCAACTAAACACATCTCATCTCATAGAGGGTATCCAGATTGGTGGATTGAACCCCAAATTATCAGTTTATGCAGATGACATTCTACTTCACCTCTCCAACCCAATTTCTTTCTTTAAGGCAGCTCTGGATATAATTCATACTTTTGGACAATTCTCTAACTATAAACTAAATCTCAATAAAACAGAAATTTACCCATTAAATTGTGTTACACTCAGACATACTTTTAGTTCTTTTGGAGTGAAGTGGGCTCCCCGTTATATCAAATACCTGAGAATCCACCTCACTACAGATCCAGTTCTTCTGAGGAAACTCAATCTTATAGATCTCTGGACCACTATACAACAGGATCTTTTGTGCTGGAGATCTCTCCCAATCTCCCTTTGGGGTAGGATCAATATTATCAAAATGAATGTCCTTCCCCGAGTGTTTAACCCCCTTAATATGTTAAACATTTGACTCCCTTAACCTTTTAAGCGGATACACCACGGATATTACTTCTTTTATCTGGCTTGATAAAACTGCTCGGAGAGCATATCATAGATTGTGTTTCCCTAAGGAGCTCGGGGGATTTCGCCTTCCTAATTTCCTATTATATTACTGGGCGAGCCATCTTTATCAATGTGGTAGATGGCTTTCCTTATCAAGGGGACAACAACTGTCTGAGTACATACCTATTTGGTTGCAAGTTGAATTCACTCTACTTGCTAATAATTGATTGGACCCTATGAATATAGTCTACTCCACAGTGAAGGTTCTCCCATCGGCCCTATACAAATCCCCAGTTGGAACATTGCTCAGAGCTCTTTCCCAACTAGCCAACCACAACAAATTAAATCCCCCTAAGGATTTCTCTCAGTCTATTTTCTATAATCCAAATATCAAGATGGGGGGGTGGGGGGCACTCATTCCAGCGACTTGGTTGAAGATACCGGAAAGCTCTCAAATTTCAGATTTCTGTTCCAACATCTCTATGCTTACTTCCCAAAGATAATTCATAAATTTAGTCTCTCTTCATGGTCATATTTCAAGGTACATCAGTTACGACATGTGTTAACTAAGTTATTTGGTCAAGAGCTAAAACCCTCCAGGTTTGGTGAACTTTTGCACCACATTACTGGCCCATCCCTCCAACCCCATGGAATCTCTATAATATATAAAATCTTGCTTACCTTTCCGGACCCCCCATCCCTAAAAGGTTCAATAGTGAGGGACAGTCTTATACTGGATATAGACCTTAACTGGCCTGTCCTTTGAAAAAATCTCTATACCTATATTTCTCAGGACAGGTATAGGCTAATCCAATACAAAATCCTAAACAATATGTATTACACACCAGTGAAATTAGTGAAGATGGGCCATATCAACACTTCACTATGTACCAGATGTAATCTGGAAGTGGGATCGTTGATACATATCTTTTGGACATGTGTGAAAGTAGCCCCTCTGTGGACACAAATTGAGAACAACCTGGATCCACTCTTAGGTTTGCAGGGGCTATTTACTCAGGAAATCTGTCATTGGGGATTTTATGAAAATCCAGGTCAAGGAAAGAAGGTATCATATGGCTTTAATATCACTAGTTGTTAAGAAATTGGTTTTAAGGCATTGGATGGACCAAGCAGCCATCACCTATTCAGAGTGGCTACATGAGTTGTCCTTTTCGCTCAGAGCAGAACAGTTAATTGCCAGTGTTAAACATCAAGTCCCAGCTTATCGCAAAAAGTGGGGGAAGTTGCAAGCTTTAATTATAGGCTAGTTGAACCCTTGGTTTGTTTACGCGTGCCTCCTGACAAATTCTTATAGCTGTCTGACTTTTGTTTACAATTGTGATCAACTTAACCATTAAATAGGTTGCATGTGTAGCAATCAGTGTACAAACTTGCCTTGCCGGGGGAGGGATATGGGCTGGGGGTGGGTTTTTAGGTAGGATGTTTGGGGGAGATTTTAGGGGTAGTAAGGGGGTAGTAATTTTTTGATTTATCCCACTAGCATATTATTGTAAACAATCACAGTTTTGTTTTTTTCTCTGGTTGTATTTTTGTTATGTGTGTATCTTTATAAAATTAATAAAATATACTTGATTAAAAAAAAAGTTATATAGCATTGTACAGGGCACAGGTGTATTCAGGGGTGGGGGGGTACTGCTAGACACCAGGGATGTAATTGCATACTATGGAACTGGTGTTTGGGGGTTAAGGTACCACTGGACACCAGGGATATGTACTCCAACTGTGAGATGGGGGTTCAGGGGTTGCAGTGCCATGAGACACCAGAGATATGTACACATGACAGAGGATGGGTGTTCTGGGGTGGGGGTGCCACTGGACTCCAAGGATATGTACATATGACATGGGACAGGTGTTTGGGGGTGGGGGTGCCACTGGACACCAAACATATGTACACATAACACAGGACATGTGTTGGAGGTGCTACTAGACTCCAGGGATGATGTTAGGTACACACAGGATGGGCACTAGTGGGCTGCAGCACAACATGCAAATGAGTCTGTAATGGGCATGCAAAGTGTCCCTTAGTGCCTTTCATGCCCAGTGGTCTCATTTGCATGTTGTGGCTGAATATCGCCCACAGAGGTCCGGGTGCTATCTGTTCTTTGAAGCGCTAATCTCTGTGGGCTGGATATAGCCCAGGTCTATGTCAGGACAGCGCAGTTTCATTTAGCTCTGTACTACCACTGCCCCATGCCCACTCAGATAGCACTGGTCTGCTATCTGATTGAATATAGCAGCCACTGGGTTGGGCATAGACACAAGCACAGTGCAATAAGCCTTTGCATGCTGCTTGCACCTCCAACTGAATATCCCACTCCTTATCTCCAATTTGATATTCTTTTGAAGCTGTTCTTTTGTCATAAAATGACTTAGAACCTTGAACACTGTTACGCAGATTCCTTTGTGCAAATGCAAAGCTTTCTAGCTCGTGTTGTCTGAAATGCGTTACATATTCATGTGTTGTTGTAGCACTGGCTAAGTTTACATCTCTTGTGGTATACAGGAGATGTACAGATAGCACCATTTGTCTTCCTGTCGTCGTTTTAAAAGTTGACACACCTGTAGATTTATTTGGAGTAGCACATTTTGCCATTAATACACGGCACATTTTACATCCCAATCTTTTCCTGAGAAATTTGTATATTTCTTTAAGATGTACACAATTGTCTGATTTGCACATTCCACTTGTCTAGAGGATTCTAGATGATGGGACACATGTAACTTCCTTTGAATACCTAATAGTTTCAATATACAGAATGTTCAATTACCTTTCCTGTAAAATGGGTATCCATCCATATAAGGCTCCACCCCCACTGACAAACCCCAGCAACTAAACACATGGTTTATTAACAACAAAGTTGTAGTTTCGCTGAAGTCTCCGTGGCCCGTGATTGGGCACAATCTCTCCCGACTGCAGTGCGGCAAACCCCTCCGGCTGCCACCTGCCTTGCTTGCTCAGTCGTCCAAAGATGCCGTGGTCTTCTACGCTGAAGGCTCCATGGCCCATGACTGGGCACGATCTCTCCCAACTGAAGTGCAGCAAACATCTCTGGCTGCTGCCCACCTCACCTGCTCTATCCTCCAAAGCTGCTGTGGTCCCCTACGCTGAAGGTACGGACATCTAACTACAGAATTCCCAGCCCTTTTTGAGCCAGGGCACCTTTCTACCACCTCTCTCCTGACTGGAGGCTGCTGCTCTGCAGTCCACTTCTGATTGGCTCTGTGTCATGACTTCGGCCAATCAGATTGTGGGCACTGAATCCCAGCCTTGCAGGCTGCCTGGACCTCAGCTTGTTGCGGCGTTCCCTGTCCTAATTTGTGGCCACCCTTGCCCTGCCTCCCAGTGGCTCATGGAGCTCCCTGGGCTGAAATTTTCTCCCACGCCCCCTCCCTCCGCCACCTCGGCACTCTTTAAATACAGTTGCTCCCCCTAACTCTCTGTTGTGCTGTCCTACAATTAGCTGACACCTGGTCAGGGCAGTGCTTTAAAGGAGCAGTAAGTTGTAATTACTACTTTTGCCCACTAAGCGACAAGCACTCCTTACTACATCTTTGTTCCTCTACTCAGACACTACAGTCATGATCCCTACCTTGTCCCTATTTTTCTTGTGTGTCATTGCCTATCTGCCCACATCTCCCCTAGCCCCCACCCCACAACAGGGGTGCCCTTTTCCCTCCCCCCCACCTGTGCACCCTGCACCCCGCTCCTTCCTCTCTCCCTATCCTGGCCTACTCAAACACCCCTCCCCACACCCTCGTATCATTTAATCTCTCCGAGTTTCTTGCCTACCCACTTATGTTGCAGCCTCACCCAAATTCACTGTGTCAGGCATTCTCCCTGCATCCTCAATACCGTCAAGGGCCGTAAGCTGCCAACCACTTACTCTGTGCTCTTTTACCTTTTGTTAGTGGCCAGAGATATTGAGATGGACCCTGGCCCCCTGGTGCTCAAAATGCACAAACACTCTCGCAAAGGCCTGAAAATAATGCACATGAACATTAGGAGTCTCCTCCCCAAACTGGACACTTTAAATTGCTGGCTAACACAAAATTCACCTGACATCCTATATCTAACTGAAACCTGGCTCTCTCCAAAGACGCCTGACTCATCTATCTCCATACCAGGTTACCAAATCCTAAAACAAGATTGTTACAAGAGAGGAGGTGGAGTAGCCATGGCCATCAGACATAACCTCTCCTTCTCAGTCACTTTAAAGGAATCCTGTCTAGGTTCCCATGAACTTTTTCTGGTAAATGTCTCCGTACCACATACCGTTCCCACCTTTGTCGGGGTTATTTACGTTTCTCCCCGGCTCAGTCAGGAGGCACTAACAGCTTGCATCTCCATCATCCCACCACTGGCTCAATCTGGAGAATTAATACTGCTAGGGGATTACAACCTTGACTGGCTGTCACCCTCGTCTAAGTCCACAACCTCCAGGCTCAAATCCCTAAACCTTACTCAGCTGATTTCAGAGCCTACCTGATATAATACCCGCTCTGCCAACCACTCCCTCTTAGACTGGGTCCTCTTTTCCCACCCTCACCGTATGTCCTCTGCAGGTGTCCTTGACCCTGCCCTAAATGACCATTGCATCACCTATTGTATAAGGAAAATACATGTTCCTAAATCTACCCCAAAGTACATCGAAACTTGCCCACTAACTTCTTTAGAAATAAACTCCCTCCTATCGGACCTATACAATGCCAACTAGGCACCTGTATTTACCACCCCCTCAGTTGATAATGCCCTAGCACAGTTCATTAATATCTTCAACTGTGTCTGGGACCACCATGCCCCCATTAAAACAGCCAGGGTCCGGATGCGTCACCACCCATGGATCACTGCCCCTATAAATGCCATGTACAGGGCCCAGGACAGAGCCTGGTCTACCTTTAAGTCTTTTCCTTCCCCTAGTTCAAGGCAAATGTATAATACAACTAGAAATGCCTGCACTAAGGTCATTCGTGAAGCCAAGGAAGATTACTTCAACAATCTCCTAAATTCTGCACACACATCCTCCTTTTGAAATATTGTACACTCCATCGTCAGTCCACCCCATCCATCGACCACCCCTACCCTAAAA
This sequence comes from Neoceratodus forsteri, assembly GCA_016271365.2. Classification (NCBI taxonomy): domain Eukaryota; kingdom Metazoa; phylum Chordata; order Ceratodontiformes; family Ceratodontidae; genus Neoceratodus; species Neoceratodus forsteri. The sequence goes on along the minus strand of CM028137.1, from coordinate 641,228,889 downwards.
CACAATGGTATCGAAGTTACAGACCCCATCCAAGTGGCAGATACTCTAAATTCATTTTTCACCACCTGTGCCACACCAGACCAAACTTCATCTACTATGCCACCTACCTCATATCTTTCCACTATGCTCTTGCCCAGGCAAAACCTCCAGTTAGCCCCTACCTCCCCCGATGAAGTTCTGCATGCCCTCCAGTCCCTCGACACAACCAAATCCAGCCTGGACGACTTATATCCTAGCCTTCTACGTCTCTCTTCCCCTGCTATAGCTTTCCCACTCACACACATTATAAATTTGTCCTCTTTGGGAGTTGTTCCTATAACATGGAAATCAGCGTGCATTATCCACCTCCACAAAGGAGGGGACCCTTGTCTCCTGGAAACTACCATCCAATCTCCATACTTCCTGCTGTAGCAAAACTCCAGGACTATCTGGTGCAAGCCAGGTTGACTAAAGTTCTCTCCTCCACAAATTTCCTCTCCCCCTGTCTATCATGGTTTAGAAAAAAACACTCCACCCTATCATCCCTCCTCCGAGTAACAGGCCATATTCAGTCTGCTGCAGATAAAGGCCATCTTATAGCTGCGGTCTTCATCGACCTGCAAAAGCATTTGACTCAGTATCCTACACTCTCCTCCTGAACACCCTGGAGGGCACAGGGCTGGCCCCCCTTACCATCCAGTGGTTTAAATCATACCTCACTGGCCGGCTTCAATCAGTCAAAATTGCAAACTCCTCCTCCCCTCTCCGCATCACAGCTGGCATCCCTCAAGGCTCAATCCTTGGCCCCATCCTGTTTTCTATCTTTATAAATAATCTCCCCTCTGCCTGCTCTACATCCTGCATGCATATGTACGCAGACAACACCATAATATATGCCTCAGGCCCCTATCATACCACTATCCTCCCTATGCTACAACAAGATTTCCACTCAGTTCAAACTTAGTTTCAGTCAAAACAACTAAAGCTCAACACTTCCAAAACTGTTTCTATGACCTTTTTAATCATGCAAAGACTTGCCAAAGCTACAAATACCTCTCCAATAACATCTCTTGACGGCACCCCTCTTAAGACTATCCCTTCATACAAATATCTTGGAGTCTGGCTGGACTAGCAGCTAAATTTCTATACCCACATTGGCTACATGACCACCAAACTCCGTCCAAAGCTTGGTATCCTGTCTCAAAATAAAGACTCTCTTCCCCTCCATGTATGCAAGGAATTTCTAACTAAAATGATCCTACCTGTTATTGATTATGCAGATATTGTTTACTGCACCGCACCCTCCACCTCAGTCTCTCATCTCGACTCCCTCTATTATGCTTTCTGTCGCTTTGCCTCCAACTCCTTACAGATTTCATCACTGTTCTCTACTATTCTCTCTAAACCTCCCCCCACTAGCACACAGATGCGAAGTCCACTCTTTATCTTTTATTTCTAAATACTGGTTCAACCAGCTCCCCTCATATATCTCCTCACTCCTCAAGCCTGCCACAGCCTTGTGATACTCCCTAAGCTCTAGGGACTCATGCTATTTCTTTCTCCCCACTCCCTCCTCGAACATGGGCAAATCTGCCTTCCACTACCGACTCCCCTCCCTTTGGAATACACAGGCTCCTGAATTACGCAACTGTACCATTCAGTCATCTGTCAAAATGCAGCTCCAGCTCCTATCTTACCCTACTTGCTCCCATTAACTCCTCTTAGCTTTGTTTTGTCTGTCGCTTGCTATCAAGCTGAGCTTTGTGCCACTTTGCACCTTGTAAGCAGTCGTCTCATTGCTCTCAAACACAGCCAATCTGAGACACATGGTGTTCCTGTAAGAAGCATTTTAGTGTGACTGTTTTACTGTGCCAGTGTTCATCAAATCTACTGTAGTATGATTATCACTGAAAATATTGTATATTTGCCATAAATTTTGTATCATTGCTTGTATTTCATCTTGTATTTGATTTTTGCCTGTATAAATCTCCCGTACACCTATCCCCCGGGTTGCACCTGAAGACGAGCCCTGGCTCAGTGTGCTTTTCCCGATCACCAAATGTTTAAATAAAAAATAAAATAAATAAGTATTATTTGGACTAGGCAGACACTCGACCCATTTTGTAAACAGACAAGTATCTGTTCAAGAGTATTACCCATTGATGATCTGGTAACACAACCAATCCAATCAATTAGTACAGTGATGCCAATTGTCAGGTAACCAAATGTTGTGAAATCTCGTGACACTACTATCATGATGCCCTTAATGATAGCGAGTCATAATGTTTGGATACACAAGGCAATTAGAAACACAGACAATGGCAGAAAAAGACCTTTGGTCCATCCAGTCTGCCCTGTTATACCTTATGCCGCCTCGGGACCTAATGTTTCGACGTAGCATGACTATTCCACTAGTGGCATTAGTACGTGGTGAATATCACACAGTCAAAAGCACGAAAGATGTATGCGCTAAAGGGATGTAGTAGCGCTGACCTGGATAGAGAGTTAAGAGATCAGATTAGAAGGGTCTGTAGGAAGGGGAACACAGTGGTGGTGGGGACTTCAATCTACCGGCGGTAGATTGGAGCACCCCAACTACCACGAGTGCAAGGAAACAAGTCATATTAGATGCAGTTCTAGACAGCTTCCTGGTGCAGTTGGTCTGCGAAAAGACTAGGGAAGGAAGAACGTTGGACCTGGTATTATCAAATGGAGAGGCTGTAAGGGATCTGGAGGTGGAGGACCTTCTGGCTGGGAGTGACCACCACACGGTGTGGTTCACGCTCAATATGGGAAGGGAAAAATGGGGTATGGGAATCAGGGTGATTGATTTCAAGGGGGCGGACTTTAAAATGATGGGGGAGACTGTGGGTAGGCACCTAGCAAGTATTCAGCTTAACATGGATGCTTGTCAAAAGTGGGATATTATTAAAACAGGGCTGGTGGTGGCTACTGGGATGTGTGCAAAGACATGTAGCACGAAGGGCAGGGCAAAGAAGCCCAGCTGGTAAACCCAGGAGGTGATGGAGGGGGTGAGGGCCAAGAGAAAAGCATTTCAGAGACTCAAGAAATTAGGAGGAGGAGGAGGAGGAGGAGGAGAAGGAGATAAGGAGGAGTGTATGAAGAGGTCCAGGGAGGCAAGCAGGCTGGTCAGAGCGGCCAAGGCTTCAAGAGAGCTAAGGGTGGTACAAGGTATCAAGGATGGTGAAAAGAACTTCAGCTACATTAAGGAGAGATGGAAGAACAAGGACCAGATTGTGAGGATTAAGAAGGACGGGGGGTGGGTAGAGAAGGAGGGGGATCAGGCAGAGGCACTCAATGAGTACTTCTGTTCTGTGTTCACGAAGGAGAAAGGGGGGGCAGATACCTCGAGGGAGGAGAGGGGCAGGCAGGGGAGGGGAGGGGGTGACTGATTCAGGAATTTACGAAGGCCAGGGTTCTGGAGGGGTTAAGGGCACAGAGGGTGGACAAGGCACCAGGTCCAGATGGCATTCACCCTAGGGTGCTAAAAGAACTGGCGGTGATCTCGGTGGGACCACTGACTGACCTGTTCAGTACCTCCCTGGACACAGGATGTGTACCAGAAGACTGGGAGCTGATCCATGTGGTGTCCATTCACAAAAGTGGCCCTAGGGATGAGCCAGGGAGCTACAGACTAGTGAGCCTCACATAGATTGTGGGAAAGCTCATGGAGACAATCCTGAAGGAGAGGCTGGTGGTATTTTTGGAGGACAATGGACTCCAGGATATTCAGCAACATGGGTTTGTCTCGGGAAGATTGTGCCAGACAAACCTAGTTGAGTACTACAACTGGGTGACCAGGGAACTGGACAAGAGCCATGTGATGGTTGTTCTGTATTTGGATTTCAGCAAGGCCTTTGATTCGGTGCCGCATGGGTGGCTGGGGGGGGAGCTGGAGGATACTGGGGCGGGAAAAAATGGTCAAATGGATCATCACTTGGCTGAAGGGAAAGCAGCAGAGGGTGGTAGTGGTTGGGGGGGAGCTCTCATCACCAAGGAATGTAACGAGTGGAGTGCCACAGGGATCGGTACTGGGACTGGTGCTGTTTGGGATATTCATAGCAGATATCTCACACAGAATCCAGAGTACGATCAGTCTGTTCACAGACAGTACTAAAATGGGAGTTGTGGTAGATAACGTAGATGGGTGGAAAGGGCTGCACGATGACCTGACCAAACTACAGGAATGGTTGGAAACATGGCAGCTGGGGTTCAACACCAAAGAAGTGCAAAGTACTGCACTTTGGAACTAGGAACCAGGGGAGGAGCTATCAGCTTGGAGGGGTTTAGTTGGAAAGTACCAGGGAGGAGAAAGATCTCGGGGTGATTATAACAGGGAATATGAACAACTCAGCACAGTGCAGGAAGGCAGCAGCAAAAGATGCTAGTGTGTATAGTGAGAGGTATCTCTTCCAGGATTAGGGAGGTGATCCTTCCCCTGTACAGGTCACTGGTCAGACCGCACCTGGAATACTGCGTGCAGTACTGGTGCCCATTCCAGCAGAAAGATATCCAATTATTAGAAGGAGTACAGCGAAGGGCGACAAAGATGATCCAGGGTCTGGAGGGTATGTCCTACGAGGATAGGGTGGGCTAGCTGAACATGTATTCACTGGAAGAGAGGAGATATAGGGGGCATATGATTGAAACTTTTAAATACTTAAAGAGGATTAACAAAACTGACACAGAGAGGATCTTCCAGATTAGAAGTGGGAGGGACACGAGAGGGCATGAATTGAGATTGGTGGGGGAAGATTCAGGAGGGAAATCAGTAGACACTTTTTCACTGAACGGGTGGTGGATATGTGGACTGCCCTGCCTGAGGAGGTGGTAACCTGTAGTACAGAGGGGGTTTAAGAGGGGTGGGACAGAGTGAGGGGAAGGGTAATTAATAGGAGTGGGAGGGAGGGTGGGGCAGCTGCAAGTTGAGGGCTAGCTGCACAATAGAGCAGACTGGACAGACCATTAGACCTGTTTCTGCTGGCATTTTTTTTTGTTCGTATATTCGTACTGTGTATATCTGCACTGACAAAACTGCATAGTGCTGTGCTTCTGTTCCGGCAGAGCACTCTAAGTTCGCAGATGTGTACTGTCAGTGTGCTGACAGTGTGGCTGAGTTTAGAGTGACAGCCTGCGAATAGCTGGGGCTTCCCTGTGGCATGGTTTGAGTCTTCCTTGCCCCCCCCCTTTTTTTTTTTCCATTTTTCACTGTTTGTGTAGCTTGGTGTTAGTACATATATCTCGTCACCCTCAGAAAACCCTTCCACGTACACTGAGTTTGTGTTACATGAGCATGGGAGTGTGCAAGGTTTTGGGTTTCATGGGGTTAATTTTCAAAATATTTTAGCAGCACAGTGTTTACTGTGCACTGTCTTTGCTGCATGGTGTGTGACCACGCTGTTATTGATGTCGACCAGTTGACATGGATCCATGTTTCAATGGGGTTTATGCCCTTGCTTCTCTCTTATGTTTTGCCACCAGGTTCACTAGAAAATTGTGGAAATGTTACTTAAAAATGCAAAGCTTTTTGTAGAAATTGCTTGCTATCTGGAGCCCATTTCTATTGAGGTAATCTATTAGGTTCTCCTTGACAAGTGTCACCATCAGTTATCCCACAACCGGGGTAAAACTGATGGGCAGGGCCACTGGAAAATTGCACCCACAGTTTTTTTGCGGAATCCGTAATTTCACCATTCTCCGCAAAAACTGACATGTTCCGCAATTTTTGAGTTTTTTTATTGAACTGAGTAAAAAGTATTAACATTTTTGATAAAATAGTCTCAAATATACTAATAATTTTGCATGCAAACTTGGGTTTGGCTGAAACAATGCAGTGCAAGGTAGGGCAAGGGTTTTATGTGTGCCACTGATTTCTTTTGAATCCTCATCTTGTTTGGTTTCAAAATCCACTGGCCAAGCATAATTACACATGTTTTGTGTTGAAGTAGCCTATCAGATAACTTTTTTATGCCATACAGACTGAAACAAAAGATGGGAGAAAAGGTGCAAATTATCCCATTCGCTTAAATGGGGTGCTATGAAGCCTTTTTGATAGTGGAAACTATGAAACTATGAAGCCTTTTTCTAAGTGGCAGGGCAAGTTTTTCCTTGTGAGCATACTTTCATTCAGACTAATTTTAATTCAAACAGCTGAGGATTTTTGGATGGCCCTGCCAATTTTAAGCAAGCAATAACACACGACGAGGTGTGGGTTACGTGCTGATAAGAGCACACCCAGGGGTGTACTAAGGCACGAGGCGCTTGTGCTGAGTGCCTTATGCCCCTGGGCGTGCTCTTATCAGCACGTAACCCACACCTCGGAGTGTGTTATTGCGCTTATAAAATGGGTTCCTTAAGTAACTATTTAAGAAAAAAAAAAGGAAAACATTTTAATAGTTTTAGGTTTTAATAGCTGAAGTTGCTAAATAGTCCCTCTATCTAGGTAGGTTTTTGTACTGGTTGATGTGGAGTGCACCCCCCCCGCGACCCAGATATACATAGATACTGGTTAGGTTGTCCCTCTGCATACATTTTTAATACCTCATTGTGCTTTTATTGTCTGCATAATATTATTCCCATAGTGTCCTCTAGATTTGCACATACCTGTAAATGGCCCTTTCGACAGCGGCGTGTCCTATAGCGGCCGCCGTATGTAGGTATTTCCGTGTTGACGTTTTTTTTTTTTAAAACGCTTGTATTACTGAGTGTTGCGCTTTCTTTCAACGTCCGACCCACAGTATAGAGCTGTTGGGCTGTGGAAATAAGAAAGATAAAACTGCAGGGGATAAGGCAACAAGATTGGAGGCAGGGACGCAGCGTGCTGAGAAAGTGAAAGGGATCAGCACGAGCGGTTTTTCAGCAGTCACAGTGTACGTGATTTTTTTTTATGTTTTTAATTTTTTTTATATGTGGCAAAAAAGGGCTCTGGATGACTTTATTCGAATGAGGTTTTCCCTACAGAGGCAGAAAGCTACGTGTTGGTTGTTATCTGGTGGTATAGTGGTGCGAGATTTTACACTAGTGCTGCGCATTGTGTGCCCGCTTATGAAAACATTTTGACCCTCGGATACTGTAGGTGAATGAATTGTCACCGTTGTGAGGTCGCCCAGGGGAGAAAAGTGCCGGTTGGCACAATACATGCTGGTAAGGACACGGCTAAAACTAGGTTTTAGCCAATCAAGAGTCTGCAATATTTTAGCCCATTTTATAATCTTGAATAAGCTAGTTGCTAACAGTGATCTCACTCTTAGCAACTACCCCTTAGATGCTCACTTGCAAAGAAAATAATAAAAACCTGACTAAAGTCTTAAAACAAGCTTATAAAACACAAACTAACTGAACATTTATCTTTAACTAAACAAAATCATTGCAGCTAGAGTAAAACAAAGATAAATTACAGGGTCCCCTGACTACTGTATGATGCAGTAAAAATGTATTGGTATTTTTTTACATTTTTTGATAACTGCATAAGGCCAACTAGGCACACGTGCCTGTTTTTCAGATACAACCCAGGAGCACTGAGGAGGTTAAGTGACTTGCTCAGAGTTGCACAGTATGCAAGTGGAGGTTGTGGGAATCAAACCCAGCTCTGCTAGATGTTGACAGCTCATTCATAGTTTGTTACTCTAACCTCTAGATTATACTGCCAGCCCCAATAACCCCCAGATTTAATGTTTAAATATGTGATTTCAAAAATAGTGTACAGTACCTACAGTACAACTTATGTCCATTAAACACTTTAACAGCATTTTACTAAAACTCAATTATTCACCACTCTGCTAATTTTTTTCTTGTACCAAAGTGGGTGAATAGCTGGCAGAGCACTGCAAACAGCTGTTGCTTAGGCTTTATTATTCTACAGTCAGAAACAAAAAAAAATATTTCTTCTGGATTTATTTAATATTGATTTGCTGTGGCTCACTTTATAGAATCTATTTAGCACTGTATGAGGCAGATGCTTTTAAATTTTAGAAGGTAGGCAACGCTTACAATAGCTTATTAGTTTAGTATTTATTTTAGGAACATAAACTTTCCTTTATGTTTTAAACATATTCAATCAGTGTATTAATTTAACAATTTATACTGACTAATATATGCTGCAGGAAACATTAAAAGATTTATTGTGAAGCACTCAGGGTCTATAGTAGAACCCCTCGCAATTTTTGCAAAACATTCCACAATTTTGGGTAACCTTTTCTGCAATTTTCCAGTGGCCCTGCTGATGGGTCTGCAGTTAGCTGATTGCTCTTTGTCACCTCCCTTGTGGAGTGGAACTACATCTGCTACCTTCCAATCTTTTGGAACTACTCCTGACTGTCGTGAGTTACTGAATCACCCTGCCAGGGGTTCAGCCAGATCTGATGCAATTTCCCTGACCACCCTCAGGTGCAAGCCATCCAGCCCTGGGGTCTTATCTACTTTTAGGAAGCCACACCCTTTTCTGACCTTTTTCCCTGTGATTACCACCTGCCCCATTTTCTGAGATCCCCCCTTGCAGCATCTTTCTGCTGCTTTATGGCAAAGGTCAACTATCCTGCACAGTAAATGCAGAGCAAAAGTATTCATTAAATTAAATATGGCTGCCTTCTGTTCACCTTCGTCAGTTAAAAACGCTAAGCAAAGTGCAGCCATCAACAGACTAGCTGAGCTCCAGACATAAAAATGAAATCATATTAAAGAAAGACCGTGCTAAGGCTAACACATGGTGAAAAAAACACAGTCTTGGTTGTCTGGGTCTGAAAACAAGATTTATTATTAAAAATGCTTGGAGTAGCACTCACCCAACCATGCCAAACGTTTTTGAGTGTCTTGTGTTCTTTCTCAAGGCATGTTGGTGGGGGGGGGTGACCCACCATTACCTTAATACATAAGATTTAAAGGTGTATACACTAAAAAAAATGTTTACTATGTACGATTTCCAGTGGTATACAGCTCACCCTCCACTATACTTCAGAGAATCAAGCCACTCCATAGAATAAACAAATGTGGAGGATTTATTTGTTTTTAGAGTCAGACAACCTAGATAGTGTTTTTTTTTCACCATGTATTAGCCTTAGCATGGTCTTTCTTTGATACAGTCCTCCTCAATTACCCTTCCCCCCTTCTGCTAGCCTTACAATGTCCCCTCTAATCTTCCTTTTTAACCTAATGTTTCTAAAAAATTGTTTTTCTTCTCCCCTGGCCCACTCTACAATATGCAGCACAGTGCTTGCTTTTGCAACCCTAACTGACTTCCTGACTTCCCTCATCCTTGCTTGGTATTCCCGTCACTCCTTACCCCCTGTTTCTCTTTGTATTTGATGAAGGCCCCTTTTTAGCCCTCACTGCCTCCCTGACTTTTTAAAGGAACCAGATTGGCCTCTTGTGCCTTGTACTCTTGGTAACCATTCTCAAGCATGACTTAAGCAAGCAATAACGCCCGACAGGGTGGGTGGTATTGGGCACAGGCATCCCCATTTGCTCCCTCCCCTGTAACATCTTGTAGTCCCCATGCTATTTTGGACAGTGTACTTCTCTCCCTGCAGTTCGAGCCTTACCCCGCCTGGGTTGTCCCCTGGTTGTGTCCTTCCCCCTCCCCTCACCCAGTTGTTCCTTGCTGCCCCATAGCACTGTTTGCTCTCCTCTCAGCCTGTTTCCTGACACATCCTGCTCCCCACTTAGTTACCTGTACCTGTAGTCTCCTATCTCCTTGTCTCCTTATCGGGTTCTATGTATTTGAGTTGTAGTTGTTATGTAGTTGTTATCATGTTTGCTAGTTCTGCCTCTGTACCATGTCTATATACTGTACTTCCGGCCCCACCTGTGCGTGGGTGAGTATGTCACTCTGTCTTCGGACCATGTTCCCTGTACTAATATTTTTCTTTGGCCCACCTGTGCTGTGGGATTGTTTGCTACCGTGACTATTGTACCTTGTTTCTCTGTATTGTACCCTCCTGGGTCGCACCTGAAAATAGGCACTTGTTGTCTAGTGTGCCTACCTGGTAAACAAAAACAAATAAATAAAAAATAAATACCAGACCACCCAGGGGCGTAATGAGGTCCGACGCTGCAGACGGAGGGTCTTATAGCCTTGGAAGGTATGGTATTGCCCATACCACCCACCCTGGAGGGTATTATTGTACTTAGAAAATAGGCAACTGTGTATATTTAAAAAACAAACAACACAATTGTTTAAATGCTAAAAGTCATTTATTTAGCAACAAAATAGTTCCTCCACCAGTATTAGAATGCTGTTTTTTTTTTACTAGGGAGTTCTGAGGACTAGAGAGTTCACTGTCATGGTTACCCCCCTCCCCCATATACAGAGACACACACACACATTGTAGCTGGTTAAAGTACCTCTATGAGCGGCATCAGATTCGCTGGGATTTAGAAACTGCAGCCTCTCATGAAGAGCAGGCTGTGCAGTTCTGAGCCCTCGTGTCTGAGTGAGAGAGATGTCCCAAGAGAAGAGGCGAATGACTTTTAATGTTCTTTGAGGGAAGAGTAGCAGGGTTCAGATGGGGAATCTTTACTCAGTCAAGCATTCCCAGCCCCCCACCAAAATAAAAACAGAAGTGAGGGTAGCCGTTAAAGTGTGCACATCTCATCCCAGTCAGGCAGCAGCATGATAGGGATGGGGAACCCTCATGAGTCTGTTTCCAGCCATTACAATAGAAAGGCATTGGTAGGCAGGACAAAAAAAAACTAAGTGATGGGAACCATTTACTTGTGCACCTCTTCCCCCTTTCAAGTGCTTGTTGACACCGTTTGCCTGCCGTAACCTGGGAAGGATGGATGTTTTGAGACACATTCCTCGGTAGACGTGGGAGAGAATAAACAAAATGGTTGCAGCGCACTATGGGTTTAACTCTTCCAGAAAGCCAATTTGTGCTTGCAAGCAGGGCCGGCCTTAGGGTATGTGGCGCTCCTAGGTGAACTTGCAAATGGCACCCCCCCACCGGCAGGGCTGTTACCTGGATTTTTCCAGGGAGGATTTCTTCAGTGAGTGGAAAAGGTATGCTGTGCATGAAGTGTGCAAAAAATGTTTGTAAAAACCGGCCCTCAGAAGCTCTGGCGTTTTAGGTGCTTTTTGGTACATTTTAAGGCTTACACCGAAAACAAAACAAAGTTCTGTTATCTTTCAAGAGCATCTTGTACGCTAACGTGAGTGGAGGGAGGGAATTTGATTATTTCATAATTAAAATAGTTGATCATGAAAAAATATCACAAACTCAGACACTGGAAAACCCATACATCAGGAACACATTTATTTCCTTTAACAAAATAGTTCAGTCACAAAACACTTCATTCCTTAGTCCCATCTAGATTCATTGGTTAGTTAGCACTCATTTCTGTTTACTGAAATGTAACTGCAACTTGCCTGCAAGAGCTTGCATTTTGTTTTGTTTTGGGCCAAGTTTGCTGTAGGTAATAAACTTTCTGATAGCAACCACACCAGGAACAAAACTTTTGGTTTTCCTTCCCCCTTTCTACCAGGCAGGCACTGATACAGCACCTTCCAACTGGCTCTTGCCACATAGCACAGGCGGCTTTAATTTATTTTACGCAACAAAGTACTACATAATTATGTTATTTTGCGCAACGTTTCCACCATGGTGGAACCAGGGCAAGTCAGAACTGAGGCTGAGGGTCCATAGTCCACGAAGTTCAGGAAAAAGAAACAAAATGTCAGGAAATTTCAATTTTTTTTGTTTTAGCTCAGCGAACTGGCTGCATCACTTCGGAATCATTACTCAGTCTGTCACTGACCTTGTCAGACAAAATGATCCTCCTCTTGCCAAATTATTGCTCTGCTGGTCTGGCTGCCCCTCAGGAAACATCACTGCCACCAGTCCAGGACCATATACACTCAGTGGACCTCATGTGACCCCCTGACTCCAACAATAAGCAGTTTTTTTCCCTCTGGCATGAGTCTGGGATGAAAATTCCCTCCTCTGGGATGCCAGGAGGGGGTGGACCTCCAGTCTCCTCCACACAGTCCATTCTGGGCTGTTCCTGCTGCCTGGGCCTGCCCTGCCCCCCCCCGCCAACTAGCTGGCTGCTGCTCACTCTCTCTGCAGTCACTGGCCCACAGCCCAGGCTCTATTCAAGACTGATAGTGGATACTTTTACTTTACTCCCACCACTTCAGTCCCCCCCTCTCAAGGGGCCTCTCTCGAATTTTCCGACCAACTCCCAAGCCGCTCACTGTACGGCCCCACCCCAATGGTGATGAGAAACTACTCCTCAACTGCAAATCCATGATGGTCCACTGCCATCTGCCCACTCTGCGTGCTAACCCCTCAGACCTTGTCCTCTCCCCGATTCTATCTGGACTTAGGAAGTCCTGACTGCTGCTGGCTCTCATCCCTTCCATATCACAGTGAGTCAGCTCCGGTGTCTTCAGTAGCACAGCACCCCTGCACCCTGCTCCCAAGTAGCTCCCCCTGCCCTACACACTGACCTCTGGTTCTCTTTGGGATTTGTCTCTTTTCTTTTGCTAGTTTAAAACCAAACTCAACTCTCCCTTGCTGCTCTCTAACACAGCCACTCAATCCCTTACTGCCTCATGGATGTCTGTACATGCCACCAAAACTGATTATGCCAAGTGCCAGCCATTCCCAGTCCACACCACTGTGCATGCATTCCAGCCACTCTGGTGCCAAACATAAGACAGACAGCAGCAGAGATCCAATAGAAATGGGAGTGGCAGTGGCCTGGTGGTGCTGAGGGTTGAGGCACTGGATGCCGCACCTTGTGCCTCACTGAAGACCCAGATCGGAAATGAGCTTGGTTCACCAGGGATCAGCAGGGACAGGAGAGGATTGAGTGTCAGGAGGACTGCTTTTCTCTCCTGGGGTTGGGTGGGTTGGGCTTCTCACTGTTCCAAGACTCCCCAGTAGAGACTGAGGGTATCCTACTGTGGGAGCTACACATAGGGGTAAGAAGGCGCTGGTGGACATCCCTGCGTGTGGGTGCGGAGCACCCATCATGTACTGGACATCATTGCACGTACACACCTCTGGGACTGGAACAAAGAAAAACACTGGCACCCGGACAGGCGAATGTGGGGCCAGTGGAAGAAACCCCACGCCCTCTGCTAGGTATGACCTGGCTGGTTTCTGACTCTCCTCCACTCCCCAGTGGCCCTTCTAGATTCTAGATATAGCACCGGAGGAGTTACTGGCAGTCCCACCCTGGGGGCTCAGAGCCAGGGGCAAGGCAGTCAGAGGAGTTGGGTGAGAGTGCTCCAGTGGAGAACCGGTCAGGAGGACATCAGGCTGGACAGGATATGGTCGGACTGAGTGTCCCACTGGAGAGAGATCTAAGGGACCAATGATAAGAGGATAAAAAGAGTTTAAAAAAAAAGAAGTGGGAGTGGCTCTTTTATGGGTAGGTCAGGCAGGCATGCAGTGGCGAATCTGATGGACAAGTCTTTACTACCACCCCCAAATGACACCAGATTTGGCAATGTTAATTTTCAGTCCATCCAGGTCGCATTTATTAAATGGAACTTTGTTTTACGGTGAGGGCGCCCCCTTAATGAATGGCACCCTAGGTGGATGCCTAGTTTGCCTATCCTTAAGGCCAGCTATGTAAGTGAGTCACTACAGACAAGCTGCTTCATTTTCAGGAGAGTGTGGGTGGTGAACTGGAGGAGGGAGGGAGGGAGGAGGGAAGGCAGAGGAGCGAGAGCATGGTCGACATTCTGGGGCTATGGGAGAAGACAGCAATGTAAATAAAATAAAAAAGAAAATCTTGAGAAAAAATACATGCAGCGGAGGTTTCTGTGCACTTTTGATAGGCAGCTGGCTCTGAATGTAAGTGTTGAGGGAGACAGGAACTCGCTATGTGAGACAAAAAAAATGGCAGCGACTTGAATTTGAAATAAGGTGGTGTAAGCCAATTAGGAAGCAGGATGGGCACTAGGATGTCAGTCTGTGAAAGGGCAATATAAGCTGGTACTTTTTATTTCCAGGGCATTTATTGAATGTTAATATACCTCCCTGGCAAGGGTACTAGCCAATATGGTGCTAGGAAATAAAAAGCCTATTTCCTAATAACAATTAAAATATAATAGCACCAGAAATGGCTGACAGAAGCATACTGCTAAACAATCCCTCATTAACGGTGATGTCCCTCATTTTACCCCTCAGAACAAGTGCTCTAGTCTGTCTCACATTGGGAAGGCACTATAAACTCAGAATTTAAAACAGAATTTCTTAAGATTTTATGAAGCTAAAGCAAAATTAAACTTTGCACAATAAAGGCACTAGTTCTAGGATAGCATGCATGTTAAAAGAACTCCTCCAAGGTGCTAGTACAACTGCAAACTGCATATGTGCTCACAGGAGTACAACATGAGCCAAACACTAAAGGACATTAGAGAAATTAAAATGACAGTACACTAAAAAGTGGGATTGGAGCTTTTGAGCCTCTGCATCCAATTTACGTCAATACTATTGCAGTAGCAACCACTGTGGCTCTGACTAAAACTTGTTTTATACTGTGGTGGCCAGAATGGCAAACAGTAGTCCAAGTGTGGATATACCTGTGTCCTACAGTGAGGCAGAATCACGTCATTCTCATGACATCAGGCAATTGGTGCACCAGGAGGGAGCATACCAGAGAGACAGACTGGTAAAAAAGCAGGGGTTGGGATCCAAAAGGCTTCAAAAAGAGAGAAAATGTCCAAATTGTTTGGCTTCTGTATTTATTTTATTTAGTTTTTGTTGACCGGGTAAGTGCACTAGACAAATTCTTGCCTATTTTCAGGCACAACCCGGGGGGAGAGGGACACATTTGAATGCCAGCTGACCTTGAACCAGATTAAGCTGTTGGTGGTATATGTTGGTATATCTCTCCAGACCTCACACATACACCCAGAAGCCTCAAACCCAGTGCAAAGCATCATGGATATGCCAATTCTTGTGGGAGGGTAGACTGACAAGGGTTTACCAAAACGCAAGTTGTCCAGCATGCAACACATGACTTGTTATGCAGGCCAGCATTCAATTTACCTTATTGTCTGCCACTGCAAAGTACTGTGATAGCCTTAGCTTCCTGTCAGTTATGACCCATGGTTTTGTTTATACTCTGTTTCTGCTTATTGTTTACTAGCTAGCTAGTACTCCGGACTACGGAGAAAGACTTCACACCTATCCACATTGAATATCACTTGCCACATAGTGGTCCACTCAATCAATTGTTTATGTCCCTTTGAAGTCTATCTTCCTCATTCCTGGTGTCTACCACTGGCGTTATCTTTGTGTCATCTTCAAATTTAATTGCCTTGCTTTGAGACCCATGTCTATGTCTTGAATGGAAATATTTAACAGTAAGAGGCCTAACATGGACCTATGGGGACTCTCACTGATGACTTTCTTCCCATATAATGGGAGCTAGTTAGGGAGCCCACTCGTGAGGGGGCAATACTGGACCTTGCAACTAAAGGGGACAGTCTTGCAGAAGTCACAGTGGGTGGCCACTTGGGACCAGTGATCACCATACAGTGTGGTTCAATATAAGTAGGATGAGGATCCTGGACTTCAGGATGGCCGATTTTAAAAAGATGGGGAATGCCTCAGGGATGCCCTGGCTGTGGGTGGGGGGCTTGGGTGGAGCAGAGGAACTTTGGGCAAAGCTAAAAGGGGGCATAGAGAAGGCAACAAACCTCTATGCCGGGCTAGTTCAGGTGCCCTTCAGGTGGCATGCCCCAGACAGTTAGTTTTTGAACCTACTTGTGAGGGAGCAATCTTAGACCTTGTACCTCAAATGGGGACTGGTGAGGAGGATCTCAGATCTAGAACTGGGTAGCCATTTGGGAACAATGACCACCAAACAATTGTAGTTCATGATGACTCAGCTACAAGTCAGCCATACAAAGTGAGGTTTCTGGACTTTGGGGGCTGACTTTTGCTTGAGATGGGAGAATGAGGATTTAGAAAGCACTAGCGACAGGCTGGAAGGAGGGTGGGCAACAGTAGGAAATCTCAAAACTGCCATCACAGAGCTAGCAAGCCTTTGTGTGAAGCAAATAAACAAATCAAAATGAAAGAAAGTCCTGGGTTCTCAAAAGAGGTGGCCGTGTGAGAGGTTGGAGAAACATAGCATTTAGGAAGTATAAAGAAACACAGGAAGGAGCAGGACAGAGAACTGTGCCAGTTAGGCAGAAGGAAGCAGAGGGTAGTCAGAATAGCAAAAACTCAAACTGAGGAAAAGATAGCCAACTCGGTTAAAAGGGGGGATACAACCTTTTACAGGTATATCAGGGAGCATAGAAAGACAAAGGGAGGGATAGTGAGGCTGAATAAAATGGACAGTGGGTGGGCAGAGAGGGACAGTGAAAAAGCAGGGATACTGAATGAGAATACTTCTGTTCAGTATTCACAAAAGAGGAGGTGGGGGAGGTGCCTAATCCAATTAACAGAAGCACTCTGGATAGGGGGTTCGATCCCAGTCCTTTCAAAGAAGAAAGAGTTCTGAAAGAACTCCTAAAACTGAAGATGGACAAAGCAATGGGGCCAGATGGAATTCACCCCAGAATTCTAAAAGAATTAAGCAGAGAACTAGTGACACCACTGACTACCCTTTTTAACCAATCATGGGAGGATGGTGTGGTACCTAAGGACTGGAGCAAGGCAGATGTGATTCCCCTACACAAAAGTGGGACCAAGACAGAGGCAGAAAACTTCAGACCTGTCAGTTTGACCTCTGTGGTAGGGAAAGTGATGGAATCACTTCTGAAGGAAAGAATTGTTGAGTACCTAGAGGCCAGTGGGGCACAGGACCCAAGGCAGCATGGGTTCACAGCGGAAGTCATGCCAGACGAATCTAATTGATTTCTTTTGACTGGGTGACCAAAGTAGTAGACCAGGAGGGCTGTGGACATGGCCTACCTAGCCTTTTATAAAGGGCATTTGACACAGTCCCACAAAAGATTAATAGTCAATTAACCAGCCTGGGAGTGGGTCCCAGGGTGGTAGATCAGTAAAAATTGGTCAAGCAACAGGACGCAGAAAGAAATTGTATATGGAGCCCACTCTGAAGAAAGAAGGGTTACTAGTGGGGTACCGCAGGGTTCAGTGGGTCCAGTCCTTTAATGTCTTTATAAGTGACATTGCAGAGGGACTGAAGGAAAAGTATGCTCTTTTGCAGATGACACAAAGATCTGCAACAGGGTTGATACACAAGGAGGCATGGAAAGGATGAGAAGGGACTTGGCAAGGTTGGAGGAATGGTCAGAAGTATGGCAGCTTGGATTCAATGCAAAGAAGTGCAAAATAATGCACATGGAAACAAAACCCAGGGAAGATTACACAATGGGGAGGTAGTAACAACAAAAATGGAAAGGGACCTGGGGGTAATCATATCAGATGACCTTAAGGTTGGCAAGCAATATAAGAAGGTGGTAGGAAGGGCTGGGGGGATACTGGGATGTATTGGGAGAGACAACACCAGCAGAAAACAGGAATTTGTTATCCCCCTGTACAGACAGTTGGTGAGACCCCATCTGGAGTACTGTGTCCAGTTCTGGAGACCCCATCTCTGTAAGGACATAGACAGGATGGAGGCAGTTCAGAGGAGGGCAACTAAAATGGTGCAGGGTCTGCAAGAGAAGCCATAAGAGGAGAGACTAAAGGAGCTTAATATGTATACCCTTGAGGAAAGGAGGGAGAGGGGGAACATGTTAGAAACGTTTAAGTACCTCAGTGGAATCAACAAAGTCCAAGAGGGTAGCATCTTTAGCATCTTTCAGAAAAAGAAATGTGCAAGAACAAGGAGTTACAATTTGAAGATAGAGGGGGGACGGCTCGGGGGCAATGTAAGGAAGTATTTTTTCACAGAGAGGGTGGTGGATGCATGGAACAGCCTTCCTGAGGAGGTTGTGGGGTCTAAAATTGTGGGAGAATTCAAGAATGCATGGGACAGACATAAGGCAATTTTTCTGGGGGGTAGGAAGAAATAGGCTGTTGGTTAAATAGGATCTGCAGCTTATCCTCTAGGTAGGGGAAATGGGCAGACTAGGTGGGCCAAGCGGTCCTTATCTGCCGTCAAAGTTTATGTTATGTTTCTATTTCTAGTAGGTAAAGGCAAGATGAAAAAGAGACCGCTGTGGTTCTCTAAGGACGTGGCTTGGAAGGTTAGGGCAAAAAAGTTATCATTCAGGAGGTATATGAAGATGCAGAAAGAGGAGCATAGGGAGCTGTGTCTGAAGAAAAAGAGGGAGGCAGGGAAATCAGTTAGATGCACAAAGGCACAAACTGAGGAGAAAATAGCTCAGGAAGTTAAGAAAGGAGACTTGACATTTTTTTAGGTAAGCGAAAAGAGAAAGACTAGGGGAGGGATTGTAAGACCAAGAAGGGGAGGGGTTGTGTGGCGGGGGACCAAGAAAAAGCAGGCATCTTAAACAAATACTTTCTTTTATTGTTCACAGAAGAAAGGGGAAGGAGAGGGGCCACAGAACAGTGACAGGAACATCGAAGGAAGGGAGATGGACACTAGTCCTTTTACAGAGGGGAGAGTCCTGAAGGGACCCGAAAAACTGAAAGTGGATAAGGCAATGGGGCCAGACGGTGTCCATCCAAGGATACTGAGGGAACAAAGGGAGGTGCTGGATGCACCTCTGACAGTCCTCTTCAACCTCTCACTGGAGACAGGAGTGGTTTTGCAGAAACGGAGGAGGGCAGATGTAGTCCCACTTCACAAAAGTTATAGTAGGGAGGAAGCCGGCAACTACAGGCCAATCAGTCTGACTTTGGTGGTGGGAAAAGCACTGGAATCACTACTGAAGGAAGGTATAGTGGAATATCTTAAATCCAGTGGCTTACAGGACCCAAGATAGCATAGATTAACAGGGGGAGCTCTTGTCAAATGAATCTAATACATTTCTTTGACTGGGTGTCCAGGGAATTGGATGAGGGGGATGGAGCAGTGGATGTGGCCTACCTAGATTTCAGCAAGACCTTCAACATCGTTCCCTATAGGAGATTACTAAGCAAGCTGGGTAGCCTAGAACTGTGACCAAAGGTGGTAAACTGGGTAAGAAATTGGCTAAGGGATAGGAGACAGAGGGTGGTGGTAAACAGAGTTCACTCCGAGGAAGGGAGGGTGACTAGTGGGGTACCACAGGAATCTGTACTGGGACCAGTCCTCTTTAATGTCTTTATTAGCGACATTGCAGAGGGTCTGGATGGAAAGATCTGCCTGTTTGTGGATGACTCTTAAATATGCAGCAGGGTATGCACTCTGGGGGCAGGGGGTTGAAAAAACAAGAAGGGATCTGAAAAAGCTAGAGGACTGGCTAAGGGTATGGCAACTGGGATTCAATGCAGTAAAGTGCAAAATCATGCACTTGGGGTGCAGAAATCCAGGGGTGGAGTACAAATTGGAGAAGAGAGGTATTGATGACCACCAAACAGGAAAGACACCTGGAGGTAATCATATCTGATGACCTAAAGGTGGCTAGGCAGTGTGATAAGGCAGTTGAGAGATCTAGCGGGATACGGGGGGAGGGGTGCATAGGGAGAGATATCACCAGCAGAAAGAGAAAGCTGGCGTTACACTTGTACAGATCCGTGGTGAGACCTAACCTGTAGTACTGTGTTCAGTTCTGGAGACCTCATCTCTGGAAGGACATAGAAACAATGGAGAGAGTCCAGAGGAAGGTAACCAAAATGGTGCAGGGTCTGCATGAAAAGCCCTGTGAGGATAGACTGAAGGACCTTAATCTGTATACAGTGAAGAAATGGAGAGAGAGTGTGATATAATAGAAACGTTCAAATACCTCACAGGTATAAATAAGGTATTCAAGAGGGAAGCATTTTTCAGAAAAAAAGATGCTCAAGGACAAGGGGTCATGCTATGAAACTGGAGGGGGGTAGGCTCAGGAGAGATGCGAGGAAGTACTTCCTCATGGAGAGGGTGGTGGATGTCTGGAACAGCCTCCCAGTGGTATGGGGCAAAAACTCTAATGAGGTTCAAGAAAGCATGGGGTTGGCATAAGGGAACCTTAAGGATAAGCCATAGATAGAGTAAGGTCAGCGGTGATGCAGAAGGCTGGGAAAAACAGGCAGACTAAGTGGTCGAAGCAGTCCTTATTTATTTATTTAAAAGTTTTACCAGGAAGGAATGCTGAGTGGTGCAATGCTCGATTCCAGATGCGTCCTGGGGTTAGGGGGTAGGGGAAAACAGCGAGAACTATGTCACAGGATATACAGATGAATTGCAATACAGAGATCGTACTAGGTTCAGAAATTATGCAGTTAGAATCACATGGGAAGACTTAGAATTGCAAGTATTGCTTGGAGTCTAAAATGCAGCAGCAAGAGAAATAGAGTATGCTAACTTGCACCTGGTCATGGCAAGGGCGGGGTTGTAATGATTGAGCCATCCTGCAGGACTAAGTGCACGAGTAGGAGGAGGAGAAGTACAACTTGAGTAGGGAATTTAGCTGCTGGGTGTTGCCACATTGTCTAATGTCTCTTGGCAGGGAGTTCTATGCTTTAGGCATACAGTACTTGAAAGCATTTTGACCTTTAGTGGAGGACATGTGAGGGATGGCAAGAAGCTGGGAGTCAGAGTTCCGGAGAGAGAGTATGAGGGATGAGGTTGAGCTATGAGGGTGGTTGCAAGGTAAGCAGGTAGAGACTGGGTCCAGAATTTTGATGTGAGTCTCGCGCAGTGCGCCAGTCTTCGGTCCTGAAGTAAGGGTAGGTCTAGGGACCTGTAGAGGTCACAGTGATGGGTTGTGGGAGGACAGTCCAGTGCAAAACGACAGAAGGAGTGGAAGAGAGGGTTGAGTCTGGCTAAGGAGGTCTTTGGAGCTGCACTGTATACTATGTCTGCTTAGTCAAATGATGGGAGAATCATTTTATGTATGATTGCTTTGCGGGTTGGTAGTGGGATACATCCACGGTTGTGGTATAGGGTGCCCAGTTTTGGAAGCAGCTTATTGTGGATTGCATCAATGTGGTCAGAGAAGTCGAGGTACTGGTCAAGCCAGACCCTGAGGTATCTGAAAGAGGTGCAGGTCTCCAAAGGGGTCCTGTCGAGGGTATGGAAAGTTGGGGTGGAGGGGAGTCGGATGAATCTCTGCCTCGTGCCAAAAGTTAGGGAGACAGTTTTCTTGGGATTGAGAAATAGCTGGTTTGAGCAGAACCAGAGCTGAATAGCACTGAAGTCCTATTGGAGCCTAGAGACCACTTTGCTGGGGGTGAGACCAGCTGCATACAGTACTGTGTCATCGACGTACAAGTGACTGGAGGTGTGCGGGCATGCTGAGGGCAGGTCATTTAGAAAAATGGAGAAGAGTAACGGGCCAAGGACCGAGCCTTGGGGGGCTCTGGAAGAGATGGGAAGGGGGACAGAAGTGTGTGGGCCAACTCTCACTGCTTGTGACCTGCCTGCCATGTAGGAGTGGAACCAGCTGGAGGCAGATCCGGAGAGGCCAGCTAGGGAGAGTTTAGATAACAGAAGGGAGTGAGAGACAGTATCGAAAGCCTTTGCTAGATCAACAAAGATAGCAGAGGTGGTGTGCCCATTATCCATGCCAGTAAGGATGTCATCTGTGAGCCTTAACAGGGAAGTGATGGTAGAGTGTGATTTCCTAAATCTGGACTGGTAGTGTGAGAAGAAGAGGAGTCTAGAAAGGAGGATAGTTGGGAGAGAACAAGTTGCTCCTGAACTTTGGCCAAAATAGGAAGCAGGGAGATAGGGCGGTAGTTTCCTGGTGAGGAGGGGTCACCCCCTTTGGGGAGAGGGATGACAATAGCATGCTTCCATACAGAAGGAATTGCTGCCAGCGACAAAGAGATTGAAGAGGGCGGTCGGGGGGAAGTGATTGCAGGGGCAGATAGGTATAGCATTTTGGAGTCCAACCCTGAGGAGCATTTGCCTTTGTCTGGGCTGAGAGCCTGCAGGGCTTTTAGCACTTCTGGTTGGGTGACCCGACAGAATGAGAAGCTGGCTGGTGGGGGTGGGGGTGGTTGGAGTAAGGGTGGGTGGACTCGAGGGAAGTGGGCTCATAGGGAGGTGCGGGGTAGAGGATAGGAGAGAGGATGCACAGCTAGTGAAGAGTGTGTTAAAAGCTGACGCCACTTCACCTAAATCAGTGACAATGGAGCCTGCTATGTTTAGGGAAGGGGTGGGTGACTGGCTGGGTGGGGAGAATAGTGATTTGATTGTTTTCCAGAATTTCACAGGGTGGGTTAGGTTAGTGTGAAAGGAGGCCTTGAAATAGTTGGCTTTGGCCTGGCGTGTAATCCTAGTACAGGAATTGCCAAGTTGGCGGTAGAGTTGGAGTGCCGCCTGGGTACCAGTTGTCTTGTACATTTTCCAAGCCTTGTCCCTGGCATGGAATTGATCTATGATGTTTGCAGTGACCCAGGGTAGGTGGGCACCTCTTACTCGAGTCCTCTGGAGTGGTGCGTGGAGATCCCAGGCTGTGAGGAATTTGGACTTGAAGAGTTCCAGGGCTGAGTTGATGGAGGATGTGTGTGGGATGTAAGACCAATCAGTATTTGCCAGGTCGTGTAAGAGTGCAGTGAAGTCAAGTGATTTGTATGACTTAGTAAGTAGTGTACGCAGAGGAGGCAACATGGGCCTGAATATTTTCCTCACTACGTATATCATGTCGTGATCACTTAGGGAGTCAGGCAGGATTCCTGCTTCTAGTATGCAGTGGGGGTGTATGGTAAGGGACTAGTCAAGGACGAAGTGTTTCTGTGACTTATGATTTAGGCGAGTTGGGTCTGTTATTTGTTGGGACAGAGTTAGCGCATTCACTTGGCTGCGAAGCTTAGAGCTGGTGTTGGACAGCCAGTTAAAACTGAAGTCCCCAAGAATGTGTAACCCTCTCCCGGAAGCAGTGATTTTAGGGTGCTAAGGTGGTCTAGGATGACTTGCGGGGGTGTCCGAGGACAATGGGACCCTGCTATATAAAGTGGAATGGAGTGTGACAATGAGATTTTGATTAGAAGGGAGTCTAGGGACTTTGTGGGCAGGGAGATGGGGACAGGGGTGAACTGTAACTCGGAGGAGATGTACATCGCAATGCCATCCCCTTTTCTTTTCCCAGGACGGTCATGTCGGGTGATGGAGTAGCCAGGGATTGATAGTTCAGCATCCATGTTATGGAGTTGCAGCCAGGTTTCAGTGACAATTAAAATATCGGGACGCAGGGAATGGACACTGGGTTGGAATGAGGTTAGCTTGTTCAGGATGCTACATATGTTAAGGTGCATTATTTTGAAGCCGTGAGGTAATTGGAATGCTGTGGAGAAGTGGGTGGTTGGCCCGGGGTTTAGCTCTACGTCACCAGCTAGGAGTAACAGAAGGGTTATTAGCTGTTTAGCTACATGCATTGCCCATTTCAACCTTCAGAGTGGTGAAGGCCACTGGGCGGACAGTGCAGCATTGCTTCTGGGAGGGAAGTGTAAAGCTGATAGCCCTGTGTGAAAGGAGGACGGCAGGATGAGAGCACCTATGTTCCAGTTAATTATTGTGGAGTGTAGGGGATGGCCAGAGGTGGTGGAAAAGTGGTGGTTTGGTATAGCTGCCCTTGTGCAGCATATCTGGGAGTTGAGCTAGGCTTTAGGATAGGTGGCAGAAGGGAAGGATGCTAGTGGGGTAAGCAGGCTCAGTACAGCAAGAGATAGAGGCAGCATGTTGTGTTGCTGGGCCTTATTCAGCAGGGATGCTAAGAGGGCGGCCACTAGTGGAGAGACAGAGTAAGCTGCTAAGGAGAAAGTAGGCTGATTGGTTTTAAACCTCACGTGACTCAGCCTATATACAGTTGAGCTGACCAAGGGTGGTGGGGCTGCCGGCGCATTAGCACCGGTGCGGACACAAACACAGCTGAGGTTCCAAGCTGGCAGTCAAGACCCTGCTGTGGTGTGGTGTTGTACCTGAATTCGGCTCCTTTTTTTTCTGATGCGGTATGGGGGAGGGCAGAACCCTCAATGACCCTCATGAACACTGGCTGTGGAACAAGCAGACAAAATGGACTGGTTATATCAGGTAGGGAGGAGGAGGGGCTAGGCACAGAAACAATTGTAGTTTTTTAGCAACTGACTTTTACAATACCTAAATTCATATTAAGTTCCCGTGCTCCGCTAAAACATTTTATATAGCATTTGCTGGGGTAAACACTGAGCACTATAAATTAAATAATTTGGCTGTTTGCAAGCTGAAACCCCGATTAAAACTGCAAAATCCTCTAAAATACAGCGAGTCTAAATTAAAGCTCCCAAGTCAGAGGGGAAAGCTCTTAATGTTATTAAAGTCACCATCTGGATGCAGTTTGCAAGCTGAAACCCCAATTAGGGCAAACTGCAAAATCCTCTAAAATACAGTGAGTCTAAATTAAAGCTCCCAAGTCAGACGGGGAAAAACTCTTAATGTTATTAAAGTCAGCTGGAAAATAAATTATCTTCAGTGTTCTGCCAACAGGGACTTTTAAAATTGGCTCTTAAAAATAGAGTCCTTTGTTCAACTCAGCTGAGGTTCCAAGCTGGTGCTCAAGACCCTGCTGTGGCATGGCATCGTACCTGAATTCGGCTCCTTTTTTTTTGATGCGGTATGGGGGGAGGGCAGGACAATCGATGGCCCTCACGAACACCTCACTGCCATCAAATTCTATGTTTCTATAATGTTGTCCCACACATGCCTATCCAATGAGTCCTATTGTTTAACCAGTTGTTGTTTACTCATTATGGTATATTTTCTGTACAGTAATTCCAGATTTCCTCAACTTTAGTATGAAGTTCTGATGAGGAACCATGTCAAAGGCTATACTAAAATCTAGGTATAATACATCCACTGCCTTTCCACTTCCTGTTCCTTTGTTACTTCCTCAGAAAAGACCAACAAGTTAGGTTTGCATTTTCTTCCCTTAGTAAACCCTTATTGTTGACGCTCATTTATTGGCTTAAATCTTTCCAGATGTTATGTAGTCTGATCCTTTATAGTTATCTCCAGCATTTTCCCCTCAGTCGAGATTAGGATCACAGATTTGTAATAACCTGACTCACTTCTACTTCCAATTTTATACAGAGTGGTCACATTCACTTTCCTCCAGTCCCCAGGCATCTCAGCAGTTCCCATTGACTTCTGGAAGATCATTACCAGAGTACACACTATTAGCTATTGTAACATGGGGAAGAGAAAGGGTTGTGCAGGATTGGTCCAACAGCATCAGGTGACTGTTGATTAATTCTCAAGTAATCCATGGTTGTCTGAGAATTAATCAATGGTAAAGTGCACCCACATTCTGTTCCCCATGTTAGATTACTGTCCCCGCTGTTCAGCCATCTGTTGGCCAGATGTGAATTGAAGGGTAAGACTGTTAGTATATAGTGGTTAAAATAGTCTTAGGCTGCAATTCATGGCTGACCAATAGATGGCTGTCAAACAAGAATAGATATACTTAAGTGAAATTTCTGGTTGTTCCATCATAAGTAGCTTGAGAACATCTGTATGACTATGTAATTTTATTTTTTTTTACTTGGTCTACTGGCTCAGAAACACACACCCTTTCAGTAACTACACAGTAATGTACGTCACATATGATTTTCCAGATTGCCTGATTTCACAGATTGCCTCCGTGTCTTTTTTAAAATATTTAAAAAAAACTACTTAAATAGTAGGCCCTAAAATCCACAACAGCACACACCTTGGACCAGTCTCTATCAAACCTGAAAGTTACAGGTTTCAAAGTCTCCTATTTGTTTAGTTATCAGGTGGCAAAAAAAATGCTTAACATTGTCAAAAACTGAGGCTGTTGCATTTTTTTGCACCTCTGTAACTTTGCTTCCCCAGAACCGATCTACATGGGATTTACAGGCTCAAGACCTCCAGACACAGAGGCTGTGACTTCTAAATTACACATAAATCAGTTGAGAGGGGACAAAGTTATTAATGTGCAATGTTGGCTATAAAATTTAAAGATAAAGATGCAAGTCTCAGTGTACTACCATCTGTAGGTTGGCCAAGGGAATTGCACCAACAACTACCAGATCTCAAATTGCCTCTGCATTTAAATATATGCATTTCCCATAATGCACAGCAGCTAAATCCCAAACATGAAACATAGCAGAAAAATGGAGATGATTCCAGTTTACAAAACGAAGTCAGTCAAAATGCGCACATATTTTGAAATGTTGACCACATCTGCATGTAATCAGTAATTGTTCACTGTTACAGTCACAATATAAAGAAGTTCAGCATGTACTTTCTCCAGTCAGGTGCAACCCTCCCCCCTTTCTCTTCCCCATGGTAGGAACCTTAATATCCTCCTGGAACCTTTGCAATTTTGCACTTTAAAATTACTTTTACACAAATGTAACATGAGGAAAAGAAACATATAAAAAGAATGCGGAAGCTTTCTCTTCCCCATGTTACAGGCGAATTAACCCACTCTAGAGTGTGGGTCAACTGGGGATTAATGTATGGCTGGGTGGTTGGAACCTCCAACTCCCTCCCTCCAGCCATACATTAATCCCCAGTAGACCCACAGTTTGTCATGGGTTAATCCTTACTTACAGTATATGTTTAAAATGCTTGCTTTCGATGCATACTGTCTTGTGATTTATTCACCTACATCTTACCTAACTGTACAGCAACTGGGCCAGCAAGCTAGCATCTTTTGTTCTGCAGGCAGTTTCTCCAATCCTTTAAATGTCATATCCAGATTTGGCAAGTCTTCTAGCACCTCTAGTAAATTAGGTAAGCTAAGATGAAATAGTCATTTTGTAGCCAAGACATCATCTGATATTGGTTGTGGAGATCTGTTAATGTACTTTTGCATTATATTTTGTTTGCACTGTATTACTTGCACAGGATATAATTTCTGCACAACTGTTAATGTATTTTTACTCTTGCTCCTCAGTGTATTGCCTACTCTACCTCCCTTCCCCTCAGGTGCATCTAGAAATGAGCTCTTACCAGTTTAGTATGTCTTTCTGGGTAAAATGTTTAAAATCAATAAATCAATTAATCCATCAATCAAATCCTCCCTCCAGAGTCTGTGCTTAATGGTTCCATTGGATTGGGACAGGTCTGTTTCCTCTAATATACTGTAACTACAGAATTTTTTAGTATTCATAGACTCATAGAATCATACAAATTTGATGGCAGAAAAGGACTCCTCTGGTCCATCAAGTCTGCCTCTCCGCCCCCCACTCGTCACCTATGGCAAGGAACCTTCCCTTCTCCCCCTTTAAAAACCCCTTATGTCTGTCCCATGCCCTCTTGAATCCCTCCACCATTTCAGCCCTCACCACTTCCTCCGATAGTTTATTACAGGCCTCCACCACCCTCTCCGTGAGGTACCTGCCCCTCACATTGCCTCTAAATCTTCTGCCTTCTAATCATAAACTATGCCCTCAAGTTTTAGCCCCCACTTTTCTTGTAAATAAACTCCCCTCCTCCACCTTATTAATCCCCTTCACATACTTAAAAGTTTCTATCATGTCCCCCCTCTCTCTTCTAGTCTCCAATGGGTACAGATCCATCCATCTCTCCTCATATGTTTTCCCCTGCATACCGTGCACCATCTTGGTTGCCCTTCTCTGAGCCTTTTCAATCCCATCTGTCCTTATGTGTATGTGATCTCCAGAACTGGACCCAGTACTCAAGGTGAGGCCTCACCATGGTTTTAAAAAGAGGCATCAATACCTCCCTCTTTCTGCAAGTTATACCCTTCCCGATGCACGGCAAATAATCACCCAATCAAAGAACTCTATTTGTGAAGCCATGCTGCCCATCATCCTGCAGGCCACTGTCTACTAGGTAGTTTATTATCCTTTCCTTTATTAGTGCCTCCATCACCTTACCCAGCACTGAGGTGAGGCTGACCAGGCGATAATTCTCCGCCTCCTCCTTGCTACCCCCCATATGCAGCGGCACTAAATCAGCCTTCTTCTAGTCGCTTGGCACACACCCTGTATCCAGGGATAAGTTAAACAGCCTCGTCAGTGGTGCTGCCAGCTCCTCCTTCAGTTCTCGGAAGTACTTTCGGGTGCAAGCCATCTGGTCCCACTGCCTTATCCACCTTTAACCTGCTTAGTTCCTCTCTTACCCTGTCTTCACTGAACAGGCTAGGATCCACCCTTTTGTCTTCCCTACCCCTCCCTTTCAACGTGGGTCCCCCTCCCTCCCCCTCTACCATGAAAACAAAGCAGAAGTAGCTATTAAGTACCTCAGCTTTCTAAAAGTCTCCCTCCGGTTTTATTTCCCCCTCCCCCCTCAATCATACTATCCTCTGCCTTGCCTTTCTCCTTTCCCCCACATACTATACTTAAAAAAAGTTTTATCCCCCCTTTTGGCCTGCCTAGCAAGTTTCTCCTCAGCGTCAGCTTCAGCCCTCCTTATTTTCTGCCTGCCACTCTGCCACTCTCAGTTTCTCCCTGTAAGCCTTCATGTCTCCCTTCCTCTGAGTCTTCTTATATGATTTGAATGCCCTTTTCCTTTCCTTAATTGCAGCTGACAGTAGTAAACCAGAGTGGCCTCCTTCTTTTTTTGCTCTTTCTTACCTTCTTTATGCAGAGCTCAGTGGCTTTCAGTAACCCCTTTTTAATAGATTCCCATAATTCCTTGACGTCTCCTATATTCCCCTTTCCCCTCCATTTCCTCTCTAAATATCTTCCTCATTCTAGTAAAGCCCATCTGCCTGAAGTCCACAACCCTCGTGCTGGTCCTGTTTGACTCTCTCCCCATCTTCACCCTGAATCTCACCACCCTGTGATCGCTTGTACCTAGGCTGTCTTCCACCACCACCTCTTCCACACTTACCCTGTTGATGAGGACCACGTCTAATATGTTATCACCCCTAGTGGGGTCCCTAACCAGTTGTTGCATGAAAGCCCCTTGTAGCGACTCTAGGATCCCTCTGTTCCTGGCTGCTGCTGCTGCTGCTGCCAGATCTCCCAGTCCACATTGGAGAGATTTAGGTCTCCCACTAGTAGAAGCTCCCCCTTGAGAGTCATCTGCTCAACTGCCTGTCCCCTTCCTCTTCCTGTGTAGGAGGTCTGTATATCACCCCAAGCTTTAATGATGTTCCAGTCCTTTTATCTAGTGTGACCCACATGACCTCCAACTCCCCTTTCTCCTCCTGCCCTTCCATTGCCCTTATGTTATCCTTGATGTACAAAGCCACCCCCCCCTTCCTTTCAACCCTGTACTTCCTAAAAAGTCTGTACCCCTGGATCCCTGTCTCTCATGTATGATGCTTTTACCACCAGGTCTCAGTTATCACCACTATGTCCAGTCTCTAATTCACCATAATGGCCTCCAAGTCCACCATGTTGTTCCCCAAACTCCTGGCATTTGTGGATAATCCTTTCCACCATATACCCCCTACATTCCTGCCCTCCCCTTGTACCTTTCCCTTGGTCATGCCATTCTGTAGCTCTCTGTTTCCATCCTGGGGGGGGGAGGCCAGATGCCTTCCATCTCTTTTGCCTCCTTGAGTCGACTTTGCCTTAACCCCACCCCCCAAATTCAGTTTAAATTATACATTCTTTCGATGAACTCCCCTAATTTCCTCTTTAGTACTGCCGATCCCTCCTTGTTCAGATTCTGTCTGTTGGGGCGTATAGGCTCTTGTCTTCCCACGTTGATCACCAGTCCCCCACCAGCCCAAACCCCATCTGCTTGCACCAACCTGCCAGCCATTTGTTGAATTCTTCTATCTTCTGCTTCCTTGATGTGCTTGCTCTTAGCACAGGAAGCACCTCCAAGAAAGCAATAGACTAGAACCCATTGCTACTACAAACATGTCAAGCTCCCTGAATCTTGCCTGCACCTCTTTCAGACTATTCCACTTCAGATCATTGGTGCCCAGGTGCAGCACTAAGTGAGGTCTCCCACCATGCCTTTTATCGCATGAGGGAATGTTGTGCCTCATCTCAAATACCGTCATTCCCAGCATGCACTCAACCCAAATTGCACTTCTCCTACCCCACCTGCCCCCACATCTGATTCTCTTAATTATTGAGTCCCATATTAACAAGACCCTTCTACCCCTTTCCCCCTGCTTGTGCTTTGGGTTTTTCAGTTCACTCCTCTCTCCCTGCATCTCAGTTTCCTCCTTGCTCCCCCATTTTCCCCCTATCCATCTTCTGCATCTGAGTGCTACCCTCAACCTGGATTTCATCTCCCTTCCTACCACTGCTGGTGTCACCACCACTTTATCAACCTTGCCTCTTGCCCCATTGCCCCCTCCACTTTCCTAACAATTTACATTTCCACTCCCCCACTGTCTATTCTATCATATCCCCCAAGACTCTCCCTTTCCTCCCTCCCCTTGTCCCCCTCCATCCCACACCTGCATTCCTTTCCCAGTCTTTTCCCAACCATGTCCCCTACTGGGAGCTCTGAGTTATCTGTCTCAGCCCCCCTTTGCCTCTCCTACCCTTCTCCCCTCCCACCCATTGTCCTCGACAATTTTTATCAACAACTCTTAAGATTTGATTTTTTGCCAACTCAATGCTCTTTCTGCATTTTTTTAACTGCTTGTTTATATGGCACTAGGATGAAATGTTGCCGGATTAAATGTAGCGGTAAATGAGTCGTGGTCTAAATGCCACATGGATATTTTATTGCTGGATAAAATGTACCAGTAATGTTGCCACATACTCAAACAGACGTTATGCCAGTCCATTAATTAATATAAATCTCCTAACCTGTGCCGACTTCAATGTATTGCATTTACATAATATAAATCAATCAATCAAGTAACATAAACATCCTCACCTGTGTCCACTTTAATTTAAGGCAATGTGTGTTCAAGCAGGCATTAGGTCTGTAACATTCATCTGTTTAACATGTAGTTCATCCCCAGTCAGAAAGGCAAGCTTAAACTTGCACTAGATAACTTCCTTTACATGAAGGAACAGGATGGAGCCAACAGCAAAATTATCTGGCAGTGCGAGTTAAGATCTTGCCGCGCACGGCTCCACACTGTGTGAGACACTGTCAGCAAGGAGTTGAAAGAGCATAATCATACACCGGTCCACAGAAAGGTATCTATTGATGCTGCCAGAGCAAGCATCAAGCACCGAGCGAGAGACACAGAGGAGCCCACATGCAACATTGTGCATCTGGGGCTGCAGGAGGTTGATGTTCACCACATGCACTTGTTGCCTTCTCAGGACACTTTAAGAAGAAACGTCTGTCGCCAGAGGCAGCAAAGCAGCACCAATGAGAACTGTGACATACTAGAGTTCTCTAAAACTGTCAGCAATGAGCCTTTTTTATGTTTTAATGAGGACATTGTTATTTTCGCCAGTGGCAATGACCTGAAATGCCTAGCAGAAAATGGACATTGGTTTTGTGACAGTACATTTAGAGTTGCACCAAGGGGTGATGACCAGTTGTACACTGTGCACACTTTAGTGAATGAGGTTAATCATCCTTGTGTGTATGCACTTCCACCAGGCAGCAATGAGGCTGTATACCATAGGTTTTTCACTAACCTAGAGACCTTACTCGGTACTAAACTAGCACCAGAAAGTGTAATGCTAGACTTTGAACTGGCTGCAATAAATGTCCTGTGCAAGGTTGTCCCACATGCTGAGCTAAATGGGTGCAATTTCCATCTGGGACAAGCGTCGTGGCACCACGTTCAAAGTGCTGATTTGCAACAGCAATATATAAAAGATGAGGATTTTGCCCTCAAGATTTGCTGTGTACTGGCTCTGGCTTTCGTACCACATGATTGCGTAGAGAGATTTTTTGAGATGTTACAAGATAATGACACCTATACAGAACTTGAAGAAATACTACATTATTTTGAGGGCACATATATCAGCAGACCATACAGAAGTAGAAAGAGTAGATGACAACCAAGGTTTCCAGTAGCATTCTGGAACCAGTACAAAAGAGTGATCAATGACCTGCCAAGAAGCAATAACACCCTGGAAGAATGGCACAGAGTGTTCTCCAGAACTGTGATAATTGCCCATCCTACCTGTACCAGACTGGCAAGAAAGCTGAGGCAACAGCAGCACACTGTTTCACTTAAGTGCCGGCAATTAGAACTTGGTCAGGATCCACCAAGAAAAAACAGCAAATACGTATGAGTAAATAAAGTATACAAACACATCCGCTCTGATTTTCCAAACAGAACGGCAATGAAGTACCTTCAAGACATTGCCAGTGTCCTTGAGAACAATGTTGTTTAAATGCGTTTTTAATCTTTTTAAACATTAAAGATTTTAATAAAAGTTTTAATCCCCCTGCACAAGCACAACCAAGTTCCTGCACAAGCACAAGCATGTCCATCATTACTATGAGTTTCAAGCACAAGAACATGCTTTACTGTCTCACTCTTCACAAAAATGATGGTAAAAACACAAACCTGTACACCCTACAGACATGAAGTTTCTGATTTTTAGCCCTCTCATCAGCTCTTATGCACAATAGAACTCATCTCCACTGCAGCTCCAGTTCAGCGTGCCAGAACAGCACCAACAATCACCAACTTGTAGCACCACCTACCTGTATACTCTACAGACATCCCTCCCATCATTTGTTATGCATATCTCTGGATGAACACGCCCGCGAGATTTTGTCCAGCGATATTTTAATTATGTGACAAATATGTGCGCTACGAATTGTCACAGCGATGTGTTATCCGCTTCTTTCTGTCTGCAACATTTTGTTGGGGACATTACCTCCACTTTCGGTTTATATCTGTCTCTATTTTTGGAGGTTTATTTCTTCCCCTGTGCTTTAAATCCTTTCCATTTTTCCTTACTAGTTTTGTGATAGCCCAGTTCTTCTAGGCAGGACAATGCCTTGTTTCTGCTCCCATACTCCTTGTGGGTGCACAGTGTTCCACTGCATTTTTATTATCCCCTTGAAGATGTTACATATCTTCTAGCTGCTAGCTTTTGGAAGCCAGAAATCTTGCTTGTAGAGCAGAAAGCAGCTGATTTAAAAAAGCTACCATTTTTTCTTACCAATTTAACACTTCTATCTCAGCAGGAGTCAGTGCCTGTTGGGGTTAAGTAAACAGATACTTTATTAGAAGTAGAGGGGATCTCATTTAGGTTAAAAAAAAAGAAAGTCAGTGTGTGTTTCTGTGTTAGGAAGGGTACTGTATCAACTTACTTTGCTGAGTCAGTAGGAGGGGAGAGAGGTTAATTGGAGTGCAGCTTAGGCAGCAGAAAAGCAGGTGACTCCAATTACAACTTCCTGCTGCTAGCTTTGGGAAGACAGAAATCTTGCTTGTAGAGCAGAAAGCAGCTGATTAAAAAAGCTACTGTTTTTCTTACTAATTTAACACTTCTGTCTCAGCAGGAGTCAGTGCCTGTTGGGATTAAATAAACAGATACTTTATTAGAAGTAGAGGGGGTCTCATTTAGGGTAAAAAAAAGTCGGTGTGTGTTTCTGTGTTGGGAAGGGTACTGTATTAATTGCTAAATCAGTAGGAGGGAGGAGAGGGTAATTGGGTGTGTGGTTTAGGCAGTAGAAAAGCAGGTGACTCCAATTACAACTCCCTGCTTCTAGCTTTTGGAGGACAGAAATCTTGCTTGTAAAGCAAAAAACGGCTGATTAAAAAAGCTACTGTTTTTCTTACTAATTTAACACTTCTATCTCAGCAGGAGTCAGCACCTGTTGGGATTAAGTAAACAGATAAGTCAGTGTTTGTTTCTGTGTTGGGAAGGCTACTGTATCAACTTTCTTTGCTAAATCAGTAGGAGGGGAGAGAGGTTAATTGGGGTGTGGCTTAGGCATTAGAAAAGCAGGTGACTCCAATTACAACTTCCTGCTGCTACCTTTTGGAAGACAGAAATCTTGCTTGTAGAGCAGAAAGCAGCTGATTAGAAAAGCTACTGTTTTTCTTACTAATTGCCCTCCATCCCACCCTAAGCCAGTTCTACTTTTATAGCCACTGGATTTGACTGACAACAGAAACTTCCTGTTTAGCAATAGGAAGGGAAGGATCATAGAGAAACATTAGTTTTGTCAACCCCGAAGGAAAAAAGTAGCTCTTTCTCCCCCTCTAGCTGCTGGAGGTCTGACTCTGAGCAAGGAAGAAGGAGACTACTGAAGAATACAGGAAGTTGCTGTCCCAGAACAGGAAGGGTGAGAGTTATGAGGAGAGAGTAAGCATACAGAGCAACAGGAGAGGGGACACAAAATAAGAGATGATGGGAGTGGTGCAGTGCAATGGCTGTGGGGTGGCAGTGTTCCAGGGGACATTCTGGAGGCTGCAATGTGCCCTATTTGTAGGAACCTCTCTGGTCTGAGGGAGGAGGTTGCCCATCTCCAGGCTGACCTGGCTAGGATTTGTGAAACCTCCTCCCCCACCCAGGGACCACCAGGGCCACTGCCACTACCTCACAGGTTGCCAAGAAAGAGGAGTGGCTGGACCAAGGTGGGCTCAGAGAGGGAGAGGGTGGTGGAACAGAGGTGCATTCCTCCAACTGTACCTCTCCACAATTCATACACTGTTCTGGTGGATAGTGGTTCCTCTATGGAGGCACCTGCAATGGAGACCAAGGAGGATGCTGGGAACCTTCAAAAAGGAGACCCACAGGAGGGTGGCACGGAACCCCACAGGGGAAGGAAACAACTCCTGGTGGGGGACTCAATCATTAGGGGTAGAAATGGGGGAAGAAGGGGAAAGGGAGGTAAGGTGCCTGCATGGTGCCACAGCTTGGAGGCACAGGAAGTGAATGCTCAGGATCGTGGGAGCAGCTATATGAGGGAGGGAGCTGGATGTCATTGTCCACCTAAGAACAAATGACCTGGCTGTGAATGGGATCAGAGCAGTGCAAGAGGAGTTTGTAGAGTTGGGGAGGGGCCTTAGGCAAGTAGCGCATACGGTAACCTTCTCGAAGGTGCTGCCTGTCTATGGCAAGGGTGATGCTAGGGTACTTCACACCATGGAATTCAATGAATGGTTGAAAAACTGGTGTGGAGCTCAGAATTTTGGCTTAATTGGGGACTGGGGAGCCACCTGGAGGGATGCAGACCTATACTGGCACTATGGTCTGCATCTGTCTAGGGGGAACAAGGATCCTAGGTGATGGGTTTAAATACTTCATTGGCAAGCATTTAAACTAGCCAAGGGGGGAGGCACTGAAAAAGAGCAGGGAAATCCCAGCCTCCCCCCACAAAATACAGTAATTAGTGAAGTAAACACCAAGGTAGAGAAGTCATTAGGGAGCAGGACAGAGGTAAATGCAAAAAAAGGCAAAGGCAGTAAGGACAGGGATGGGGCTAAAAAGGGTAAGGCCATCAAAAATTGGAGGGTGATGAGTACTGATGCCCGTAGTCTGTGTAACAAGCTCCCTGAACTAGTGGCCTTGATGGAAGAGGGATGCCTGGATATTGTGGCAGTCACAGAAACATGGTACACAGACAGCCATGACTGGGATGTCAACATACCAGGATACACAATCTACAGGAGGGACAGGGAGGGTAAAAGAGGAGGAGGAGGAGTAGCTCTCTATGTAAGGGAAGGGATCAAAGCAACAGAAATAAAGAGTAAACAGGGAGCAGATGAGAGACTCTGGGTCACCCTGGGGACAGGGAATGGCACCACAATCCACATGGGGGTTGTATACAGACCCCTATCTCAGGTGGAGGGAATGGACAAGGAAATGATAGAAGGCATCCTTAGAATGGCAGAAAAAGGGGAGATATTGTTGATGGGGGACCTGAATATGCCAGATGTTAACTGGAGCACCTTTGCTGCAGGCACATCCAAAAGCAGGGTCATTCTTGATGCCCTACAAGGGGCATGCCTCAGACAGCTAGTATTGGAACCCACTCGGGAGGGAGCAATCTTAGACCTGGTACTCTCAAATGGGGACGGAGAAAGAATCTCAGATTTAGAAGTGGGCAGCCATCTGGGAACAAGTGACCACCAAACAGTGTGGTTCACAATAAACACAGTCATAGAGTCGAGCCATACAAAAGCAAGAGTACTGGATTTAAGGAGGGCTAACTTTGGGAAAATGAGAGTGCCTCAGAAAAGCACTAGCAAACAGGCAAGAAGGAGGGGTGGAGGAACAATGAGGAGTAATCAAAACAGCCCATTACGGAGGCAACAAGCCTTTGAGTGAAGCAAATCAACAAAACACAACGAAGGAAAAAAAATGCTATGGTTCTCAAAAGAGGTGGCAGGGAAGGTTAAGGAGAAGAGGATAGCATTCAGGAAATATGAGGAAACACAGAAGGAGCAGGACAAAGAACTTTATTAGTTAAAGCAGAAAGTGGCAGGGAAGGCAGTCAGAATAGCAAAGGCCCAAACCGAGGAAATGATAGCCAACTCTGTTAAGAATGGGGATAAGACCCTTTATAGGTACATTAGGGAGCGAAGAAAGACCAAGGGAGGGATACTGAGGCTTAATAAAGGGGAGGGAATGTGAACAGAGGGTGACAGTGAAAAAGCAGGGATACTGAACAAATATTTCTGCTCAGTATTCACAAAGCAAGAGGAGGGGGAGGTACCTAAACCAAACAAGAGAAACACTCTGGAGATGGGGGTTGATACCAGTCCATTTACAGAAGAAAGGGTTCTGACAGAACTAGTAAAATTGAAGGTGGACAAAGCAATGGGGCCTGATGGGATTCACCCAAGAATTCTAAAAGAACTAAGGATAGAACTAGTGACACCGCTGACTACTCTCTTTAACAAATTATGGGAGGATGGGGTGGTATCTGGGGACTGGAGAAGGGTGGATGTGATTCTTCTTCACAAAAGTGGGAGGAGGGCAGAGGCAGGAAACTACAGACCAGTTAGTTTGACCTCAGTGGTAGGGAAAATGATGGAATCACTTCTGAAGGAAAGAATTGTTGAGTACCTAGAGACCAGTGGGGCACAGGACCCAAGGCAGCATGGATTCACAGTGGGAAGATCATGTCAGACAAATCTAATAGATTTCTTTGACTGGGTGACCAAAGTAGTAGACCAGGGAGGGGCTGTGGACATAGCCTACCTAGATTTTAGCAAGGCATTTGATACAGTCCCACACAAAAGATTAATAAACAAGTTAGCCAGCCTGGGAGTGGGTCCCAAGGTGGTAGCCTGGATAAAAAATTGTCTGGATAACAGGACGCAAAGGGTAGTAGTAAACTGAGTCCACAGTGAAGAAAGGAGGGTTACTAGTGGGGTACTGCAGGGTTCAGTACTGGGACCGGTCCTTTTTAATGCCTTTATATGTGACATAGCAGAGGCACTGGAAGGAAAAGTATGTCTCTTTGCAGATGACACAAAGGTCTGCAACAGGGTTGATAGACAAAATTGAGTGGAAAGGATGAGAAGGGACTTGGCAAGGTTGGAGGAATGGTCAGATGTATGGCAGCTTAGATTCAATGCAAAGAAGTGCAGGGTAATGCACCTGGGAAACAAAAACCCAGGGGAAGAGTACACAATGGGGGGTGAGATACTGACAACAATAAAAAGGGAAAGGGACCTGGGGGTAATTATATCAGAAGACCTAAAGGTGGGCAAGCAATGTGAGAAGGCAGTAAGGAAGGCTGGGGGGATACTGGGATGCATAGGGAGAGGCATCAACAGTAGAAAACAGGAAGTTATTATCCCTCACTATAGACAGTGGGTGAGACCCCATCTGGAGTACTGTGTGCAGTTCTGGAGACCCCATCTCTGCAAAAACATAGACAGAGTAGAGGCTGTACAGAGGAGGGCAACCAAAATGGTGCAGGGTCTGCACCAGAAGACATTCAAAGAGAGACTAAAGGAGCTTAATATGTATACCCTTGTGGAAAAAAGGGAGAGGGGGTACATGATAGAAACTTTCAAGTACCTCAAGGGAATCAACAAAGTCCAAGAGGGTAGCATCTTTCAGAAAAAGAAATGTGCAAGAACAAGGGGGCACAATTTGAAGATAGAGGAGGACAGCTAGTAGGTGATGTGAGGAAGTATTTTTTCACAGAGAAGGTTGTGGATGCACGGAACAACCTTCATGAGGAGGTCATAGAGTCAAGAACAGTGGGGAATTCAAGAATGCATGGAACAGACATAAGGTAGTCCTAGTGGGGGCTAGGAGGAAGTAGGCTATTGGTTAACTAGGATCTGCAGCTTATCTGTTAGGTAGGAAAATGGGCAGACTAGGTGGGCCAAGCGGTCCTTATCTGCTGTCAAATTCTATGTTTCTATGTTTCTCTACCCCTTTTCATTTGGTCCATTTTACACAGGCTCCCCTCAACCAGGCTCCCCAGTTTATCTCTTCCCTATTGAAGTTCACAATTCTTTTAGCTTCCTCCCTAGCTTGCTCTTATTATTTCGAATGTTACCATATTATGGAAGTTACAGAGGACTGGAGGAGGGTGGATGTGGTCCCACTACACAGAAGTGGGCATAGGGAGGAGGCAGGAAACTATTGACCTGTGAGCCCGATTTCAGTGGTAGGCAAGGTTGTGGAAACACTACTTGAGGAAAGAATTGTGGAATACATAAAAACCAGTGAATTGCAAGGTCCGAGGCAGCATGGGTTCACAGAGGGAAGATCCTGCCATATAAACCTGATAGAGTTCTTTGACTGGGTTACCAGGAAGGTGGATCAGGGAGGAGCTGTTGTGGCCTACCTGGAGTTCAGTAAGGCCTTCAACACTATTCCGCACAGAAGACTGGTAAGCAACTTGGGATGGCTGGGAGTGAGTTCTAAGATAGTAAAATGGGTGGACAATTGTCTAAGGAACAGAACTCAGAGGGGGAGGTGGCAAATGGAGTTCACTCGGAAAACAGTAAGGTAACCAGAGTGGTGCCTCAAGGGTCAGTACTGGGACCAGTCCACTTCAGTGTCTTTATTAGCAACATCGTAGAGGGGCTAGAAGGAAAAGTATGTCTGTCTGTTTGTGGGTCACACAAAAATCTGCAACAGAGCTGACACACCAGAGGGGGTGGAAAAAATGAGGGAAGATGTGAAAAAGCTGGAAGACTGGTCAAGAGTCTGGCAACTGGGCAGCAACACCAAAAAGTGCAAAATTATGCACATAGGGCACAGAAACCCTAGGGCAACATATCATTTTTTGGGGGGGGGGGAGTTAGTAACCACAAATCAGGAAAGGGATCTGGGGGTCATCATACCTGATGACCTGAAGGTAGCAAAGCAGTGTGATAAAGCATTAGGAAAGGCTAGTAGAATGCTGGGGTGTATATAGAGGGGTATCACCAGCAGAAAGAGGGAGGTAGTAATACCCCTGTATAGATCAATAGTGAGGCCCCACCTAGAATACTGTGTCTAGTTCTGGAGGCCCCATCTCAGGAAAGACATAGACTGGGTGGAGGCAGTACAGGAAAGGGCAACTAAAATGGTGCATGGCCTGCACCAGAAGCCCTATGAGGAAAAACTCAGGGATTTGAATATGTAGTCTCTAGAGGAAAGGAGGGAAAGGGGAGGCATGATAGAAACATTCAAATACCTCAAAGGTATCAATAAGGTACAGGGAGGTGGTATTTTGCACAGAATGAGATACTCAAGGACAAGGGGGCACAATATGATACTGGAAGGGGACAGACTTAGAGGGGATGTGAGGAAATACTTCTTTACTGAAAGAGTGGTAGATGTCTGGAACAGCCTACCAACAGAGGTGGTGAATATCGAAATAACAGATTTCAAACATGCATGGGATAGACACAAGGGGACCTTGGTAACGGGGCTGGGGAAGGGGAGGATTAAAGCCAGAAATCATTTTGGGTCTATGGTAGCACAATAGGTAGGGACTTAGGGCAGACTGGGTGGAACATGAGGTCCTTTTCTGCCAACAGATTCTATGTTTCTATAGACCCTGAGCCCCAGATTATTATCAGCCCCTACTGTAGAACCTGGCTGTTCTCATTGCTCAAAACTAGATGCAATTTATTTACCCCTCTAGTGTCCTGTTTCACATATTGTGAGAGAAAACAGTCCTGCATTACATTTGAGCATTCCTGTCCTACTTTCCAACAATTGTCCCAATTTATGTCGTGTAAATTAAAATCTCCCACAGTAACTACCAGAACCGTAAAGGCTGCCAGTCTGATTTCATCTAATAATTTGTGGTCAAGCCAACCTCTGACTGTCGGTCAGTGGGTCTATACTACAGTATAGTTCCAGTAATGTTTTACTTCCAGCCTGCCTTTATAGGTTCCCTCTGCTACAAACAAACTCCCCAGTAGGATCCGAAGCAATGGCATCATACACCATGCCATTATTCACACATTAGTATGTTTACTTACTCTCTGCCTTTCCGGACTTGGTCATGACATGGTAGTATGTCTGAGAATACAACCTAAAAGGTCCTGCTTCTGAGCCATCTCCCCAACTCCATTCATTTTTATTGGAGGATCTCTGGCTTACTCTGCTATGTTGTTACCGCCAGCATGAATGACAACCACTGGTACCTTCACCCCCAACCCCCCAGCAGTCTATCCATATGGGGTGTGAGATCCTAAAACCTTGCACCTAGAAGGCAATAGCCCATCCAGTTCTCATGATTCAGGTTGCATTTAAGAAGACAACAAATTTGCATTAATATATCATTTTCCATATGCATTGTAGCCCAAAGTGCTTTACAGGCAATAATAGTGACTGAAAGTGAAGTAATGGTAAATCTGTAGTGGCAGCAATTCTACTCATTAACACCCATGCAAAGCAATGGACAATAACCTGAACCAGTTTTTATGGAGAGAAAATCTTGGCCAGAACATCAGGAAAATCCCCTTCTCTTGCAAATAGGCCACAGGTTCTTTGGCTTCCCCACACACACACACACACACCAGGAAAGCACCAGAGATGGGCAGAAGGGACCTCAGTTTAGCCTCTGTTCTGAAAGATGGGACACCCTAACAGTGCAACATCCTCTAGCACTGTGCTTTAGTGCCAGCAGTTAGAGCATATGTCCAAGTATCGGTTTGGGATTAGACCCCATGACTTTCTGACCCAGAGGTGGATGCTCTACCAACTGAGCCAAGCTTATTCTGCAACTGTGAATCAAATAGTAGAATTCCCTATGACTGTAGTCTGCCTTCTGTGCATCCAGGTCACCAGGTTTCATTGAGTATTGGTCCCCTTCAGACTTATTATTTCTGCCTTGAGTTGATTTATCTCTGTGGTTATGTCTCTGCATACTAGGCATGCTTCTGCCTCCCAAAGCACCCTCTAGAAGACTGCCAAGCAACACCCCCCCCAACACCATATGCTCCCCCATCCAACCTGTTACTGATCTGTCTTTTCCAAAGTTCTGGTAGCAGGCTTCTGCTAATCCCCTGCCCAAGGCCTACCAATAAGGCTTTGTTTGGATGGAGTATAATGCCTGCTTACCGCCATACCTTCCCTTGGAGTCCCTGGTTAGACTTATCTCAGCAAGGGGTCATGGCTGTTTGGCTTGTCCCCTCTTTCCTTAGCACTGCAAATAGTTCTCACTGCTAATGTAGCTGATATCAACAATCAGCAAATAGAGGCACCCAGGACAGCTACTAGGGTTAAACTTCTGTTGGCACCCTTTGCAAACTGTGTGAGAGGCCTTTCGGCACCATGCATTTCTGCTTAAAGTTGAACCAGCATAATATTCTGTGGTGATTTGCATATGCAGCCCATGATGCTTTGCATTGTGGGGGCATGTCTGATTTTGTATTTCTTTGAAACTTGGCTTCCCGGCCAAATGCCCTTTGGGGTAACCATTGCCTCAGTGCTTGCACACAGAGGTTCTTTGTCTTTTAAATTGTTTTTGTTTTAATTGAGTTCACCACAACATAACCCAGATAGACCATCTTAGGGTAGCTGGTTCATTCCACTGGGATGTTAAACTAATGAGGCATACTGACGAGTCCTGGTAGGACGAAACACGTGTCTGTCTTGTGTTGGTACCCTTTGCAAACTGTGTGAGAAGCCTTTTGGCACCATGCATTTCTGCTTAAAGTTGAATCAGCATAATATTCTATGGTGATTTGCATATGTAGCCCATGATGCTTTGCATTGTGGGGGCATGTGTGATTTTGTATTTCTTTTAAACTTCAACAAATGTTTATTATATATCCCTAACTGATAAAGAAATGCAATTGACTGGTGACAAGAAAGCATATATAACTTGCATTATATGAGGAGTGTAGAGGCTGTGGTAGCTACATTTAATAAATTTGATACAAAGAAATGCACAACCAATCATTGATATTCTTTCCTTTGGCACAGGAGATCTTTGGCTACAAGACACACAGCTGCCTCAGAGCCTTGTGCATTGCTGGAGCCATCCTGACCTGCGGGCTCCTGACCTTCCTATTCTATAGAAAACCAGAATGGAATGTGTGGGCCAACTGTGTTCAATGTACCTTGGGAGAAGCTGATACTGTATTACTTAGAGCAACTGTAAGTACTTGAGCACCTACTACACTTCTGGTGAGAGCAGGGAGAGCTACTCTGGTAAATCTTACTTTCTCTGAAAGTCACTATTCACATTGTGATACTTTTTAGCACTGTAGTTAGTTGCAGATGCCACGTTATCCAAGTTTGTTAAAAAATAAGCAGCACTGTACTATTTCTGAAGCTGGCCACCATGCTGGGCATGCCATCAGGTAGCTGCTGAGCTTGGAGCACTTTTTATTATTTTATTTGCTTTCCCTGCATTTCACCGATTTTGTTTAGTTTAAGATTAGTTAGGTAGCCTTTTAGTGTTTGGCTAGGGAACTTTTAAGTGAGGCAGGTTGAGGGAGACGGTTAGCGTTTATTTTATGTTAGGAACAAGTTCAAGTCCATGTA
Source organism: Neoceratodus forsteri (assembly GCA_016271365.2). Lineage (NCBI taxonomy): Eukaryota > Metazoa > Chordata > Ceratodontiformes > Ceratodontidae > Neoceratodus > Neoceratodus forsteri. The sequence continues at coordinate 641,186,194 of CM028137.1, read as the reverse complement.
CCTACTTGCATGGCTGAGGACTTGTTTGTACCTCCACCCGTTGTTAGTGCCCTGTTGCTTTGTCTTTGCTTCAGTCCGTTGTTCTGCTTGTTAGTGCAGTTTATTTTTCAAAAATATCCCTTTTGTTCCTCTGAAATGTTGGTTGGACTATAGCATGCCCTATTAAATCTGTGGTTTAAACTTGTTGTTAAAGCATGCTTTGCTTTAACTGCATAGGCATTTGTCAGCCCAAGTGGAAGTAGTGCAAACTCTGGCCCTGTCCACACTGGTGTTCTTATAACATTACAGTCTGTCTGTAATGTTATAAGAATGCCAGCCATGGTTGGCGTCCACATCGTTAATGTTTTAAAACCATGTTTCAAAATCGAGTTTAAACCCTGATGAAATGAGGGTTTTAGCATGGTTTTGAAAATGGTTTTCAACCTATAACAGTAAAATTACCTGTGTGGACAGGAGTTGCCAACATGCTTCCTCTGCACTGTCCTCCTATGGCCCAGAATGTAATTCACAGTCAAAATACTAAGAAGAGCAATCTGTCTGTTTAAGCACCACCAGACCCAGCTGAGCGATCATGTGCATGAGTATGTCCGTTTTAATTCAAGATGAGATGGTAGTATTCTTAAAAAGCTAGTAGTTCCCTAAAGTTACTAAACTCTCTTTAAAGTGAAAATGAGTGCTGAAATATTGATTTGAAAGCTGAAGCCAGGATTCCTATGCACGTTCCTGGAGTCCTGGCTTCAGCTTTCAGATCAATATTTCTTTATGTTACAGTGCTCGTTTTCACTTTAAATAGAGTTTAGTAAGTTTAGATAACTGCCAGCTTTTTCAGAATACTACTATCTCACCTTGCATTAAAACTGACATACTCGTGCTACGGACAGCTCAGCACCATACTGATAACATGAATGTGCATCTGGGTCTGGCGGTGGCTAAACAATTGTTTTTTCTTTTAAAATAAACACATTATTGTTAGAGTATCTGCAGTACTGTAGAACTTGTACAGTACTGTATTATAACTGTAGCATGGATTACGAGTGGTGTGTGAGCATGTTCAAGACAGTGACATTTCAGCAAGTGTGGATGGGCTGCTACTGTATTTAAACATGGTTCTCACATAATGTGGATGTGGTAGCATGGTAAGTATAGTAAGGGTTTTAAAACCATTGTGAACCTCCAGTCACCAGTGTGGACAGGGCCTCTCATACTACCCGGGCAAATTTGTAAATCACCGATCATGTTTTTTGAAGGTCAGTCATGACTGATCCTTGTTGATCATCAAATGTTACCATATGATCATCAAGGCAGAGCATGATCTCAGATCATCTAGATCATGATTTAATCATCAAACGTAACTTTTAAATCACCAACTGATGATTATTGATTATTTTTGAAAGCTTAAATCAGCATGATGGTTTTTGATGATCTGTGGATGATCAAGAGACATCACCGATGATCACTGATGATTATTTATTTATTTGCTTTTGTTAACCAGGTAAGCACACTAGACAACAAGTGCCTATTTTCAGGTGTGACCCGGGAGGTTACAGTACATAAGACACAGAGTACAAAATACAGAGTCAGGGTAACATGTAGGCCCACAGACAGGTGGGAGGAACAGCAAACGGTAGAGGTGGCTATACAAAGGTATATCTGGCAGTATGCCAGCGGGATACATAATGGCAAAGAGGGGTAGAATATAAACAGGAACATCATCTCAGAGTTGGCACAAAATACATAAGAGCAATTGAGAGGTTGAATAGCAACAGGTAACGTCAAGGCAGAGCATACATCAAAATTAAATATAAGTACGGCATGTATAGTAGCATGCCATGAGGGCCTATCCTAAACTACAGTGATCATCGAATTAGTACAGCTAGAAACAAGTACCGATATGACAGGATAGCCTCTTCAAATGGAAGGGAGAAAAGTGCCTATTGCTGGTTCTCAGCAGAGATTAGCAGCGGTCAGAGAGTCAGCTTACAGTCTCCCATTAGTGAGTCGGGGTCAGGGGTGAGGGAGGGGACTACTCAATGCCTATATAGCACACAGACAGGCAGAGGCGGCTTTGAGGAAGGACCATAGGGAGGTTTTGAAGCAGGGATGGGAGGGAGAGGCATGAACTAGGGCAGGTAGGGAGTTCCACAGTCTCAGCGCATAGACGGAGAATGCCCTGTCACCTGTAAGGGTGCAGGTCTTAGGGACCAGGCGGAGCTGGGCAGCACTTGATCTTAAGTGGTAGGCAGGGGTTCCATGATTGAGGGGAAGGGCAAGTGTGTAAGGAGTATCCATTCTGACTATGTTATCCACAAAGTTGCCAAGGACAAAGGCGCAGTGTTTTTCAAGGGGGGAGCCACTCCAGCCAAGAGTAGAGCTCACAACGATGCGTAAGACATGGGGCAGCGAGTGCAAAGTGACATACGTTGTTATAGGCAGTGTCCCATTTTACTAGGCTAGAAATCGGGACTGGTGCAAAGGCTACAAACTCGTAGCAAAGCGTGGGAAGGACCATACCCCAAGCTATGGCGAGCTGTGCAGCGGGGGTGAGGCAGTCGTTGGCTCTGTAGGTAAGTCCAAGCTTGCCGTTCACGGCTTTGCAGATATTACGAAGATGTACAGCGAGATCCAGTTGCGGATCCAGGGTTACTCCTAGATACTTGATGGAGTCAACGACCGGCAGGAGGGCACCATTTGCACCATGGATAGCTAGGGGAGCGGTGCGGGAAGCGATTTTGGCCACAGAACCAAAGAGCATGGCCTGGGTGTTTTCCTGGTTTATGGTGAGCTTGCATCCCTCTAGCCAGTTCTGGATACGATCGAAGTCTGAGTTAAGTCGGGAGTTGATGGTAGTAAGATCCTGGGAACTGAACAGTACGATGAGGTTGTCCACAAAAAGAGTTGGTTGCCCATGAGTGGCAACTGAGGGCAGTTCGTTTATGTAGAGGGAAAACAGGATGGGTCCAAGAACGGATCCCTGGGGGACCCCGCAGTTAACATGGGAGAGGGCAGAGAGGGCACGGTTGAAGCAGGTGAATTGCTGCCATCCCCCAAGATAGTTGGAGAACCAGGAGAGGGCACAAGGGGAGAATTCAAGAGAATGGAGAGTGGAACGGAGGAGGGAATGGTCAACCCTGTCAAAGGCCTTTGAAAGATCGATGAAGATGGCTCCGGCCAGGTTGCCTCGGTCAGTCTCAGACCTGATCTCGGAGGTAACCACAGCAAGTGCAGTCAATGTACTGTGCCCCTTCCTGAAGCCATGTTGAGCAGTGGAGAGAACTTCATAACTCTGTAGGTAGTGGGAGAGTTGTGAGGCAACAGCCTTTTTGAGGAGCTTACTGGTAGCAGAGAGTATGGCGATGGGGCGATAGTTTTTCATGTCTTTGGGATCGCCTTGTTTGAAAACAGGGACTACCTTGGTCACCTTCCAAACATCTGGTATGATACCTGAGATAAGAGAGGAGTTGAATATATGAGCGATCGGCCGGGTGAGGAGGGGAGCCCCCAAGCTAAGTAGCTTTGGTTCGAGGCTGTCGTGACCTGCCCCCGTGTGGTGGGAGAGACCAGCAAGGAGTTCTCGGGTCTCTCCAACTGAGATCCGTTTGAGACAGAAAGGCGGTCGGGGGGGTGCCCAACTGGGGGTTTTGGGGCAGGGAGTTTGCCGGAGGGAGGAGCAGGCAGGTCTGAAAACATGCAGTTAAACGCAGTGGCAATAGTAAGGGGGTTATTGCAGTTGGTCCCACTGATGTTCATGTCAGCGATTGTTTCCTTGGCGGACCCCCCCAACCAGGTTTTTGATGTTTTGCCAAAAGTGCCATGGGTTCTTTGCTGAATCTAGCAGGGCCGATTTGCAATACTCACTCTTGGCGGAGCGTATAGCTCTCTTGCAGGAGTTTCTGAGCTGCCGATATTCGAGAAGGACGTTATTGGTGCCGGAGATCCATGTTTCACCTAACATTTGTCTCTCAGCTTCATGAGGGAGAATAGTCCTCCATGGAGCCACTTTGTGACTGTCCCCCTCACCCTCCTTTTAGTGAGGGGTGCATGTCTGTTTTGCACGGGGACAAACCCTGCAAGGAAATGATCTAGGGCTGCAACAGGGTCATTGGTGGTGGTGACTCTAGACCAATCGACACTTCGTAGATTCTCAGGGTAGTCACTGAGGATGAGTTTGGAATAGTCCCTCATCAGGATCACTGTGCTGGGGACTCTGGTCGCGGTGTTGCCCCAAACGCAGTAGGTTGGGGAGTGATCAGAGATGGCGTCCAGGAGAATTCCTGAGTGGACAGTTCTGTCCAGTCTGCTGCTCAGTATCCAGTTGAGCAGTGACCCTTTGTCCCCCCGGGGGGAGATTCTTTTGGGTCCCGAGATGGTCTGGCTGAGGGCAAGGCCAGAGAGAATAGGCTCATATAGCTTGGTATTAGGCCCCAGCCAGTTGAGGTTGAGGTCCCCTAGGATTAGAAGCTCATTTGAGCCAACCCTTTCTTTAAGGAGGTCAAGTTCTGTATTATACAATTGTAAGTCACATTAGTATTACTTAAGGTGTTGTTACTAATATGAAAACATGAATAACAACTATCAGCAGAAGCATGTTATAATGTAAATAATCTGAAGTTAAGTTTTAATCCCTTTACGAAGAGCACATGAAATGTTAGGTATAATATGTACATCTGCATAACTAATTTGCACACTTCTTGCAAATTTAAAACGCACAGATTATGGGCTAATATAATGGTAATTTCTATTGTTAAAATATTTTTGCCTTGACAGTATTAGTTTGCAGACTGTTAGGAAAGATTCTGAGCACAAACCAGGTACTTGTAGGAACTAACCACAACTCTAAAGGGAACCACTAAATGGAGCTCTGTAAGCCAATCTGATTCTTTTTAACAGTAGCAGGAAGTGAAGGGTTAAAGTAAGTATAATTGATAGCAGTGTCTCTGTATAGAAAATATGTCATAACTGATGATTCCAATGAACATGTCTAATTAGCAGGCAAGATGCATTCTGTGAGTATAGAAGCAAGATAAAATATTTTTCTTTTAATTTATTGTAGCAGTCTTGACCATGGCCAATCATGAAAAATCATGCTAATATGAGATCATCATTAAGCACAATCATTATTTCCATAACATAGCAGTTTTTGATTGGTGGCCATTTAACGTTCATATTTAATCATTGTCAGTCATGATCACTATGATGGTTTTTGAAGTTTGAACATAATCTTTGAACATAATTGATAATAATCATTAATGACACATCATTATTAAATCATCATCTTTTTAGCTAGGTACCCCCTCAAACTATGTAGGAGCGGGTGAGACAGACTGCTGGCCGAGTACCATTTTCGATTATTGCAACTAGACTTTTGAACTCAGTGTGTGGCCTACCCATTATGGATCTTCATGACCCCCTGATCAGACTATTGTGGTGATCTTATCAACTGGGTGCTGACCTCGAAGATCGCCTGTCCCAGCTGCACACCCAGCGTCGCCTCAAGCAGGTGGACCGCCGAGACAACGCTGTGGTCCGAATAAGGTTGGGTGAAAGGAAACACCCTTTAAGGAGAGGCAGGAGACAATTTGAAGTTTGATGTCCAGCAGGCTTTTATTTATACCAGGGAAGGTAGACACGGTCACAAGGGAAGGAAGGGGATCAACTTCTAGAAGCAGAAAATAACACTCTAACAGCTCTGCTGTGTTATCACTCTGTAGGTGGTGCACTTTGGCTTAAGGCCACTCTATAATATTCTATGACTCTAAAATATCCTACTAAGAGGCTTACGCAACCAGGGATATAACTTATTACTTTATCATACCATATAACAAGCTTACAGTGTACAACCATCAAACAGTACCACTCTCTCAAGGTCTATAACAGGCAGATGTCCATCGGCTTTGTGCACAGCTGAAGGGTAGGAGTAAAGAGAAACGAGACTCTTGCTTGGTGCCAAGCTCAACTGTAACACCTATGAGAGGTTGCAAAGGGAATGGAGAGATTGGTAAACAGACCTTAGTCATTGGCCGACCCCTTCTTCAGGGTTGCCGGAATATCAGAGCACAAACTAACTGAACTGGGACAAAGCTCTTTCTTGGCACAAACCCTTGACCTGGGCTGCCAAGGATGAAGAACAAAAATGTGGCAAGGAATCCACCAGCAGGGTTGCCACAAGAGAAGGATCTGCTGCTGTCTTCTCGACACCAACCCTCGACCAGGGCTGCCAAGGACGAAGAAGAACTGCTGTGGGTTTTCCTGACACCTACCCTTGACCAGGGCTGCCAAAGATGTAACACCGGAATTGGCAAGGAATCCACACGGAGGACTGCCAAGGATGAAGACACTGCTGAGCTGCTTTGGCAATGGATCCACTTGGAGGACCACCCAACTTGAGCTATTTCTCAGAAGATTGCACAGGTGCTGCAGGATGACACAAGCAGGAAGAAAAGCTGGAAGATGATCAGGATTCCACAAGAATAAAGAACAAAATAAGAAACCGGTGGCTGCGAACACACTTGACTACGACGGATTCATCTCTTGGCAGGCATCTGGGAGTGACGGATGAGGCTCTTTCCAGTCGTCTCTCTTCCAAGCTGATCAGGAACCGCCGGCCGCGATTCTCTAAGGGACATTGGTTCCAGCCTACGGCAGACCAAGGGCAAGAAGATGCTGAAGTTTTCTGTTGGCTGAAGATTGCTGAGGTGAAGAATTGGTGGAGGCTGAAGACTGAATCATAGACTTTATACTGCACAGTGGTACTTCTATTAACATGGTACTCTGGAATTTGCACTTGCAGGAGCAATTTGCCTGGAACAGGGGCAAATTGCAACAATCCGGGGCAATAGTTCACTTGCGGGGCAATTCACCTAGAGCAGGGCAGATTGCAACAATCTGGGGCAATTGTTCACTTGCGGGGCAACTTGTCTGGAACAGGGACATATTGCAACAATCTGGGGCAATTGTTCACTTGCTGGGCAATTCGACTGGAGCAGGGGCAAATTGCAACAATCCGGGGCAGTTGTTCACTTGTGGGGCAATTCGCCTGGAACAGTCCGGGGCAGTTGTTCACTTGCAGGGGCAATTTGCCTGGAACAAGGCAAATTGCAACAATCCGGGCCAATTGTTCACCTCAGGGGCAAATCACCACAATCCTAATGTATCACTATACAGTCTCGATGCTTTATGCAATCAACACAACACTTTAGATGCTTGAGGAATAAACAGTTTGTACAGTAGCTGACAGTCACTTTATAACAAGTTGTGTGCTTAAGCACCCCTTGGTTGGACCCTTTTTATGTTGATTGCGCGCATGCGCAAGAAACATGTTACGTCAGCTTTCTCCACAAGCAAGTTGTGGAGGCGTGGCACTGTTGTGCCCAACGTCCCCACAGCCTGCAAAGGCTTGTCCCCTGTCCCCCTGCTGCTGACACTAGTTCAGCCAGTGTGCCACAACTTTCTAAAAAAATCAGCCGTTGCAATCAGGGGCCGACTCGTTATTGCAGCGTCAGTCATCCGCTCCAATGAGGGAGCGACCCGTCATTGCAGGCCGGGATGTAGGATGTCTGATATTGTTTGTGAACATGGCGGTGGCTTGCCACCATATTCACAAACAATATCTACCCTTCCAAATGTATTTGCCGACGGGGGAGCCCACTCCCCGTCAGCATACTGTAACCCCCCCTCCGTTTTATTGTCTGTCGACGGGGTGCCCAATCCCCGTTGGCAGAAAGGAATTCTCCACCCGTTGTTTGCCAACAGGGGATGCCCAATCCCCATCGGCAGAAATAGATCCCCCTTTGTTGTTTGCCAACGGGTGCACAATCCCGTCGGCTACAGCTGCCCAAGCAAGACTCTGGTGGCACGACATGCCCCTGTAAAGGTAAAACGATCTCACAACGCTTTTTTTTTTTCACCTGAAAAAGGAAATGGTCCCTCGTGAGTCTCCAGGGCCCTCCCACAACCCGCACCCACCCACTGCGCACCCTGCCTCCCCACACCCCCCTTCACCCCATACTTACCTTCAGAGCTTGGCGCGACGATCTTCTGTGGACTGGGAACACGTCTGCACTCTTCAAAGCCGACTGCGAACTGAGGAAATGCCGGTAATCTGTATAGTGTAATGAACAGGATTTTTTCAACTTTAGTGCATATCTCGGGCATTTTTGGGAATTTTTTCACAAAATTTTCAACATGGGGTTTTTGGGACCCCTCCTCATGAATTCTTGAAATGTCATGGCGTTAATCGGACCTGAAAGGTGGTTTTGCGGTCACTGTGCAGAATCACCCTTCGGGATCGATTAACGAAACGACAATGCCATTGTTCATGAGGTGGGCTCTCAAAAAGCCTATGTTGCAAATTTGTTGGGAAAAAATCCGGTACCGATTAGTTTTACGAAAGCGCATATCATAGTTGCTGTGTACGCCGTAACTCGAATTTATAATATTTTCACACCAGATTTTCTATATTGGCATTTTGTCACACCTCCTTGTGAGCAGTACAGCTGTCATTGTTGACATCCTGGCTGAAATGTGTTTTCGCACTTCCAGCGCAGAATAGTGTGGTCACTGTGGGAAGTCAGTGTTCAGGACAGATTAAGAAAATGACAGTGACACTGTTCATGAGTAGAGGTCCTAAAATGCCTATGTTGAAAATTTGGTAACGATATTCCATAAAATATGGTGATTATTCTGACGTCATTGCACAGTTAGCACATGCGCTCGTAGCTTCGAATTTATATTTTCACCCAGATTTTCAACATTGCCATTTTTCCAGACCTACTTATAAACAGTGTAGCTGTCATTTTTTCCATCCTGGCCGAAATGTGTTTTCGCATTTCTGGCGCAGAATAGAGCGGTCGCTGTGGGAAATTACTGTTCAGGACAGAGTAAGAAAATGACAATGATACTGTTGATGAGCAGAGGTCCTAAAATACCTATTTTGAAAATTTGGTGATGATAGCCCATCAATTGACTGTGTTACAAGTGTGCGTTGTGCACTTTCCACGCACCCTTGTAACTTCGCAGATTTGTAATATTGTCACACCAGATTTTCAATAGTGCCATTTTTCCATACCTCTTTATAAGCAGTACAGCTGTCATTTTTCACATCCTGACCAAAATGTGTTTTCACAGTTCCGGCGCAGAATAACATGGTCACTGTGGGAAGTCAGTGTTCAGGACAGATTAAGAAAATTACAGTGGCACTGTTCATGAGCAGAGGTCCTAAAATCCCTACGTTGAAAATTTGGTGACGAAACTCCTTAATATGACTGTGTTACAAGCGTGTGTTGAACTTTTTCCACACACCCTTGTAACTTCGCAAATTTGTAATACTGTCACGCCACATTTTCAACAGTGGCATTTTTTCATAACTCCCTATGAACACTACAGCTGTCATTTTTTACATCCTGGCTAAAATATGTTTTTGTACTCCTGCCGGACAATAGCACGGTCACTCTGGGAAGTCAGTGTTTGGGACAGATTAAGATCGACTGAGTGACAGGGGGGAGTGACCGAGCTCAACTGAGCTCTGTCGGGACTGCTGCAGATTTGTTTGTGGACAGACAAAGGCCCCAACACAACAGCCCAGTACAAAAGGGCAGCCTTCAGCACTGGGAGAAGCAGAACGAGTGAGGGAGGGGGAGTAAGCAAACTCACCGAAGCACTGTCAGGACTGCTGCGGATTTCTTTGTGGGCAGAAAAAGGCGTCAATACAGGCGGGGCCCAGTACAAAAGGCCAGCCTGCAGCGGTGGGAGAACGCAACAGCGAGTAAGACAGGATTTGTAGTGAGCTCAACAGAGCTCTATCAGGACTGCTGGGATTCCTTTGTGGGCAGAAAAAGGCACCAATGCAGGCAGAAGCCCCCTACAAAAGGGCAGCTTGCAGCACCAGGACAAACAGAATGAGGGATGAGATAGGGAGACTGAGTGACCTCAACGGAACTCTGTCAGGACAGCTGCAGATTTCTTTGCGGACAAAGGTGCCAATGCAGCCAGGAGCCCCATACAAAAGCGCAGTCTGCAGCGCCAAGAGAAACAGAACGAGCGAGTGACAAAGCAGTAGTGAGCGACCTCAACGGAGCTCTAGTGTGACTGCTGCAGATTTCTTTTGTGGGCAGAAAATGCGGCAACGCAGGCAGGAGCCCAGTACAAAAGGTCAGCTTGCACCGCCGGCAGAAACGGAATGCAAGAGTGACAGAGGGGGAGTGAACAAGCTCAGTGGAGCTGTGTCGGGACTGCTTCAGATTTCTTTCTGGCCAGAAAAAGCTGCCGATGCAGGCAGTAGCCCAGTACAAAAGGGCAGCCTGCAGCATCAGGAGACACAGAACGAGCGAGTGAGGGAGGGGGAGTCAGTGAGCTCAACAGAGCTGCATTGTAACTGCTGCAGATTTCTTTGTGGGCATAAGAAGGCAGCAACGCAGGCAGTAGCCCAGTAGAAAAGGGCAGCCTGCAGTGCCGGCAGAACAGAATGAGCGAGTGAGAGAAGGGCAGTGAGCGAGCTCAAATCAGCTTTGTCGGGACTGCTGCAGATTTCTTTGTGGCCAGAAAAAGGTGCCAACAGAGGCAGGAGCCCAGTACAAAAGGGCAGCCTGCAGCGCCAGGAGAACCAGACTGAGTGAGTGAGACAGGGAGGTGAGCAACCTCAATGGAGCTCTGTTGGGACAGCTGTGGATTTCTTTATGGGTAGAAAAAGCCACCAACACAGGCAGGAGCCCAGTACAAAAGGGCAGTCTGCAGCGCCAGGTGAAACAGAATGAGCGAGTGAAAGGGGGGAGTGAGCCACCTCAATGGACCTCTGTCAGGACAGCTGCGGATTTCTTCCTCAGCAGAACAAGGTGCCAACGCAGGCAGCAGCCCAGTACAAAAGAGCAGCCTGCAGCACCGGGACAAACAGACTGAGCCAGTGACAGAGAGCCACTGAACGAGCTCAACAGACCAACGCAATCAACATTCGGCATTGACAAATGCTTGTTCCTCTTGGGGTCTGTCTTTATAGGATCTGGCTACTCCTTAGCATCTTAATGCGAATGCCCCAGTTACTGAGCCTGGATGCACTAATTGCCACTAGGCCTGCTGCCCTAAATACCCTGGGCCTGGCTGCCCTATCCACTACTGGACCTGGCTGCCCTAATTACTATGGGGCCTGGATGCCCTAACTGTACTGGGCCAGGTTGCCCTAACCACTACTCGGCCTGGCTGCCCTCACTGTACTGGGCCTGGTTGCCCTGTTTACTTCTGGGCCTGGCTGCCCTCTTTATACTTGGGCCTCCCTTTTGAACAGGACCCCTTTAAATAATGGCTCAAGGCTTCTATTTCCAATTTTAATTTTGGCCCCGCCTTGCCCCGCCTCCCCAATGAATATTTAACAGCCCTTTCACTTGGCTTGGTCTGTTAACTCCTCCCTTGGGCGTTGCTAGCTTAGCGACTACTTAATTATAATTAAATTGGAGCCTCTGTGGGCCTTTCCCCATGACTTTGAGCTGTCCTGGGCTTCTTGCACAGGGCGCACATTTTAAAATATTTATTTCCCCTTTTCTCCTGGTTTAAGGTGGGCAGCACTTTGCCATGTGCTGCCACCAACTCACCACACCACAGCAGGATGCGCGGAGGCTGGAAAGGGAGGTGGGAGGATTCTCTGCAGAGGGAGGGCTTTCAGGCAGCACAGAGGATGGCAGGGGCCTTTTGGGTTGTCCCAATGCTAACTCTTCCTCTTTCTGAAGATGCGGCACCTCACAAGCTGCCAACGGGGGACCAGAGAACTAATTTAAAATAAAATAAATAAATGGGGCACCAAGCTCTGCAGCGCACAGCGGGATGGGTTTCTTTACTGGTGCCCGATGGCACCGTGAACCGCACCAGAGCTTTCGGACGGCTTCACCAGCTGGAGCCAGAGCAGGCACGCAGAACAGCCCTTGGGGAATGGCTTCAACCCACCAGGTAAGCCCTTTCTTGGTTCCCCTCAACCTTCTTTGTCCTCCCCTCTCCACAGCTGGCAGGAACTCCCCAACTGAACAGTTATTTTTTAAAACTAAGCTTCTGGTTCCAGAATGGCTGGAGTAGAATGCTGTGCATGAGCAGCTCAGCACAACATTCCATCCAGACCATTGTTACTTGTGCAGCATAATAAAATCTATTTTTCTACAGTGTAATGTGCACTGGGCACTTTTTCTTTCTTTTTACCAGTGTTTCCCACTAAAATGAGGGGAATGTTACTCATAGGGACCCCTTTTTATTACTCCCTGCTAGCCCACACAAACAGGCACCCTGGTCACCTGCAAACCCTATTTTTTTTTGTATTGCCTCCTCTTTTGTAGAGCCCCCAACTTTGGGCCATTACATTAGTCTGGCTGCAGGAATGAGGCGAAGATGAGCAGAGTGGACTGTTTGGTGTCAGTATACCAAACACCTGTTTTCCTCTATCACAGTGAGTGCCAAGGATCATGTCAACCATTATCGCTGCCGTGAGAGAGTAGCATCTCTCCAGCTGCCTTCCTGAGAGCCAATTATTTGAAGTCAGACATAAACAGTAACTGCTCGGTAAGCTGGTTGTGAAACTGGGATATTAATATCTGCTGCTCTTTATTTGGGTTGAGCTCCCCTGCCATAACCAATCATTTACCTAGTGTGGGAGAGACCTTTTGTTTGTCCTTTGCTGCTTGGTCTGGTAACCTTGTTGTGCAGACAGTCATCTGTAACTCTAACTTTGAGACCAGTCGGTTTCACTTGGTGGCAGTAGGTGTACAGTTTATTTTATTTATTTATTTATTTTTTTTGCAAATTCTGAACTCTTTTCAGCTTGGACTTTTAATATTTGCTTATTTTACACTTTGAGCACTGGCAACTGTTATACTGCATTCAAGTGTTTTCTTTTATGTATAGTTTAAAGTATTTTGCCTGAATTAATGGGGATGTGTGTTTGTTTAGTAATTACTGTGCTATTGAGTATGTGGGGTGCATGTTTGGTGGGTTAGGGTGGTTTGTTTATGGTGTTGTGTGATTTTAGCCTTGAGTAGACATTATTGGCCCAATTTTCAAAGAGCTCTTAGAGCAACACAAGTTGTGTTGCTCCAGGGCTGTGGCAAACTCCGGTTGTGCCAGGGACCCTGTGCCCAATTTTATAAAAATCAGGGACCTGGCACCAAACTCTCCGGGTTTGCTGCAAGTCGACTGCTGTGCCAAACAGTTAGTACACCTGTGGGAATTGCCACAAGGATTTGGCCCCTCCACCTGGGGGCAGGGGGCAGAAGGGTCATGGGAGGTGGCATGGGGTGGACAGCTGAGCATCAGAGGGAGTAATGTGGCACCCAGTAGGATGCATTTGCATTGTAATGCATTATTGCCTATCAAGTTAGTAGCATACCACAAAGTACTGTACCTAGTAATTATACACTACGGAAATATACAGATTATCATGTCCAACCCATCTAGTGGGGGGGGGGAGGGGATGATAGTTCAGAATAGCATGTCTTCATATTTAAAAGTAACTCAGCAGACCTCATTATATAGACTGTAACAATATCATCTACTATATACTTACAATTGGGAGTGTCTGTATAACTTAAATGGTATGAGGTCTGCTGAGTTACATTGAAATATGAAGACATGCCATTTGGACATATCACTGGCCCTTCCTCTTGAGCTGGACATGAACTGTATATTTATGTTTAATATACTTATCTTCCTGGGTGGTCTAACAGACCCCCCCATCCCGATGTCCCCCATGTATCTTTCCCTGATGGTCTAGTGGAACCCCCGATCCCTGATGTCCCCCATAAATATTTATACATCTTCCCTGGTGGTCTAGTGAACCCCCACCCTGCACCCTGGCAGGCCAGTGCCCCTCATCCAGCTCCCCCATCCCTTCCATGAGCTGGTAGCTGGCACAACCTCTACTCCACCATAGCCAGCCACCCAACTAGGCTGTCAGGGCATACTGTATACAGTGCTTGCTCCTTGATAGCACAGTCAACAAGCAGCCATGGTGAGAGCGAAGAACTGTGCCAGTCATTCAACTTATGTGCACAGTATGGGGTGGGGTGGTGGGCACTGCCTGCTGGGTGGGGGGGTCTACCAGACCACTAGGAATGTTATATAAATGGTTTTGTGGGAGATTGGGGATTGGGGGGGGTCCTAGGCCACCAGGGAAATTATATAAATATTTATGGAGGGACACTGGTGACTGAGGGGTCGACTAGACCACCAGGGAAGATATATAAATATTTATGAGGGACATCAGGGCTTGAGGGGTCCACTAGATCACCTGGAAAAGATATATGGGGGACATCGGGGATCGGGGGGTTATCTAGACCACTGGGGAAGATAAATATACTGGGCCCTATGTACCAATGGGGCGGAGTGGCTACGCATGCGCATCTGGGGTACATAGCCACTCTGCACCCACTGAGCCCTCCATGTGGGATGCACTAAGGGGGGGCATGTAGACAGGATGCGCCCAATCCCCCAGGTCCGTGGACTGCACTGCACGGGGATGCCAGCACTATGCACCATGTTCAGACGTGCATAGTGCTGGCCACTGGGGTGCATGGGCACAGGCACACCAGGGAGAACCCTGCTGTAAACGCCCTATGCACCCCGTGCACACCCTGAGACATGTCACAGGACAGGGTGAACAGCTCACTGACCTTCTGGGGCTACAGCAAATGGCAGTGCCACCCACCCGCCCCAGCACACAGCAGTGTGTGTGGCCACCCCCAACCCAAACCCCTCACAGGGGCACTGGCACATGGATGCTGGCCCCCCAAATGGCAATGCATGTTCACCCCCCCACTACCGGTGGTACTATTCCTTCCCCCTCCACCACCTGACATGCCCCGTCCCTCTGCACTGCTTCAGTGCCATCAGAGGGCCTGCGGCATTGCCCTCCTCCCACTTGCCATAGCCGCTGAACCCTCAGACATCCACGGGGCACACTGCCAATGCGCACCCCGTCCTGTAAGGGATCCACTGTTGGACACATGCCGGGCATCCGATTGGATGCTCAGCTGGGTCTGCGACTCCACCCATGCCTGCCCTATGCGGATGGGTCCACGGACAGGTGGCTGGTGGTCGTGAATGCTGCTGGTGCGCACCTGCCCGCAGGTGCAGAGCTCCACGGGTGGGTAATGCACCTCCGGCATGTATTACCTGCCCATTGGTGCATAGGGGCCAATGTGCATAAATATACAGTTCATGTCCAACTCATGGGGGGGGGGCATTGATATGTCCAAATAGCACGTCTTCATATTTCAGCGTGACTCGGCAGACCTCATAATATTTAAGTTATACAGGCACCCCAATAATAAGTATATAGTAGATGATATTGTTATGGTCTGTATAAATGAGGTCTGCAGTTACATTTAAATATGAAGACATGCTATTCTGAACTATCACTCACCCCCCTCCTTGGATGGCTTGGACATGATAATCTGTATATTTCTATAGCATGTAATTACTAGGTACAGTACTTTGTGGTATGCTACTAACTTGATAGGCAATAATACATTACAATGTAAATGCACCCACCAGGTGCCACAGCACTCCCACTGATGCCTAGCTGTCCCCTTGACTCCCCCATGCCTCCTTCTGTGCCTCTTCTGCACATGGCAACCCAGTGTCAGACCCCATCCCACTGACATATGCCACTTAGACCATCTCCTGGCTGATCCAAGTGGTACACATTGCTGCTTTCTTGACGGGTATTGCAAAATACCAAAAAATGGGATGTTGCAGCCCCACCATGGTGCAAGTCCCCCTTACAATCTGGTGCACCAATTTTTTTTCTGCAACCATGGTGCAAGGGGGCTTTGGTGCAGCTGCGTCAGGACTGACACAGGCTGCCTTTGAAAATTACGACTGCTGCAAGTAGTGACACAAGTCACCCCTTGCGTCAAAGTCTTTTTTTATTTTTATTATCTTTTTTACCCCATCACTGGCCCGGAGGCGTAGGCGGCTTCCATCTCGTCGCGCCTTCACCCCTTTTACGGGGATCATGCTGCTCGGGATGGTGGGGAGTTGTTTTTTTTTTTCATGGTTGTGTTTTTGCAGTGACTACTTTAAACCCTGATCCCACCCCTGGGGACGCCGGTGCGTAGGACAAGGTCGCCGTGTGGAGGCACGACTTCTGCCAAGCACCTAACAGCATCCCCCCTCCCGACACTGTCTGCTAATGGGATTGGTGCTTGCCTGCCCTCCCTCAGAGAGGAGAGCTACCTCTTGGTGTCTTAATACAGCTCCTCCCTTCCCCCTTGCCAATGACCCAGGCTCATTCCTGAACCTGGATTGCTGGTGCAGTGCAAGGTGTGGTGTCCAGTGCCTCAACCCTCAGTGCCATGGGGCCGGCTTTGCATCAAAATCTTTTGACTCAAATCCCTTGTGTCAGTCTATCCCTTTTGAAAATCAAGCCCTATGTACTCTGAAAACCACATGGGGCAGCCTCATCACTTTGAGGGACACATAGTTACCCTGTCTGTAGTGGTTACTAGTCACTGTGCAGGGCTGGGGATCCTCCTGGGGTAAGATATTAGCCACTGGAGGGGTCCTGGAGTAGATGGTGGGTTGCGTAGGATTGAGAAGAAAAGTTCTAGGAGACACAGTGGGAGAAATAGGAACTGGGACAGGGCCTTCCCTGCCTGGTTCCAATACCCATGGTACCACCAAGTACTACGAGGCAGAGGGTAACTACACCAGTCATTTCTGCTCCTCCTCTTTGGGCCATTTTGTGTAAGCAAGATCTCTGAGGAATAAGACGGTGGTAATGGAGGCATTCATCATTGATTTCTCAGCTGGTCTTGTTTGCATCAAGGAGACTTGGGGATTGTTCTGACCCTGTACTGGAGGCATTAATTCTGGCTCTGTGGTGCATTGACCAAGGTGGGATCACGGGGGGGGGCGCAGGGTAACCATTTCCATTTGTTTTAGATCTGCATTGGAACTCACAGCATACTTCATAGGAACTTCCAGGTCTTTTGAATGTGTGACTGTTAGGGGTGGGTACGGTGTGGGGTACAGGATCATTCTTGTGTACCAACCCCCTCAGTCAAGTTAGTGATTTCCTGCAGGAAGTGGCGGGCTTTGATATTGACCAGGTGTTGCAGGCACCCAGGCTGCTTGTACCAAGAGACTTTAATGCTTGGGTTGATGACAACATCTCTGTCCTTCGTCAGCAGCTTCTCCAGTTGATGCAATCACTGGGCCTCACACAGGCAGTTGCCTTTGGTACCCACTTGTACAGTCATACACTGAACCTGGTCTTCTCATTAGGACTTGAGATCAGTGCAGTCGAGGTTGATCCAGTTGTTTGGTCAGATCATTATGTCGTGTTGTTTGTCTGTGGGGCCCTCCCTGTGGAGATGGCCTGACACTGCCCAAAACATAATGTGGAGCCTAACAAACTCCTGGCAGTAACAGACATCTTGGGCATGATGATGACTTGTGCTCAGAATGCTAAGAGGGGTACGGAGTGCTATAATATGGCTTTGGTGCTGCCTTGGATTCCCTGGAACCTTATCTTCCTTGACATCCCACCAAAGCTCACCATGGTACTGTGATGAGTTGAGGTTAATGAAGACTAAGGGATGGTAGTTGGAGCTTTCTTGGGGGTGGTCTTATGCCAAGGAGGACAGGTCGGTGCTGTGGGCTCACTATGGTGAGTATCAGCAGTCAGTCACGCAGGTAAAGACAGAGTTCCTGCCAAGGATGATTGCTGCAGGAAAGAATTGGGTAGCAACAGGAATTAAATCATTTTAAGGGGTGCATTTAACAAATAGAGTTCATCCACTGTCTGGATGTGTGGAGGAGAGAACAAGAGGTGGGGTAAGAGGTTGGGTTATGGCAACAGGGTTGGGGGAAATAGGACAGGAGGGTGGTAGGTCTGTATAGGGTAGTCAAGATGGGTGGGGAAGAGTGAATGTGGAGAATTGAGCAGAGGGTGGGGGAAGGGAGGGAAGATGGCAGGAGGAGAGGAGAAGGAGACAGTGTGTGTGGCTGGCCAGAAAGGGAAGGACATGTAGGGGGATGGGAAAACAGATGTAGGGGCAAGTAGAGGCTGTGGAGGTGTAAGGCAAGCAGGGCATGGAGAGAGAAAGGATGGGATGTTAATAGGGGGTGGCAGAGGAGATGTTAAGTGGGGGAGAAGCTCATACAGCAGCCAGAGAAGGAAGGGATGGAGGCAGAAATGAAGGGGGCAGAAGGGCAGTGTTCCTAGGGGACTCCATAATTAAAAGTATTCACTTGAGAAGGAAGGGGGATCCAATACAGGTAGGAAGGTGGTTTGCATGCCAGGGATGACAGCAGAGAGGGTGTGCCAAAGGATTGGGGGAATTAGTGAAGGGGGTAGGAGGGAAACCAATCATGGTTATATACCTAGGTACTAACAACCTAGCTGGGGAAGAGGTGGGGGTAGTACAAGATATATTCAGGGCAATAGGGAAAAACCTGCAGGGAGGTAACCGGATTGCTAGCATTCTCAGGGGTGTTGCCAGTACCATGAGCCAGCACAGCCAGGAAGAAAAGGATAGAGGAATTCAATAACTGGCTGAGGATGCAGTGCAAGGAGGAGTTGTATGACTACAGGGGTCTAGGAGAAACCTGGTAAAAAATGCTTTATGTACCAGACAGACTGCACGTCAGCAGTGGGGGCTTAAAAGGTACCTAAACAAGCAGTTTTTTAAAACAGCAACTTCCAAAATCTGGCTTCATATGGAGGTAAAGTAAAGGCTGCTGTTTACATTTATGCTAAAACTGCATTTATTTAAATAACATAAATGCAGTTTCATAGCTTTTGAAAAATGTGAACATCAGCCTTTCAGTTTTCAAAAACCAGCCTTGCTTGCTCCATAAAATGTCTGCCAAGTGTGTTAAGTGATGACATAATTGGCTCCAGAGGCAGAGACCCACATGGCTCCCTATAGTGCTAATTAGTTCTTTTTCTCCCTTTGTTTTCAATTGTTTTACCAGAATGATGAACACCACGTGTTAACACATGGATTATTTTGATCAGTACACATGTTAGGCTATGGTTTAGTTAAGTTTGTTTACTGTACTTTAACTTGCTGAAAATGTTTTTTAATCCTGCTGACTTTCTCTTTGGCAAACTGCAGTACAGTACAACACTTCAAATACCTGATAATCTAGTGGTTATGTGATGCACTGAAATTTGTAGTGAAGTACTGGTCTGGTCCTATTCTAAAGCTCATGCTTTCTTGGTAATCCACAAATAAGCTTCTCTTGCAGTCTTTTTTCACGTGAACACCCTGCCTAGCCTGCCTTCTGTTGAACACCCTACCATCCACATTCTGTCCTTAGTACTGTCTGGGGCCGCATATGAGCTTGCGGTTCCATGAAGAGAATTATCACACCTCAGATTGTACTCTTGTACCTCAGAGAGTTGTGCACACCTATAGCGATATGCTTCATCAGCAGGCACTGTTACAAAATGCCTCCCAAATCACTCTCCAGTCCATTTTCTCAATGTTTGACTTCTGTTCCCACAGTAAACATTGAGTGGATCACCACCCTTCTGCACAGTGAAGGCAGTATATACAGTCCCCCTGTTGTGTTTTTGTCCTGCCTCAGTAACCAACAACTAGGTCTTCCTGGAGGGCCAAGCAATAAGCTTCAGGACACACCAGAAAAACTGTTGTTCATACCTTCACAAGGGCTACACTTACTATGGATAACAATATTATTAGCAGGAGAGGTATACTAATGCCTTGGGCGAATCCACCCAACTTCCAGTGTCGATCTACTCCTTTACCTGTGATCTATAGAACCCCACAGGACAGTTCCTGGCAATTCTTCTCCAGTACTTTTCTGTGCTGTACTACACAAATGCGAGTTGGCTGGCTGGTACCCTTCTGAATCTTGAATGAGCTAAACACAGCTCCCTCGATACTGTCCTAACAAACGTTAACATCCCTCCCACCCCACCCGAGGGTAATCTCCCTACACTAAATTTAAATAAGAATTTAGGTGCAACCCTGCCACTCTGAGTATTTGTCGTCACTGACTGCTCTCATCCACAGTCAGGCAGTGATCACTGTGCTGGCAGCCCCACATCTCAGATCTCACAATGATCTGCTCAACTTCCCCCTTCCTGTCTTCCCTAACCTGAATATAGCTGCACCCTGCTGAAATGGCCTCTTCAGTCCCTCTCTGGCATTCATTCTTTTCACCTGCTCCCCACACCAAAAAGTGGTGTGCTCACTACCCTTCCGCATCATGAATGTGGTTAGCACAGTCTCCTGTGTTATTTTTACATATTAATAATATACATGATCTTCTGGTAAGCCAGGCTGATAGCAGCAGGGCACAAAGGGGGGGGGATGGGCTTTTCTACCCATATAAGATCTAAGCCACCTATGATTAGGCACTACTAAATGATGTGCATAATGATGTGCATACCCGTCATTTAATAGTGACTAATCAAAGTTAGCCCAGATCTTTTAAGGATAGGAAAGTCAATCTTTCCCCTTGTGCCCTGCCGCTATCAGCCTGACTTACTGGAAAGATTTGTTTATTTCTGATATGTCAAAAAACCTGGGGACTGTACTACCTGCATTCATGATGCAGAAGGGTGATGAGCGCACCAGTTTTTGGTGTGGGGAGAAGGAGTAAAGAATGAATACCAGAGGGGGACTGAGAAGACCACACCTGCAAGGTACTGTTATATTCAGGGAAGGGGGAAAACAAAAGGGGAGAAATATGAGCAGATTACTGTGCGATATAAAATGTGGGGCTGTAAGCACCATGATCACTACCTGACCCCATTTTCCTGGCCAACATTCTCCTTCCCATGAAACCAGTTCATGCAATTGTCCAAGGCTGTGTGTGGGTATTAATGTGTGAAATGGCTGCCACTACATGTTCAGGCACTTCACTACCAGTCTAGCATTGCGTGTAAAGCACTTTGGGATACAATGTGTATGAAAAGCACTATATAAATACTGATTCTTATTATTATTATTATTATTATTTCCCATGGAAAAAGAAGACAAGACAAGCATATTTTTAATTTCCAAGAAAGTATGAACTCGAGCATTGGACTGCACAAGAACTTTGCTACAAACAAGTGACAGATCTAGGGGGTGGTGAAGGGTGTGGCTGCATCCCCCCCCCATTGTAACTTACTTGCTTGCTGCTGCTGCTGCATTTCACTTTGTTGAAGAAGTCTGATTTATTGATTGTACAAATGTTTACTTTCAAAACTTTGGATTACATTCGTAGGTTTGGTCAAAAACATACTGAAAAAGAATACTAGCAGACAATATAAAGGTTTAATTAAAGTGTTAAAAAGTGCATATCAAGTATGCACACAACCCTGGCACCTCCCCACTGTAACATCCTAGATCTGCCATAACCACTAGACCACCAGGTTATTTAAGATTTGTGCTGCACTGTGGTTTGCCATAGAGAACGTTGGTTGGATTAAAACACAATTTCAGCATGTTGAAGTAAACAAAATGAACAAGATGAATGACCTGGAGGCATTGCTGGTGGAGAGAGGGAGTGGACATTGCGGTGGTCACTGAGACATGGGCCACACCAAACCATGAATGGGGCTTCTCAGTCTCAGGGTATAAATTATACAGGAGTGACAGGGCAGTAGGAAAAAGGGGAGGGGCGACGTTTACATCAGGGAGGGTATAACAAGTACGAGGGAGGAGTAGAGGAGGGGAGGGCGGAAGCAATGTGTATTAAGTTACTGCGTAATAGAGGGAGGAAGATGAGGCTGGGGTGGTTTACAGATCACCTAACCAGGAGGAGGAAAGAGACAGGGAACTGAACTCACAAGTATTGACTGCTGCAGGGAAGGGAGAGGTGGAAACAGTGGAAGACTTCAACCTGCCCAAGGTGGACCGGAGGGTACCGGCCATGACCTGTGCCATGAGTCAGGTGATCCTAGATACACTGTAGCTGAAGCTGTGGACCCTGCAACATGAGCAGACTTGATAGACCAAATGGCCTACTTGCTGGCTTCTTCATGTGTCGTATGTAAAGTGGGTTGCAGGTAACCACCACCCAGTGAGGGGCCCACCTGGAAATTTCCAGGAGGTCCAGGTGGGCCAGTCCGACCCTGGCCCTGAGTCAGGAACCCACTTTACATACGAACATATGAAGAAGCCAGCAGAAGTAGGCCATTTGGTCTATCAGAACACACCAGAAACGGGGAAATCTTTGATCTTGTACTGATGAATCGGGAGCACGCCCAAGATATAACTGTTGAGGAGCCCCTGGGTGGAAGTGATCATCACACAGTGTGGTTCCAGTTAGACGTGAGCAGGGAAAGGGATCCCACTAAGATTAAAATCCTAGATTTTAGGAAGGTGGACTTCAGAAAGATGGGTGAGTTGCTAAGGAGTTAACTGGCAGGCGTCTGAGGGGATATGGGGTGGACCAAAGGTGGTCTATCATCAAGGAGGGAATACGCTGGCCCGGTGGCACTGAGGGTTGAGGTGCTGGATGCCACACCTTGCACCACACAGACGACCTGGGTTCGGGAACGAACTCAGGCAGACAGGGGTTGGCAGAGGAGGGAGAGGAATGAGCGTCTGATGGACAGCTCTCCTCTCCCGGGGGGAGGGCTGGGGATTGTTTAGTGTACCAGCGGCTCCCGGTGGAGATCGAGGGTGCTGCAGTACATAGACAGCACAAGTGGTGTGGCTGGCGCGGCAGGGGTTGCCATAGCATTGCGTCAGGGGTGCCCACACACTAGGGGGCGTGGGGACCCATAGAAAACAGAAACACCGGCTCTGTGGGAGGTAGGTGATGGCACCTGACCCCATGCCCACTGCGGATCCATCTCACCCGACCTTTCATATCCTCTAGCCGGGCCCTCACCCCACAGACAGGGGTCTGACTTTGAAAACTTCAAAGAAGAGGGTGGCCCCACCCACAGGGGTTAAGCTGAGGTCAGGCTGTGTGGGAGGAGGGAGGCTTAGGGCCTAGAGGACCTCAAATGGGGCAGGATCAGGCAGGATGCCCGAGAGAGACTCTGCAGGCCGCGACCAGAGTGAAAAACAATGTAAAAAAAGAAAAAAAGGAGGGAATAACGGTTGCCACAGAGGAGTGCATTAGGCTCAAGGGGAAGAACTCATGGGCCAAAACACTCATATGGTTTAGTACTGAGGTTGCCTGGGCAGTAAGGGACAAGAGGTTAGCCTACAAGAAATTTAGGAGGACCAAGAGAGAGGGGAAGACATGGAGGATTACCTGAGGATAGCTAGTGTAGCAGGCAAGGTAGTGCACTGGGCTAAAGCTCATAAGGAACTGCAGCTATAGTAGCTAAGGGAATTAAAAAGGGGAAGAAGGCCTTTTTTCACTATATTAGTGAGAAAAAAGGAAAAGAAAAATGGGATTCTTAGGCTCAGGAAAGGGGACAAGAATGGGTGGTGGAGAATGGAGACAAAGCAGAGGTACCAAATGAGTACTTCTGTTCCATCTGCACTAGAGAGAAGGATGGAATGGTACCACTGGGAAGAAGAAGAGCGGGGGGGGGAGCAAGGGCACAGATGCAGTGACAGTGGTGGATAAGGTGAGGACAGGGTTGCTAGCATTGAAGGTGGACAAATCCTTAGGCCCAAACAGCATACACCCAAGGGTGCTGAGGGAACTGGTGGAGGAGCTTTCAGATCCACTGGCTGGCCTGTTCAATAGTTCACTGGAATCAGGCATAACATCACAGGACTGGAGAATGGCATGTGCAGTGCCCCTCCATAAGAGTGGTCCCAAGGACAACCCAGGGAATTACAGAACTCAATCATGTGCAAACTCATAGAGACCATACTTATGGAAAAGTTGGTAGAGTATCTAGATAAACATGATCTCCAGGATGTGAGGCAGCATGGGTTTATGAGAGGGAGGTTGTGTCAGATGAATCTGATTGACTTCTTTGGTTGGGTCACTAAAACAGTGGACAGGGGCCAAGTGGTGGACATCTTTTACCTGGAATTCAGCAAGGCCTTTGACTCTGTACCTCACAAGAGGTTGATCAGGAAGTTGGCAGATCTTGAGGTTGGAGAGAAATTGACCATATGGGTGGAAAACTGGCTGAGGGTCAGGACCCAGAGAGTGGTGGTGGGCAAGCTATTTATCACCAGGGAGGCCAATGGGGTCCTGCAGGGCTCGGTGCTCCAATTGTTGCTATTCAATGTCTTCATAAATGATATTGGGAATGGCATTAAGGGCAAAATGTGCCTATTCACAAATGATACCAAACTCTGTAGGAGGGTGGAGACAGCACAAGAGATACAGGACCTAAAGGATGATCTGGAAAAACTAGAGAGTTGGTCTGGGATTTGGCAGCTTGGCTTCAATTAAAAGAAATGCAAACTTATGCAAGTTGGAGCCAAAAACCCCAGGCCTGATTACAGCCTGGGAGTGGTCTAGGTTTCTACAATGGAGGAGAAGGAAGATCTGGGAGTGATGTTTACTAGTGACCTGAAGCACTCCACACAGTGTAGGAAGACAGCAGCAAAGGCAAATAAAATGTTGGGCTGCATTGTCAGAGGGATCAGCAGCAGGTGAGAGGAGGTAATACTACGCTTGTACATGTCATTAGTGTGGCTGCATCTGGAGTACAGTGTCCAGTATTGGTGTCCAGTCCTTAAAAAGGACATCAACCTGCTGAGGATGGTCCAAAGGAGGGCAATGAAGATGATTATGGGTCAGCAGGGTAGGAAATATGAGGACAGGTCAGAGGCCCTGAACATGTACTCCCTGGAAGAGAGGAGAGAGGGGACATGATTGAGACCTTCCAATATTTGAAAGAATTAATAGGGTGGAAAGAGAGCCTCTTCAAGCTTAGTGGAAACCAAAACATGTGGGAGCACAGTCTAAAATTGGAGAGGGGAGGTTTAGGAGGGAGGCTAGGAAGCACTTCTTCATGGAGAAGGTGGTGACAAGTTGGACTGTCCTGATAGAAGAGGTGGTTTCATTGAGGCTGGTGGGCAGCTTCAACAGAGGCTTGTATAGAGTTAGTTGGAAAATAAGGGTTAAGGGAGGGGTAGATTGGGGAAGGGGGCTGGTTCAGTAACTTAAGCTGAGGACCATGCAATATGAACATACTAGATAGATCAAATAGCCTTTTCTGCTGGTTTCTTCATATTTTCGTAATTTGGTGGCTTAGCTGTTTTGCATCATTGAAAGGTTGACCTCCCCCCATCTATGATCTGATCAAGTTTTTTCTGCAGAACAGTGTGAAGACTTCAACTGATTTTTACACACAGGTCTCCTCTGTTCAGGCGGGGATCTCCTCATGTGGCCTGTCATGGGCCCGTGGTACCCAAGTGATGACTGGCATGGTCAATATGTCATACTGTGTTAAGTTTCAACCTGTTGTGGAAGAGGAGTTGGCTCCAGTAATCTCAGGGTTGCATCCCACCTGCTGTATATTGGATCCAAGGCCTACCTAGCTGCTGGTTGGTTGCCTGAAATCCCTGAGGGCAATGTTAAAAGAGATTGTCTGGTATTTCTTGAAGAAGGGTTTGTTCCTACAGCCCTGATATGAGCTGTGGTTAGGTCTTTCCTGAAGAAACCATCTTTGGCCCCAACAGTCTGAATTACAGACCTGTTTGCATCTTCCCTTTCTGGGCAAGGTGATGAAGAAGATGGTGGTGATACAGCACGAGGCTCACCTGGAACATTATGATATCTGCAAGCCTCTCCAGCTGGGGATAAGATCCTGCCACACCACCGAGACAGCACTCAGAGTTTTCCATTATCTCCTCACTGTGGGAGATCTGGGGTTTCTGTCTACTTAGATCTCTCATCGGCATTTGACACAGTGAACTATGATGTGCTGTTGGATTGCTTGAAGAGTGCTTAATTGGAGAGTTCAACTGACACATATGAAAACATCTTGTCCCTCCATGTCCATGAACAAGATAGACCACCCATCCGATCTCTCTGCCTCGCCTACCCATCTCCCCCTTTCCTTTTGCTCTGACCTCTCAATTACCTCCACCTCCCCCTCACCACTCCCCCATCTAGCATCCCCTTTCAACTTCTCATGCCCTACCGCCCCCTCTATAGCCACCCACCACCCATAATTAACGTTCCCACCCCTACCACCTCCCCAACTATCTTAATCTTTCACTTATTCACCATTGTGCACCATCGCCCTTTCCAACCCCTTCCCACCTTTTCATTATCTCACACTGCACCTCTCCTCTCCTCCCCTGTACCCTGTGGCTACTCCACTCTACCCTATACACCTCCTTTCACAGTGAACCACCTTGTGTATCCCATGCCAATGCCATGTGCTACGGCTCTATCTACCTTGACCCTATTGCTACTTATTTTATAATATTATTGCCATGCTATTTTGTTATTCTATCTGTGATGTTGTACTGATGTGGAACCTTTGCAAATGAGCAATGCTCAAAGGTGTTATCCAAAACCCGAAATAAATAAATAAACAAGCAAACATATAGACATGTTGCTTTTTTCAGTTAACAACTTACTTTGTTTTTTAAGTTCACAAACAGAATTCTGGTTCTTTGAATTAGATATTATGGTTCAGATTCACAATGGCATGGGACCATCTCAAAATTGTTGCAAAAATGATTTTGCAGCAGTCTCCTGATTGTAATCCTCAAGCAGTCCACAAAGAATGGGTCACAGCCCTTCCTAATTTGGTCAAGAATGGCCTTGAGATCAAGCAGCGAAGTAAAGAGGTCACCATGAAAATGTCCTGCAGGGTCATCCACAGAGCATGGCATCATTTGCAAGATGTATCTGCAGCTTTAACAATACCCCTTAGCATAAAAGTGTTAAACCTATTGGGTGTCACTAATGAGCAAGGTGGATACTTAGAAACATCAGAGGACAGAGACTGGCGATGGACCACATCAACAAAAGTGTATATAGGAGACTAGTACTAGGGAGGAGGGGGGACACTAGAGACATGTACTTACACAGGGTTAGGACCACTGGATCACTAGAAGAGAGACAGAAATACCAGTCATCATCTGCCCCACAAGTGGACTTTAAAGTACAGGATGGGGCTGGGGGGGGGGACTGAGGTAGCAGTGCCTCTGACACAGGCATCTGTGGATGGCACAGTAGCAAGTGACTGGTGTTGCGCTATCAACAGAATGCCACAGGTGATGCATAGCTAGTGTTAAATGGTGTAAACCTCATTGACATATATTCATATATGGTGATGCTGATTTGCATTCTGATTTTGTCACCAGGGAAAATCCTTTCTCCTGTGGACTGCTCATGAAGTCTGCTACAGGTCTGCAGCAATGTGTGTGAGGATGCAACTGTTTCACAAGAGGTTGCAAGTCCAAAACAGGACTGGCATAATGTGCGTGATGATGTAACTGAAGCTGCTTTGTGCAGGGCCCATGCACAAAATAAGCCCTGTGGCTATTTACTGTATATCAAAAAGAAGGAAAATTCATTGCAAAATTTATATATTTTAGTGGCTTGGCAGTATATTTATTTATTTATTAGCTTTTGGTAACTGGGTAAGTGTGCTAGACAACAGTCCTGCCTATTTTCAGGCACAACCCGGAAGAGCACAGGGCACTGGTAAACAAATTACAGTAGTACATCTTAAAATCAAGGAAAACATAAGGTAATAATAACCATTTAACATCATACAGTGGTTAGAGCAACAGATCTGTTACAAAGGACACAGCACACATTAAAAGCCATATTGTAGCAAAAAATGGGAGTAGGCCCGGGCCACAGGCCGGCAGTCAGGTGTAGTTATGTTATGAGCATTTGCAGTGACCAAGGATATGAAGGTGAGAGAATAGCGAGCTTTTAAATACTCGGTGGGAGGCAGAATTTTTAACCTGTAGGGGGAGTGAGTTCCAGAACTTAGGTGCTAAGTGTGAGAATGCCTGTTCGCCCATTTTTGTAGCACAAGGTCTGGTTGTGAGCATAGGGACAGAGGAGGACCTGAGGGTATGGGGTTGGGAGGCAGGAGTCAGCAAGTTTGCCAGGTAGTCCGGGCTAGGGGGTCTAGTTAGTGAGTCAGTAAAGCATCCCAGGGAGTAAGCCCGTAGATGCTTAGGTGACAGCCAGTTTAAACCGGAGTAGAGGAGGCAGTGATGAGTAAGGTGAGGGGCAGTTAAGGCGAATCTGCAGATATTGTTATATGAGGTGTCCCATTTACTGAGCACACTAGAGCTGGCAGAGTAAATGAGAGGTAGAGCGTATTGGAGCTGGGGTAAGAGGACTCCCCTTGCTACAGATAATCTGGCTGAAGGTGTGAGGGAGTGGCGCACTTGGTAGGTGCCCCAAAATTTGCATTAACAGCATGACATACTGCATTGACATGAAATGTCAAGTCGAGGGAGGGATCGAGTATGACCCCCAAGTATTTAAAGGACGCCGTGTTGGTGATAGGTGAACCGTCCTGGCAGTGAACCAAGAGCTTGTGGGCTGTGGAGGGAAGTTCTTTTGAAGAACCAAATAGCATGTCGCGTGTTTTGTCCCGGTTCAGATATTAATGGCTGTTCAAGAGCCATAGTTGCAGGACTTGAAAATCATTTGAGAGAGTGGAGTTGATGTCTTCTATTGATTTAGATCTTGAGTAGAGAACCAGGTCATCGGCGTACATGAGAGTGCAGCTATGTCGGGAAAGGGAGGGAATATCATTTAGGAAAAGGGAGAAAAGGAGAGGTCCAAGAGTGGACCCCTGTGGGACACCACAGGTGATCTTTTTGGGGGAAGATAGGGCCTTGTGAAAAGCTACCACCTGAGTGCGATTGTCCAGGTAGCTGCGGAACCATGATAGAGTGGGGTCAGAGGCTCCAACGGATTGGAGCTTCACCAGCATGAGTGGGTGATGAACCATGTCAAAAGCTTTGGACAGGTCAATGAAAACAGCTCCGGTGAGTAGGATGTGATCCATATTGCTTTTGATGTCGCTGGTGAGTTGGGTCAGAGCTGTGGTGGTGCTGTGTCCAGGCCTAAAGCCGTGTTGGCAGGGGGTTTGAAGATTGAACTTGGTGAGGTGTTTGGAGAGCTGGCAGTGGACAACTTTTTCAAGAAGCTTACTGAGAGTGGGAGGGAGAGAAATGGGTTGGTAGTTGGGCATAAGTTTGACATCACCCTTTTGTGAATTGGGATAGCTCTGGATGTTTTCCAAGTAGATGGGACAGTGGAAGTGCTGATTGAAAGGTTGAAAAGCCCAGTGACTGGCTTGGCCAGCCAGAGTGCAAACTGCTTGAGTATACCAGGATGGATGCCATCTGGTCCCGGGCCCCCGGGGGCAGGTAGGGTGTTGGGTAGCTTACGTGCTTCTCAGTACATGGTTGGAGCCACCGCCAGGGTGGGTGGAGTGGTGGTCAAGGAGGGAGCAGGAGGAAAATAAGCTTGGGTCCTAGCCAGAGCTTCAGCAGATAGCGAGGAAGAGAGAGAATTAAAAGCATTGGCAATGGTGCACGGATTGTTACAGTGAACGCCTTGAATATTCATGTCCATTGGAGTCTGCTGCTTATCATTGCCAAGAATTTCCTTGATTTGGGCCCAGTACTTTTGAGGGTTGTCGGAAGAGGATTTTAGGAGGTTCCTGTAGTAGGTGCTTTTAGCAAGGTTTATTTCTTTTTTTGCATTTGTTCTGCGAGGCTCTATAGGCTCCGAAGTCGGTGCGAAGATGAGAGACCTTCCACGCAGACCAAAGTTTGTCCCTGAATTTCAGAAGTTGAAGCAGGGGGCGTGTGAGCCACTTGGTCACCTTCCCTGCCACACTGCGTGAGGTGATGGGGATATGTTGGTTTTGTAGTGAAAGAAGGATGGAGTTGAAGTAATCAGTTGCATAGTTAATGTCCTCGGTTAGGTAGAGAGGAGACCAGTCAACCAGGCTTAGATCAGTTGTGAAAGCATCCTTGCTTAGGTGGGCGAGGTTAGGGAAGGTAACAATTTTGAAAGGGAAAGATGGGGTGGCGGTGTCCCAGACACAGTAAACTGGATAGTGATCGCTAATGGTGTCAGGGAGCACTCCTGTGGTGGTGGTGACATATTCCTTCCTATTTGTAAGGATCCAGTCAAGCAGGGTGGCACAGTCACCCCCCCCCCGGGAAACCCTGGTGGGTTCCTGGATGAGCTGAGAAAGGTTTGCCTTACTAACCATAGAGGAAAGGTGGGCTGAGCTATTCTCTGACCAGTCGAGGTTGAAATCCCCAAGGCAGATAATGTAATTTTTGCCTGTTACTAATAGCAAGCTATCCATGAATTCCAAGAGACCCTGTTTGGAATTTTTGGGAGGAACATAAATATAGAAGATATGGAGTTTCTTAACTCCGCCAAGCAGAAGGAGGGAATGGAGAACTTCACAATTAGGTCCTATAAGAGGGTGACGTTAAGGTGCGTTTTGTAGTACAGTGCCAGGCCACCACCTCTTTTTGCCCCGGTGCGGTCCGCCTGGCACAAATTGTAGCCTGGAAAGGAGCAATGGTAGTCGGTAACTGAGGGTTTTAGCCATGTTTCAGTGATGGCTAGGATGTCTGGGAAGTTAACTCTCACCCAAACCTGCAGGTCAGGGAGGTTGGCTAGAAGGCTCCTAGAGTTGATGTAAGCCAAGGTGAGACCATTGGATTTTGGAGGCAAGCTACCAGGGGAGGCAGAGATAGGATGGGTACCTGAGGAGGACCTGGATTAGCCTCAATATCCCCAGCTAGCATAAGTGACAGGATACATATCCACAGTGAGATAATGAAGCCGGCCCTTGCTGAAACTCTGGGGGAGAGTTTCAATCTAAAGTGAAGGTACATAGAAACATAGACTTTGACGGCAGATAAGGACCGCTTGGCCCACCTAGTCTGCCCATTTCCCTACCTAGAGGATAAGCTGCAGATCCTATTTAACCAACAGCCTATTTCTTCCTACCCCCCACCAAAAATTGCCTTATGTCTGTCCCATGCATTCTTCAATTCTCCCACAGTTTAAGACCCCACAACCTCCTCAGGAAGGCTGTTCCATGCGTCCACCACCTCTCTGTGAAAAAATACTTCCTCACATTGCCCCTCAGCCGTCCCCCCTTTATCTTCAAATTGTGTCCCCTTGTTCTTGCACGTCTCTTTTTCTGAAAGATGCTACCCTCTTGGACTTTGTTGATTCCACTTAGGTATTTAAACGTTTCTATCATGTCCCCCCTCTCCCTCCTTTCCTCAAGGGTATACATATTAAACTCCTTTAGTATCTCCTTGTATGGCTTCTCTTGCAGACCCTGCACCCTTTTAGTTGCCCTCCTCTGAACTGCCTCCATCCTATGACCTTGCAGAGATGGGGTCTCCAGAACTGGATGGATAAGGTCTCACCAACTGTCTGTACAGGGGGATAACAACTTCCTGTTTTCTGCTGGTGATACCTCTCCCTATACATCCCAGTATCCCCCCAGCCCTTCCTACTGCCTTCTCGCATTGCTTGCCAACCTTAAGGTCATTTGATATGATTACCCCTAGGTCTCTTTCCATTTTTGTTGTTACTACCCCCCCCCATCGTGTAATCTTCCCTTGGGTTTTTGTTTCCCAGGTGCATTACTTGCACTTCTTTGCATTGAATCCAAGCTGCCATACGTCTGACCATTCCTCCAACCTTGCCAAGTCCCTTCTCATCCTTTCCATGCCTCCTTATGTAACAACCCTTTTGCAGATCTTTGTGTCATCTGCAAAGAGGCATACTTTTCCTTTCAGTCCCTCTGCAATGTCACTTGTAAAGACATTAAAAAGGGCTGGACCCAGTACTGAACCCTGCGGTACCCCACTAGTAACCCCTCTTTCTTCAGAGTGGACTCCATTTACAATTACTTTCTGTGTCCTGCTGTTCAGCCAATGTTTTACCCAGACTACCACCTTGGGACGCACTCCCAGGCTGGTTAATTTGACTACTAATCTTTTGTGTGGGACTGTGTCAAATGCCTTGCTAAAGTCTAGGTAGGCCATGTCCACAGCCCCTCCCTGGTCTACTGCTTTGGTCACCCAGTCAAAGAAATCAATTAGATTCGTCTGATATGACCTTCCCGCTGTGAACCCATGCTGCCTTGGGTCCTGTGCCCCACTGGCCTCTAGGTACTCAACAATTCTTTCCTTCAGAAGTGATTCCATCACTTTCCCTACCACAGAGGTCAAACTGACAGGTCTGTAGTTTCCTGCATCCGTCTTAGTCCCACTTTTGTGAAGGGGAATCACATCTGCTTTCTTCCAGTCCTCAGGTACCACACCATCCTCCCATGATTTGTTAAAAAGCATAGTCAGTGGCGCCACTAGTTCTCTGCTTAATTCTTTTAGAATTCTGGGGTGAATTCCATCTGGCCCCATTGCTTTGTCCATCTTCAGTTTTAGGAGTTCTTTCAGAACCCTTTCTTCTGTGAAAGGACTGGGATCAACCCCCCTCTCCAGAGTGCTTCTGTTAATTGGATTAGGCACCTCCCCCACTTCCTCTTTTGTGAATACTGAACTGAAGTATTCATTCAGTAGCCCTGCTTTATCACTGTCACTCTCTGCCCACCCTCCATCCATTCTATTTAGCCTCACTATCCCTCCCTTTGTATTTCTATGCTTCCTGATATACCTATAAAAGGTTTTATCCCCCTTCTTAACCGAGTTAGCTATCTTTTCCTCAGTTTGTGCCTTTGCTATTCTGACTACCCTCTCTACTTCCTTCTGCCTTAACTGGTACAGTTCTCTGTCCTGCTTCTTCTGTGTTTCCTTATACTCCCTAAATGCTATCTTTTTCTCCCTAACTTTCATCGCCCCCTCTTTTGAGAACCATAGTGGCTTTTTTTTTCATTTTGATTTATTTGCTTCACATAAAGGCTTGTTGCCTCTGTGATGGCAGTTTTGATATTTGCCCATTGTTGCTCTACCCCTCCTTCTAGCCTGTTTGCTAGTGTTTTTCTAAGGCACTCTCCCATCTTGCTAGAAGACTCATTCACTTGCTAATGAGAGCAGTTGGGGGAAGAGAGGTAGGTGTGGCAGTAGCTAGTAGGTTGGAGAAGTAAAAGTTGTCATAAGAGTGAGCATTAGTAGATGAGGTAGGAGTGTCAGGGCAGGAGAGCGCAGAGAGCATCAGAAGGGAAAATGTACCCATGAGGAGAGCAAGCAGGGTTGGGGAAGACATTATATAAAAAGGAGAAAGTGCAGAGAGATAGGATGGGACGGTGCAAGAGGCAAGGCTATGAAAGTACAGAAAATAGATTTTATTAAGCACCTGCAGAATTAGGTGACCACGAGAGGCAAAAGTAATAGGAAACTCATCAGTTAGCGTACAGAGTCAATTTATTATGCTCCAGCAGGATCAGGAGACCTCTAGTGTCCAATAGTTATAAGGAGCAAATTGAAAACTTGACTGTTAGGAAAAATTGTGAGAGCGTCCAAGATATCGCGAGGATTGCGCCTATATATGTAACACCAGCCAAGGGTGGGAGGGTATTGGGGAGTGGGTGGGGAGCAGTCATGCAGCGACTGTGGGGAAGATCTCAGAGCAGCTCCCTTTGTTACAGGGAGTGCAGGTCCTTCAGACTACCTGGGCAGAAGATTCTGCTGGTGGGGGTGGGGAGAGCCTCCATGGTTGAATCGGCCCTCTCGACCTCAGGAGCATGGAGCTCTGTTCGGGGTGGGGAGAGCCCCTGTGCTGTGCTGGCCTCACACCTCCAGGAGCGCAGAGCTCCGTTCGGGGGGGGTGGGGGGAGAGCCCCTGTGCTGGCTGCAGGATTCCTTGGACTGCCTAGGAAATGGAGAGGTAGGCAAGTTTAAATAGTGTGTAAGCAAGCAGATCAAATTAGTACTTTTGAGTGGCCAAACTAACTTCCAGAGAGAGCATACAGTGAGAACCAGTTGTTTCAGCTGCAGTCAGGATTAGCCTTAAATTGAATGCAACTGAAACAACTGGTTCTCATTTTAAATCAGATTTAGCCTTAAATTAATTAAAGTAACAGAGTTGAGCAGCTAATACATACATAAGCAATGCCAGTACTGATGTTAAAATAAACTATCTTCACTGTTGCGGGGACAGAAAAAGGAACTTTTTTTTTTAAATGAAAAAGGCGCCAAGTCAGATCTTGAAGCAGCTCCCTCTGTTACAGGGAGCGCAGGTCCTTCAGACTACCTGGGCAGAAGATTCCACTCATGGGGGTTGGGGGAGAGCCTCCATTTTTGCGAAATCAGCCCTCTCGACCTCAGGAGCATGGAGCTTCGTTTGGGGGTTGGTGGGAGAATCCCAGTGCTGGCTGCAGGATTCCTTGGACTGCCTGGGCAGAAGATTCCGCTGGCGGTGGGTGGGGGAGAGCCTCTGCTGTGCAAAATCAGCACTCTCGACCTCAGGAGTGCGGAGCTCCATTCGGGGGTTGGGGGGAGAGCCCCTGTGCTGTGCTAGCCCTTGCGACCTCCAGGAGCACGGAGCTCCATTCAGGGGGTGGGGGTAAAGCCCCTGTGCTGGCTGCAGGATTCCTTGGACTGCCTAGGAAATGGAGAGGTAGGGAAGTTTAAATAGTGTGCAAGCAAGCAGATCAAACTGCTACTTCTGAGTGGCCAAACTAACTTCCAGAGAGAGCATACAGTGAGAACCAGTTGTTTCAGTTGCAGTCAGGATTAGCTTTAATTTGAATTGAAGTGAGAATCAGTTGTTTCAGTTGCAATCAGGTTTAGCCTTAAATTAATTAAAGTGACAGAGCTGAGCAGCTAATACATACATAAGCAATGCCAGTACTAATGTTAAAATAATCTGTCTTCACTGTTGCAGGGACAGAAAAAGGAACTTTTTTTTAATGAAAAAGGCAGCAAGTCAGATCTCGGAGCAGCTCCCTTTGTTACAGTGAGCGCAGGTTCTTCAGACTACTTGGGCAGAAGATTCCACTGGTGGGGGGTGGGGAAGAGCCTCCATTGTGTGAAATCATCCTCTCAACCTCAGGAGCACGGAGCTCCATTCGGGGTGGGGAGAGGGTCCCTGTGCTGTGCTGGCCTCTGCGACCTCCAGGGCTGGAGCTCCATTCGGGGTGGAGGAGAGCCCTGTGCTGGCTGCAGGATTCCTTGGACTGCCTGGGTAGAAGATTCTGCTGATGAGATTTGGGGAGAGCCTCCGTTGTGAAATCGGCTCTCTTGACCTCAAGAGCAGAGCTCCATTCGGGGTGGGGAGAGCCCTGTGCTGTGCTGGCCCTCGCGAACTCCAGGAGCATGGAGTTCCATTCAGGGGGGTAGGGGAAGAGCCCCTGTGCTGGCTGCAGGATTTCTTGGACTGCCTAGGCAGAAGAGTCCACTGGTGGGGGTTAGGGGAGAGCCTCCATTGTGCGAAATCGGCCCTCTTGACCTCAAGAGCGTGGAGCTCCATTCGGGGGTGGGAGGAGAGCCCCTGTGATGTGCTGGCCCTCATGACCTCCAGGAGCATGGAGCTCCATTCTGGGGGTTGGGGGGAGAGCCGCTCTGCTGGCTGCAGGATTCCTTGGACTGCCCGGCCACTTCTATGTTAATCCTCAGAGTTTGCACTTTAATAACTTTGCAACCGTTTGTCCAATGTGCCTGAAATTTGAAATGTCGAACCACCTACCATAGATCTCTGGATCTGGAAAGTTTCATTCTGGTTGGATGTACAGTTGTGGAACTGTAGCACGCTCAAAAAGTGAAAAATCACACTTGTGAATTCTTTGCTAAGCCATTTGTTGGTCTACATGTGGCATGGGTTGAACTGGTGCCTTTTGAAGATCTGGTGAAAAAATATTGCTCCATTTAAAAGTTGTTTAATTTTTTCATGTCCCATTATAGCCTATGGATAAATTTATCTGTGCATTGCAAAAACTTTCGCGATCACATTTTTGTTGTTGAGCTTCCCGAAATTGTTTTCATGCTGCTGCCATCTTGTTTTTCAGTTAGCAACAGAGAAAAATGTTGTAATTCAAAAATTAATGCAGTTAGGTAAACACCAACAGTTGTGTTTACCTAATTGTGCCCTGAGGAACATAACCCTGGCTTTATTTTGTCTCTATCTTGTCTGCAAATATGTTGTTCAAGTTTTTGCCATACTGTGATCGCAGCAACATTTTTTGTTGCCACGCAAACATTTGAGCTCAGGAACAATTGTAGCTGTGGCAACATTTTTGTGTGCTCTATAACATTTCCATTATAGAAATAGGAGACTCACGAAAACACTAAAGTAATCACGGCAAGACTTCACAATCACATTTTGCTATATGTTGTTTTCTTTATCACTTCATTATGGCGGGGTGGATTGTACTATTGGCCTGAAATATTCAGAGTGGCAAGCCCTAGTCCCACAGATGTGCCTTTTTGTGGTTTGGTGTGAAAACATTAAACAGACTCATAGTTATAGCATTCTGAAGTTCAGAAATGTTCCCATAGGATAACATTGTGGCATCTGTGATGGCTTCCCATTACTCAAAAACAGTTTGAGATATGGATTTTTCATCGCAAAAATGTTTAGGGGGACTAAGTACAGAAGTAGGCTGGAAAGCCATGAATACCATGACATTTGAATTTTTTTTCTGCCTTGTATGGTTACTGAGATATTTGGGAATCAGTGTTCCAGTTACTCATTTTTATGTCCGTCGGCCACTATTACACCCTCAGAGTTAGCACTCACAGCGCTTTTTGGTGCCTGTATCTCAGAAACGATGTGAAATACAGATTCAGTCTACCTATGTTGTGAGAACTACTCACTGTCATGATTACAGTGACACTTGAATTTTTTTCTAGTTGCTACCGTTCCCGAGATATTGGCAAAATTAGTGTTACAAGGGTTCCTTGCCTTATAGAGCTGCTGTGTGGCTCCATACTTATGTGTAAGTGGGAGTGCAGGACCCAGAGGGCTTGCACTCCAACATA
Source organism: Neoceratodus forsteri (assembly GCA_016271365.2). Taxonomy (NCBI): domain Eukaryota; kingdom Metazoa; phylum Chordata; order Ceratodontiformes; family Ceratodontidae; genus Neoceratodus; species Neoceratodus forsteri. The sequence continues at coordinate 641,149,415 of CM028137.1, read as the reverse complement.
CACATATCATTATGCACAAATGGACAGGTTGGTAGTTGTGTGGGGCCCTTTGGGCCCCACGCTCCCACCAACACATAACATTTACTATTTATATTACACTTTTCCAAAAAGAAAGGAAATTCTTTGCAAAAAACTTTGTTAATGCATCAGTTAGGGTTGTTTCCACACCGACAAAAGTGTGGAAATTCAATGTTAGGGTTACCACCCCAACCCCCCTCCTCAAAACCCTAACTCCACATTCACCCCCATCCCATGCCCCCCCAACACACACACAACATGCAAAACACATGCAAGCTTGTAAGATACTATACCACTCTGGCACATCTGTAAGCACAATAATCACAACACTGTACTAATTTTGCATAACTTACTGTGCAGCCCAGTGGCACTGAAGGCTGAGACATTGGCCGCCACACCTTGTGCCATGCTGACGACCCAGGTTTGGAAACAAACCCGGGTCATCAGGGGTTGGCAGGAGAGAGAAGAGATTGAGCATCTGGAGGACTGCTGTCTCTTCCCAGGGAGAGCTTCAGGGAAATTATCACATGGGAGTGACCTCTGGTGGTGGTTGGAGGTGCCAACGTAGTGACTCTGTGTATGTTCGCAGGGAGGTGGAGTTGCAGCATGGCATTGCCTTGCATAGCCATGCTTCATGGGGACAAGACATAAGCTGTACAAATCCCCACTCCTGGGGCTAGGCAATGGCACCTCAGCTCCTGATCCACACTCCCAGCACCGGACCGACTTCCTCTCTGTGGTTGTTCGTGTGGCCTGGTGCTCTACACTGAGCAGATAGTGCGCCCTGGGTGGATAGGGAGGCCCTTCCTCTGGGGGGTTCAGACTGGAGGGATGTGTATGGTGACGTGAGGAGAGGTCTAAGGTCTTGGTGGGAGGAAGAGACCGGGATCCCGGGGATGCCTGAAAGAGTTCCCTAGGTATGTGGAGCATAAATAAATTTCATAAAAAAAAATGTTTACTGTGGGCCATCACCCATGATTGCCCAACACGTGTGTGTACCCCCAAGGCACTATGATGGCAGCAGAACTCATTCAGTTGGTGGACAGTGATGATGGATGTGTCTTGTGGGACATTTAGAGAGTTGTATGTTACTTCTGTTACCTGATGCTAGTTGTCTCTGGTTGGTTGTGTTGCCTTGGCCCTTCCCTTGCTTGCATATGTGTGTGTGTGTGGAGGGATGCAGAGTTAGGGTTTTGAGGAGGGGGGCATGGGGGTGGGGTGGTAATCCTAACGTTGAATTTCCACACTTTTGTCACTATGGAAATAACCCTAACTGATGCATTAACGAAGTTTTTTGCAAAGAAATATATATTGTTTATTTCAGAAATCGGAAAGTTCCTTTGAGTCAAAGGAAATTGGAAAGTACCTTTGAGTCAAAGACTCCTTTACAAAGGTTCCACGTCACATAGAATAGATTACAGACAAACATTACAATGATTGTTACAGGAGCAGTTAGGCTAACATACAGGAACTAGAGCAGTTTAAGACAGTTAAAAAAAAACACGGGATGCATAGCAATCCCAGGGAGATTAGAACTAAGAGCTATGAGCGGGAGGTGGGCCAGAGGCCGTTGTCAGTGGTAAAGGAAGGAAGGGGCCAGGTTCAGGTACAATCGCAGTCGCTTGTAGACAGGAGGTGGGCCCTAAGGTGAGTTTTAAATTGACCAATTCTTTGTTCATAAACCAAGGAGGAGAGTAGGTTGTTCATCCACAAGGGGGCCATATAGCAGAAGGATCTTTGGAATTGAGTGGTACGACATGAAGGAATAGAGAAGAGATAGGTGTCTGAGCTACGGGTGTGTTTAACTTTGGAGTCCGGGGTGATTAAAGGGGCAAGTGCTGAGGGGGAAAGGCCTAAGGTGATTTATTTTGCCAGAATACAGGTGTGGAATCTGATTCTGTTGCCAAGGTTAAGCCAATTGGTGTCCTTATATAGCGAACAGGTATGGATGAGTTTATCTCTCCCCAATACCAGCCGACAGGTCTTATTTAGGACAAGTCGAAGTCTACCAAGGGCTGAGGTGCTTGCCCCTCCAAAAATAAGTAAGCCGTAGTTGAGGAGAGAGAGTACCGAGGAGGAGACAGCAAGCCTAAGGGCATCAAGGTTAAGGCAATGTCTGAAATGATGCAAAAGCCCTAGCCTAGTGTTTAGGGCCTTAGATAATTGGTGAATATTCTCATGATAGGTAAGGCCAGTGTCCAAGGTGATGCCCAGATATTTAAAGGAATCCACAAGTTCCAAGGTAGTCAGGGTTGCCGTTTGTATTTGAGGGAAAAACCCCGTACTGGCATTCTGCAGATGTGCGAAAAGCATAACTTTTTTTTTTTTATAGTTAATAATAAGGCATTGTGAGGAGACCCAGCTTTCGACAGAGCTGAAAGAGGACTGGAGGGACTGGTGGGGTTGAAAGGGGTCTGAGCAGGAGGAGAAGATGATAGCATATTCTGCATATAGTAATAGATTGGAGGGGGAGGATGCGGGAAGGGAGTTAAGGAAGAGGCTGAATAAAAGGGGACCCAAGATGGACCCCTGTGGGACACCTGAGAGGACAGGAGATTTGATGGATAGGACATTGCCAGTTTTGACATGAAGGGTCCGGTTCGCAAGGTAGTTAGAGAACCATCCCACGGCTTCCTGAGAGACCCAAGTTGATCAAGGAGGTTTGGAGAAGAGAATGGTGAATGGTATCAAAGGCCTTTGTGAGGTCTATGAAGATCGTACCCATGATGTGGCCTTTATCCAGTGCAGTATGGATGTGGGATGTAAGTTCAAGCAGGGCAGTAGTCGTGCTATGCCCTTTGCGGAAACCATGTTGTTGTTTGCAGAGAAGGTTATATTTATTGAGGTGCTCTGTGAGCTGATCAGAAACAATCCTCTCTAAGGCCTTGGAGAGGGGAGAAAGTATGGAGATAGGGCGTGACACAGCAGAGGAGCCGTCCCCACCTTTAAATATGGGCTTGATTGATGCGGATTTCCACTTGGCAGGGAATTTACCTAGCGAAAGGGAGAGGTTTAAAATGTGGGAGAGGAACAAGGACTTCCTTAAGGGTAAGCCAAGAATTCTGAGATCAAGGGAGTCGGGGCTGGAGGAGGAGGCTATAGGCAGTATTAAGGTATGATTCTGCTGACTTACGAGAGATTTGATGATGGGGGGGGTACTGGAGTGGGGAGAAGGGTGCTAGAGCTGGAGGATCAGAAATTGGGGAGAAATATGGCTAAGGGTTGAGAAGGCATCGCTAAAAACTGCTGCAACGTGAGTGGTGTCTGTGGTCAAGGACCCGTTAGCCATGACTTGAGTGGGAACTGGGTTAGAGTCCTTGCCGCAGATTTCCTTAATGTTGTTCCAGAACTTGCGGCTGGAGCTCCAGGATGAGGTTGAGGTGGATTTATAGTAATCTGCTTTGGCTTTGTGAATGGCCCAAGTGCACTTGTTCCAAGCCATTCTATACATATGCCTATCATGGGGTAGGCCGGACTCATTGGAGAGCTGCCACAAAGAGTCTCTAGCTTGCATTAAGGTCTTGAGCCGTTCAGTGAACCAAGCTACATGATTGCCTTTCACCATTTTTTTGGTGAGAGGTGCAAAAAGGTTGCATATATTATTGAAGGACAGGGTGAATGGGTCCAAGGCACTATCGGGGTTTACGGTGTTTGAAATGAAGGACCAATCCAAGGCCCTAAGGTGAGCTTTTAATTGTGCCAGTTTACCAGGTCCAATTTTACGTTGCCCAATTAATTTGGGAGGGGATCTTGGAGTTTTACAGGACCAGGAGCAGAGAGCTGGTGAGTGGTCACTAAGGGCATTTGGTAGGATGGAGACATTAATGATCTTGTGTGGGTGATTGGAGAAGATGAAGTCCAGTAGGGAGGAAGATCCAGCCTGCGGGTCAAAACGGGTAGGGGAAGTGACCAATTGAGTTAGGTCTTGGGCAGTGGCGATATCAATGAGAGGGATGGCGTCCTTACTTATCCAATTGATATTAAAATCTCTGAGTACCATTAATTCCGAATGTGATGGTAGTGTGTCCAGATGTGACAATATAGCTTGGAAGGCTGTTTTTTGATCCCTCGTGGGAATGTATACCATTGTGATATATAAGGGGTTTTGAGCTCATCCCAATGACAATTTGGCAGTGAGGGCCTGCCTCCAGTTGAGGGGAGGTGAGTAGGTGGCCTTGCAAAATGTCCTTAGTGTAGAGGGCACAGCTGGCACTACAAATACACAATGAATTTCAGTGCTAAGCAGAGGGGCTGTGCATGTCAGTCCCCATCATTATGCCCTATAGTGGCACACTTTCAGTGAAGGTCAGCAAGGGGTGATGTGGAGAGGAGTTTTAATGAATAATCAAATATGTAAAGGTGTCTGTACTACTGCTGAGTTGGTGCATCAACAACAGGGGTAAGGTTGTGGATGTGGAGGGTTTACATTCCCCACAACAGTGCAATCTGTATTCCTCCACCCACTGTAAATGGCTATGGGGGGGGGGTTACAAAGATGCTATCCACCATAGTGGCACATTGTATTTATATGTTCATCTGGATCGGTGACTGGGGGTGGGGGTGTACACTACCATCCACAGAGGCATTTGGTAGTCTTCAGCCCACATGGGGCAGCAATTGAGGGTGCTGGGGCAACTCTGACTGGGACTTCTAGCCCCAGCTGTCAGTCCACTGCTCTATCTTGGCTAGCTTGGGGTTGGGGTGCACTACTGTGTGCTTCAATGAGGGTAGGGTTTGGGCAGCATTAAACAGCGCTGCAGCTGACGCCATTTAGTGGTGCACAACCTCTGAATATGCTGGTCAAGACTTCAGGCTGCCAAGTCCTCTTGGACTACCACTGGCACCAGCAGAACCACAATGTGATTCAGCAAGTGGAAGAGAAACCAAGGCTGGCTCTGGCTGGCTATGCTCACCTTCACAGAAGAGCAGTGTTTTCAACCTTTGTAAGAAATACCATGAAATAAAGCTTACCATTTTTATGGATCTCACTGTCACCACTGAATCTGTCAAATAAAACACATAAAATATTGTATTTCTACTGGCTGATCCCCCCCCACCCAAAAGGCCATAATTTATTTTACGATAGAAACATTAACGTAGTTTTTTTTACAGGACTGTTACAAAAAGGACATACATGGGTAAGCATGGCTGGTGTACTAAAATCCTAAAGAGCTTGTAGTACAAAATGTTTACACCAAGCGTGCTGACAAATAGGCATGTATGCCAGTCTTTTAACTACAGCAAGCAGAATTAGTCAATAAGAGAAATAAAGGGCAGGAGTTACTGGAATTGGCAAATGACTGTTTTATGATACAATATGTCATGGGTGGCACATAGAGATGGGGCAATATTATAGCTGAGATAGGTCTATATTAGAGCTAATGCTAGGACAATTTTACAGGACTGCTAAAAAAGATTTAATCTGATACACAAATGCTGTAGACAGGTAATGAATAGTCTTAACATTTATCACAAAAGAAACTTACCAAGTGGTTGGGGGGCAGCTTCTCCTGCTTTACTGCTCTACCACCATCACTTGTTTAATTGCATGACAGCACCCATTACACTGTTGCCTTGGTCCTTGATCTCTTACTTTGTAACCACAGGTCCTCCTCTTCATGCAGCTGCAAAGTAGATACATCGAACAGATTGTCATGATACCCTGCCCTGGCCGCCTTGGTTACACCTTCTACAGTGTGAGATTGCACCTTGCTCCCTCAGCCCCCATTACTCCCATCCCAACTTTACCTCTCTCCCTGCCCCTTCCAAACCAATACCCTCTCACTCTCAGTAAGTCGTTATAATGCCACCGTTCAGTAGATTTCTTGTCTTGTACCTCATATTTATGTGTTATTACTATGATAATCCACACTTGGGCACTTATCTCCAATTGTATAATTTTAAACCAGTTATGTCTTGTATCATTGTTTGTCCTAACTTTGTCTCACCTTATGCATGCGATGTATTGCATGGCTCCTTACACTGTATTCTATGTAACTGTTATCTCTCTATGTTGTTTGACCTCCCAGGTCGTGCCTGAAATGTATTGCACAGCTCCTGACACTGTATTCTATGTAACTATTATCTCCCTATGTTGTTGACCTCCCGGGTCGTGCCTGAAAATAGTCACTTTCGTGTCTAGCGCACCTACCCGGTTATCAAAAAAAAAAAAAAATAAATACTTGGACGTAAGGTCCAGAAAAAACTGCAACTTCCTTGGAGCTGAACTTTGTGGTTCTTCAGCTGCCAGACATTTTTTTATACAAAAAGAAATCAAAAAATGAAGTAAAAAGTATGCTTCTACAATAAAGCACGATGTGCAACTTAAAAATATATATGTCTGTCTGTCTGTCTGTCTGTCTATCTATCTATCTATCTATCTATCTATCTATCTATCTATCTATCTATCTATCTATCTATCTATCTATCTATCTATCTATCCATCTAATCTATTGTCTTTCTTCAAGGAAAAGCTCCCACTCTCTGCAGCATGCTACTCACAAAAATCCACTTACTGCATCCTGGCAGAAAGTGCATCATGCATTCTAATGAATAATGTGTGGGTTCTGAAATACATTGAATTGCACATGTGTTAAGCACTAATCAAAAAAAGGCCATGCTTTTTCAAATTCTGCATTTTTTACGTTACATAATGTGCAGTCTAAAGGATTTGTCTCACTTCTGGAAAAATCTTACTTTCACAAATAATTTAAAAGTGTGCATTTGTAGCACAGTGCTAATCAAAAAGTTCAATAATTCTGAGTTTTGATAATGCACTGCCTCCAAAAAAGACACACTTTTTTTGAAAACAAGTGAAATGTAAAAGTACCATAATTTTGAAATGTTTTCACAAAAATGGCATAAAAGTGAACATTGCATTTGGCACAATATTGAAAAAGTACTGGAAATTACACCCAGCGCTAATCTAGACCTCCAGATAGGCTTCCACGGTGGTGCTTTGTCAATATAATCTCTGCACCTTAAAGAACAACATTTGTTTCCCAGCAGCCCCCCCCCCCCAAAACCACAGCCCTCCAAGTAGGCTTTTCAGCTTAAAAAACAATTTTTCCATCACCTCTGTGTGATAATATGTCTTCCGATGTATCCACCATGATATAAAAACATATCCACAGCAGCACTGTGCCATTTCGTGCTCCACACTGTTCCACTGTATAAGTGATACAGTGGAGGAACCTGGAGCTGTGCTGAGCATGTGAAATGGTGCCGCACTACTTGGGATGTGTTTACATTACAGCGGATATTTCATAAGACATATTATTACACAGGGGCAATGGAAAAATAAATTTTTAGGCTGAAAAGCCTAACTGGGGGGTTGTGGTTTGGGCGGTGCTGGGAGGACAAGTGTTGTCAATAAGCGCTCTTCTTTCCAGCTGCATATATGTTGTTTTAAAATTTGTTACCAGGGAATCCTTAACATCCTATCAATCTCAGATTGATTTTGTTCCTGGTGGAGAATGACATTACTGGGTATATAATTTAAGTCACTGAGGTGTTAAGGGCTCTCTGAGGTTTTCAGCTCTTTACTTAGTAACTTGTAGCTCAGTGGCTAGAGCACTGGGATGACATTCTGGGGGCTGGGGTTCAATTCCCAGTAAGTCACATTATTTCTTTCTCACTACAATTTGTGATTTAAATTGCTTAGCAGTGGCTAATACTGCACCAAAAAACATCAAATTGTCATCTTAATTATTCCTAGTTGCAGGATATGTAATACCAGAGAAAGGAAATGTGTCCAGAAACCCAAGGTCCAACCATATGAGCCTGTAGCTCAGTGGTTAGAACATTGGGACAGAATTCTTTGTTGTGGGTTAACGGAGCCCATTAACAGACTGTACTAATTGTGGAACTAACTAACCAAAGAACAATGGGGATATATACCTTGGACTGTTGCATGAGTATAGGGTAGACTGTAACCTCAGTTTACGTGACCAAAGCATCAGAGCTGAAGTAAAATGATAAAAATACATTACAAATGCTGGGGTGCACCTGATTCTACTTCCAATGTTTATCAGTTTGTACTTACTATAACAAGGTGTGGTATCTGGTATATGAACCATTGCAAACTGACAATGTTGCCTTCATTTTACTGTGTGTCAGTGGGTTATGATGATCATTCACTCTTTAACTTAAGAATTGTTTTTATTCTTTATCATGGATAGTACCAAATGTTTGGAAACACTGGAGACATGTCTCTACACATGAGCGGTGTATTGATTTGCCCTTGATGAAAACCAAAACAACAGCCAAAGTGAGCAGTTCTTAACACAAACAGCATTAGTGACATCCTGTGTTTTTGTGTTTCTTTTAGGATGAGTTTAAAAAATATACAAGGAAGAAGGTGGGATGGATTTACCTCTCCAAGACCACTGATGGAGTTCTAAGGCATCCCCTCATTGCAGATAAAGCGTCCTCCTTATACAGAGCCATAATGCAGCCAGATATGAAGGTATGATAAGTCTTAGTTCTATTGCCATTTGACACTGAAGGTATAAGTGACTATAACTTTGGCTGTACTTTTGTTATGGTAACTTTTGGGGAACGCCATTGTCCGTTAATGGTACCATTGACGAAAATCTTGGCAGCACAGTACACATCTTTATATATCATGGACATGAGCCATGTAGTGGATTTGTGACTATGTACTGTGATGCAGTATGAGACACCCAAGTTTGGCAGCAAATCCAAGTCAGAATCTGGAGGATGGCAGAGTGCAGGTGCACCTCACATATGATGGATTCATTGTCTGGGGGAGATATCAGGCATCCCAACAGAACATTTCATTTGGTGATTTTTGAGGATACGGAGATTCTTAAGGGAGGGTAAAAATGTCAAAAATGATGCTTAAACCATACTAAACAGACAAAAACAACCTTTAATTGTTTTTATGCTCTTACTGTACTTATCCTTGCTGGTTATTATTGTCTTTTTTTGTTGTTGCTTTACGTTGTCTGAAACTGTATTTTGTCCCATAAAACGCTACAAATCAAGGAATCCTTGACTTACATTACATACAAATGTTTAGCCTAGTGAGTGATGCAGAGTGGTGCTTAATTCATTATTGGTGCTTAAACAGACATTTATTAGCTTTTCTTTGATGTGGGCACAAACCAGATTATTCAGCACTGTCAAATGATTGTGTTTATTATTAAAGCATATTTCATATGGGTTGCTCAACTGAGATGACAAGTTATAACCCTTCTGTCATAAGAACTTGCAAGGCATACAATATTCTGTCAACAGTTTAATACCTTTCAATAGTTCTAAGGTCAGGATTAATTATTCCATGCAGATAACGCTATGTAGCAATTAATTATCTGTTTTAGTCAGTTTTTAATTTGGGTAACATCAGGGTACAATGTCTAACAAGTAAATTGTATCTAATACTCAAAATAGTCAATTAAAAAAAATAGTTTCAGCTGGCCTTGGGTAGATAGTCTGTAATCTGCATCATTGGGGGAAATGCCTTTGTATCACACTACTATCCTGGTCTAAAAGGATAGCATTGGAAAATAAAGAGGAAGGGAGAGATTACACATAAGCTGTCATGAAATCATGACAGCTTTTGTTGTTAGCCAACATACAAGTACAAGGCAAGTCAGTGCCCCAGAATAGTGTAAGGTCTGGCAGCTGCTACAGACCTAAGGACAGTATGGAAGGACTAGTAAAGGTGGCAGAGATGATCACAGGTAAAATAATCTACCTTGGCACTGGAGGTATGATAGCATGGAAGAGCTGGCCAGCAATGTTGGCAGGCATCATCAGAAAGTACTGGAGACATCTAGTATGTCACAAATGTGGAAGGCAGACAGTCTGAAGTAAATCATTGTAAGGAAGTGATGGAATTTGTCATCAGAGATACCAGAAAGCACTCCACAAGGAAGAGTAGGCACTGAGCAGTGGTAAAAATTAAATTGTAGTAGTAGTAGTAGCAAGAATAGCATGGCAGATTTGACAGCATCTGAGGCAACCCACAAGTTAATCTAGCACATCACAGAACAGAAAGTGTAGATGGGCAGAAAGATGATAAAGGACAGAAATAACTATGAGTCCATCAAATCTTTCCTGCTGTTCCTATGGAGAATGGCACAGACAGGCAAGACAGTTAGGCATGCAAGGCTGGCTGGCACAGATGACTGTGCTGTGGTTCAGAATCAGAACAAAACCCATGGTATGCTTCGAGCTCAGCACATGCTCAGTGCAGCACTAGTTATGTATCCTGACAAAAACATGAAAGACCAAATTAATTATTCTCTTCTGATGCTTTCACAGGAAAAGCCAGTGAAGCCTAAGAAGAGTAAAGATTGCTAGAAGGGAGGATAAAATGAAATGGCATCTAATAAATTGATATATCAATATAAGATATGGTCTCTGGAAAACAACCTAATATGCCTAAAACAGTGGGAAAAATTTGTAGGTAAAACAGACTGGTTCCATTCAGGAGGACCACATTTAAACAGAAAGGGAAGCAGAAACCTTGGAATATGCATAAGGAAATGAGATCAAGAAAAATTTAAACTAAAGAACTGGTTGGGGGATCAGGGCATAAAACAAAATGATTTGGAAAAATCATCTCTGAAAAAAAAAACAGTAACATTACATGACAACCTCAAATTATTGATTATAAATGTAAGAAGTCAAAATATACTTAAAAACAGAGCTTGAAATGACATTGCTGTCAGACAATATTGATATAGCAGCCATATCAGAAACTCGGTGGAACAAGGATACAATCTGGGGCAAAGAAATAGCAGGCTATAAGTTATAACATAAGGACAGACTGGGAAAGAAGGAAGGAGGGGTTGCAATATACATAAGTGAAACAATTGATAGCTATGAAATACACTTGGATGATAAGCAACATATTATAAAAAAATACATGGATACAGATTAAGTACACAGACAGTAACAGTACAGTACTAGGTGCTTGCTATAGGCCGCCAAACGGTGACAGCAATAAAATATAGAATTAACAAGCGAGACAGAGAACTTCTCAGAAAAAGGTAATCTAACAACAATGGGTGACATGAACCTTCCCCATACAGACAAGCAAATAATGATTACAGGTAGTACACAGGAACAGCAAATGTTGAACACTTTCTAAACCCAGAGATTTACACAACTAGCCAGAATACCTTCTTGGGGTAACAACATCCTCAGTGTTGTATTGACAGACATAGCAGAAATAATTCATGAGGTCAAAGTGAGAGATTCACTGGGGAATACTGATCACTATGTGGGAGGAATGAATATAATAACAAAACAAATAAGGGTATATCTGTAGCAATCAATTACAACAAAACAAACTTTGAAAGACTGAAATACAAACTTAAAAACTGGGTCTGGGATACAGCCTTTGAAAAACTGGTTGTAGATACTAACACTAGAAATGGAACACATCTCAATTAAAGTGTATAATGGAAAAGAAAAATTCCTTAGTGGGTTAAAAACTAAAAAAAGGCATAACATAATATGAAAAAGGAACAAACAGAAGCAGGTATAGCAAAGTATAGAACAGAAATAAAGGTGGCAAAACAATCTATAAAATGGGCAAGCAGTAGTATAGAATTTAAAATTGCCCATTATTAGGATAATGCCACACCCTTCTGTGCCAACATAAACAAGAATAAATGTACAAACAAAACAATTGGACCCATTAAGGGAAACAAGTAAATTAACAATCCAAAAGAAATGGCAAACAGATGTAATAAATATTGCAGCTCTGCATTCAGTGGAAAAAAAAATGGGAACAGGAGAGTTAAGAATACTCAAAACCAAAGTGAACCAATAAACTCTGATTCACTAATTACCCTAAAACTACTACTGAACCTAGATACCAACAAGACAACAGGACCAGATAAGCTGCACCCCAAAAAATGGTAAAGCAAACAGCAGAAAAAATGGCTGGACCACTGACATACATATTTAACTGATCATACCAGACATGCATGGTGCCAAGTGATTGGAAACTGGCAACAGTGATACTGATATTTAACAAGCATTTGTCAATGCCGAATGTTTGCTTGCTGATATTAGCATTGGACATGCAGGAGTTAGACAGATGCAGAATAGGAGTGGCGGTGAAGTATTGAACTCAAGCCAATCCCACCTCCACCCTGCAGAGATGGACAGGCATTGGGGTGTGCCTGTGGATCGTTGCCCATAATGCTCATAGCATTTCACCTCACCCCATCCTTTAGACACCGACAAGTTTTGAAGTGTGCTTTTGGGTGTTCAGTTTCACAGTCATCCCATTTCATGAGGACATACGCTGAAATGGGTGCAGTACAGGAGAATGGGGTGAAGTCTGGGGCTGAAGAGTGCAAGGCACACCTTGATGCCTGTCACTGGCTTCAGGGTGGGGGTAGGATGGCATGAGCATTATAGCTGGTGATCCAAAGTTACACCTCTGATGCCTGTCAGTCTGTACAGGGTGGGATGTTATGGTTAGAAGTCTTAACACCCCAGGCATGTGTTGATATTTGCACTACAAATTTTCAACATGGCCTTTTTGTGACCCCTACCTCATGAAAGCATTTTGGACCTCTTCTCATGAACAGTGGCAGTGTGATTTTGGTAATGTGTCCTGAACTTCGAGTTCCCACAGCAACTGTGCCATTCTGCATCAGATGTGCGAAATCACAGATCAGGCAGGATATGAAGAATGACAGCTGTACCATCCATAGGGAGGCGTGAAGAGATGGCAATGTTGAAAATCTGTAGTAAAAATATTAAAAATGCTCGAAGTTCCGAGCGTACGTGAAAACTACACAACACATGCTTGTACCGCAGTCATTTAGTGGAATTATTTCACCAAATTTTCAACATAGGCATTTTGTGACCTCTGCTCATGAACACTGTCACTATGATTTTCTTAATCTGTCCGAAACATTCATTTCCCACAGCAACCGCGCCATTGTGCACCAGATGTGCAAATGCATATTTCAGGCAGGATGTGGAAAGTGACAGCTGTACTGTTCATAAGGAGGAATAGCAAAATGCCCATGTTGAAAATCTGGAATGCAAATATTACAGATTTACTCACTTCCGAGCATACGTGGAAACTGCACAACACACACTTATAACACACTCATTTTATGGACTTTTGTCACCAAATGTTCAACATAGGTATTTTAGGTCCTCTAATCATGAACAGTGTCACTATGATTTTCTTAATGTGTCCCGAACACTGATTTCCCACAGTGACCGCGCTATTCTGTGCCAGAAGTACAAAAACACATTTCAGTCAGGATGTGAAAAATGACAGCTGTACTGTTCATAAGGAGGTGTGGTAAAATGCCAGTGTTGAAAATCTGGAGTGAAAATATTACAGATTCGCAGAGTTATGAGTGTGCATGGAAACTGCACAATGCATGTTCATAACACAGCCATTTTATGGACTTTCATCACCAAATTTTCAACATAGGCATTTTAAGACTTCTGCTCATGAACAGTGTCACTGTGATTTTCTTAATGTGTCCCAAACACTGATTTCCCCACAGTGACCAGACTATTCTGTGCCAAAAGTGCGAAAACACATTTCGTTCATGATGTGAAAAATTACAGCTGTACTGTTCATAAGGAGGTGTAGAAAAATGCCAATGTTGAAAATCTGGAGTGAAAATATTACAAATTCGTAAAGGTACGAGCATGCGTGGAAACTGCACAACTCATGCTCGTGAAACAGTCATTTTCTGGATTTTTTCCACCAAATTTGCAACATAGGCTTTTTGAGAGCCCACCTCATGAACACTGGCACTGTCATTTCATTAATTGGTCCCAAAAGGTAATTCCACCCAGTGACTGCAAAATCACCTTTCAGGACTGAATAACGTGATGACAGTGACTGAATTCATGAGGAGGGGTCCCAATAACCCCATGTTGAAGATTTGGTGCCACAATTACCAGAAATGGCTGAGATATACACCAAAGTTGAAAAAACCTGATTTATGCCATTATACAGCTTACCGGCATTTCTTCAGTTCATGGTCGGCTTTGAAGAGTGCAGACGTGTTTCTGGTCCACTGAAGATTGTTGTGCTGGGCTCCAGAGGTAAGTATGGGGTGAAGGGGGGGTGTGAGGAGCAGCGTGCACAGAGGGCGGGCGGATCGGGGAGGGCCACCGAACTTAATAAGGGACCGTTTTCTGTTTTACAGATTTAAAAAAAAAAAGAAAAACATCGAGGATTTTTTTTTCAGGGACATTGGCACATGGGTGGGCTCCCAGTGTGCCACCTGCAGAGTGTTTTGGGGCTGTAGCTGAGAGGGACTGGGCACCCCATTGGCACATACCGGGGAAGAGCTGAGGGATTGGGCACCTCCTTGGCACACAACAAATTGAGGATATTATGCCAATGGGGAGTGTGCTCCCCATCGGCAAATTGAACTGGGAAGGGGCTGAAGCCAACCGGATTGGGGCCCCATCAGCAAAGAAAGACTGTTGGGGTGCATGATTCCAAGGAGTTGGGCACCCCCTCAGCACACAACAAATGGAGGAGGGGATTACAGTATGCTGATGGGGAGTGGGCTCCCCTGTTGGCAAATGAACTGGGTTGGAGGCATGCGGACAGCAAGGTACCACCCTGCAATGATGGGTCGCTCCCTCATTGCAGCGGTGGATGCATTTCAAGGTAGTGGCACGCTGGCTGAACTAGTGTCAGCAGCATTGTGCCACCGCATTGGGTAAAGTGGGCTAAGCCTCAAAAGGCACTGGGGGCACTGGCATCCACAGTGCTGCACCTCCAAATTCCCGCTTCCCTCCTAAGCTGTGACAAAATGTTTCTTGCTCATGCACGCAAGCAAACATAAAAAGGGTAACAGATCAAGTGTAGCAAATTACAGACTGATAAGTCTAACCTCAGTTCTGGGTAAGATAATGGAGAAATTAATAAGGCAAGAATTAGACAGGAAAATCACTAAAAAAGGACTAACAGATGAAAGCCAGCATGAATTCAAAAAGAACAGTTTGTGTATAACCAACAGATTGTGTATAACCAACATGTTGTCTTTTTATGAGACAGCAAGCAGTAACCTCAATAAAAATATACCCGTGGATGTAATCTGTTTGGATTTCTAAAAGGTCTTTGATGTTATCTCTCATGAATTATTAATTTAAAAACTTAAATATGCCAAGATAAATATGAACATTGTTAACTGCGTACAAAATTGGCTTGAAAATCAGTCCTAGTAGGTGTGAATTAAAGGAACCCTCTCTGATAATATAGGAGTGAATAATGGGGTCCCACAGAGATTCATGCTAGGACTAGTACCCTTCATTTTTCTCGGATTTCCATACAAATATAAAGGGGCTCTTGCTGAAGTTTGCAGGCAATGCAAAACTAGGAGGGAAAGAAGACAGATAAGAACATTTTATTTATTTATTTATTGAAATGTTTCACCAGGAAGGCACACTGAGCGACAAGTTGCTTATCTCCCAGTGTGACCTGGGAGGAAGGAGTACAATAGGAGTGAGACATTAAACATTCAAGTTACAAGATCAACATTAACATACAGTTGTAAGGCAGGTGTTACAAGCAGTGTTACAACAGTGTTGAGCATAATAGGTAGAAAGAGTGGACACTAATAAGTGCCAGGTTAATAAGTAAACAAGTGCTTAGGTGAAAGAAAAGGGGGAAAGGAGAGGGAAGGGTGAGGTGGGGGGGTAAGAGTCATGTCCATAGAGACTGCTTCAGAATGTGAGGAACCCTGCAAGGGGACTGGGGGGCCAGAGAGAAGAGGATAAGCAGTGTCCCAGAGAGACCACTTTAGTATGTGGGGAACCCTGCAAGGGGGTTATGGGGCTAGACAAAAAGGGGGATAAAGCTGTAGGGATTTAAAGAGGGAGGAGAAAGAGAAGGAGGAGGTGTGACTTAAATGCTAGGAGGGGGAATTGGACCTAACCCAAGATCAGGATGCAGAGTGCCCTGTCAGGGGGTTGGAGAAGGCCAGTAGATAGGGATTAAGAGAGTGAGAGAGTGAGAATTGAACCATTGGGGGGGAAGAATTCGCGACTTTGGAGGGGATGGGGTCTAATCAATAGTCCATCAGGATGCATGAACCCATGGGGAGCATTTTGGTTCCCTTACATTCTGTGAGAGATCAAGGGAGGCCAGTAAGGGGGAGCAATTTGGAGGAAGGGGAGGAGAGCTAGAAAGTTGGGGTGTGTGGGTGCACAGGGTAAAATGAAGGTGACGGTAGAGGGATAGGGTTTATCCAGGGCTTAGAGGAGGGAATTAGGGAGGGATATGGCAGGAGCAGCTAGGCGCAAGGTAATTATTGATGGCAGAGCAGATGGAGTAGGCAGAGGATGAGTACCAGATTTGAGGGACTAGTAAATAGAACAAATGTAATTGAAGATCTCAAACACATTGAGGAATGGACAAAGAACAACTATATGCAGTTTAATTAATAGCAAGTGTGTTCTAATACAAATGGATAAAAATAATATCTGACAGAATTATATATTAAATGGGGAATACATCAATAAAGTTAATTCTGAAAGAGACTTTGGGATCATAATAAAGAAGCATCTAAATTCCCCAAGGAATGTAATCAAATTTTAGGTGTGGCTAAGAGGTTGTTCAAAAACATCATAAGAGCTTTAATCACAAAATCCAAACAGTGTATTATACCAATTCATCGGTCCTACATCTGACCAAATCTGGATTACGGGTCACGGATATGAAATCCATACAAAATAAGAGACATTAAGCAGTTGGAATAGGTACAGTACAACACAGAGACACAAAAATGGTGCCAAGACAATGTCGGCCCGGTGGTGCCAAGGGCTAAGGCACCAGATGCCTTAACTCTCGCCATGCTGATGACCCATGTTCAGGAATGAGCACGGGCCATCGGAGGTCATGGGGGGGCATGAAGCTGGATGGAGCTGCTGAGAGGCAGCTCTCCTTTCCAGGCAGGGAAGATGGTATCCCTTGGCTCCTGACTGCCTCGTGGTGAAGGCCAGGGGGCAGTGCAGGCAAGAGAAAGTGCCAGGCACTAGGCCAATGGGTGGGCAGAAGGGGCTGTCACCAGGGCTGTAGTGTGCATGCATGTCTCCATGTGCATATGTCTCTATTCTAGGAGCCCTGGGGTAACTGGGAGAAAAATGGAGGAAAAATGGATCCTCAGGCCGCAGGATGATGCCCGACCCTCTGAAGGCTCAGCTCCTGGGCCGGGCATAAGGTATGCCCAAGTAATTCCATGATGCCGTGGTTGGGAGGGGCAGTCGGATTGAAGGGGGCAGCAGGAAGGATGGCGATAAATAGTCCCCCCCCAAAAAAAAATGGTGCCAAGACATAAAAACCTTAACCACCGGGAAAGACTGGAGACACTGGCTTTGTTTTTCCTGGAGGACAGGAGGAAAAGGGGAGACATGTCAGAAATGATTATTTATATTTCTTTTGACATAGGTATTTTAGCCTATCGTTCACTGTCCACACATTGTACAGTGCCCTGAGCCTCAGGGTCAGGGTGCTTTATAAATAAAAACTTACTAAATGTATAAAGTAATGAGTGATCAAGATATCATGAAAAGCTGCAGATACCAATACACAATAAAGAGTGTAACTTAAAATCACATAACCAACAAATAGTATTAGAAAACAACATGAAAAATAGCAGGTGAGGCTTTTTTCTACAAAGAGCAGGCAGTGTGTGGAATGGACTGCCAAGGAGCATTGTGGAAACAGAAACCCTAACATCTTTTAATAAACTGGACTTGCATATTTTAGCACCTAGAAGGTAACAAACTCTGGTCAGAGCCAATATGGCCATGGACAGCTTTTAGGAGCAGCAAGAGCAGTGAAAAGAATATGCGGTGCTCTCGCTGCACCAGAGTCAGCCGTACTACTGCAGTGATTACAGTACTGTGCATACGTGATACTCGCAGATGTGCAGTTTGCCCCAGAGTCAGACCTGAGTACCATGGTGGTGCTGACATAACTACGTGTAACAACCCAGTCCTCTCGGGTTACTAGAATCCCATTAGTACTAGTCTTAGGCAGGTAGGAAATGGCAACTGGTGGGGAGCTCACTAGGGGCTTTCTACATAAAGGCATCATTGTTTACTCAGCTGGCCTGAGAGAGGGAGGGATGATTATGGCATTTAGAACTCACACAGCAGCATAACCATGTTAGAGTCAGCTGCTCTCAGGGAGCTTAGAATGTTCATCAGTAAGTTCAAGTGTGTCAGTCAGAGTGGCAGGAGGTCTGCAACTGGGGCTCTGTCAAAGGAAGCCCTGGTATTTCTCACCCTAGTTTGGTAAAATCTTCAGTTTGCCTGCAGGACTCTTTAGTTTCAGTCCAGGGGGAGTGAGAGGGAATGCAATTCTTGTGGATCCAAGGGGCAACCCCCGAAGTTCCTGAAGTTCACAGCTGCCTTAAGGAGGAACAATGAGTAGAATATGACAGCTACCAGAGAAAGAAAGGTGCATTTTGTTCTTTCCATGACTGGGAGGAAGGAACAACTAATCTGTGAGTACAGAATTTGAGACTATTCTCTGAGGGAGTCGTCTGAGGTGTGTGTGTGCCCTAGATAAGGCTAGATCACACCAGTCAGGACCCCTTTCACCACATCTGTGCTGAATTTAAAGTTAAAGTTAAAGTTGGGAGTCTTTAGCAATTCATTGAGGACTGGAGACTAATTTGGTGTAACCCTGAAGAAATGGCAGAGGCTGTTTGGGAATGCTGTCTGGAGTATCAGGCAGGGCTAAGTAGTTCATAGATGGGCACAACTGTTCCATGGGCAAAGACCATCTACCAGGAGGATTTTAAAGTGTGTGGCACATCCCACATATATACACTTTGGAAATGTAAATGTGTGGAAAATGTTTAAAGTGTGTGGCACATCCCACAGATATACACTTTGGAAAAGAGATAAAGATGTTTTTGTGGAAAACAGTACTGCCTAGCAAAGTGTCCTGTAAAAGACAGTGTGCCTGTATTGCAATGACAAACCTTTCAGGGACCACCCTTGCTTTAAGTAACATCTGTAAATAAAGCCATACTGCAAAATCCCAGTTACTGCTTTGGACATACCACTTGTTGCTTCTAGTGTGAACGTTATTGGGGCCCCTCAGCAGTTAGGTCTAGCATATGCCTAGCATCCTCTCTCCTGGACTTGGTTGCAAATAAAAAGATTCATTTTAATATGTATCCCCACCCCCGTCCTCTAGATAATGAACCTGATATACACTCCAACATTAAGGGTGGTACAATGAGTGTAGTTCTGCCAAAAGAAAATTGTATGCAATGTAGTTGGCAGTAGTTCTTTTAAGGGGGGTGCCAGCTAGTCAAAGATTGTGTAGGGGTTACATATGTATGCATGATACTTGTGATGCACACTTTAAGTTAGTGCCACCATGTTGCACACGGTGGCCGTCACTTCCGCAGTTGTGGAAAGAAAAAGTAGTGCGCCAGGAAATGGGTATGTTTATGCAGCCAGCAGAGGGGAAGGGCTGCATAAACAGAAACCCTGGAAACTATGCTGGAGCACTGTGGCAGAAAATCAGACAGCAGTCCAGTTACATGCTTCCACAGTGCTCTTATACAAATCTGATGATGACATAACATCTGTGGAGCTTGGCCCACACAGCCGTAAAAATCAGACTCAGGAGGAGACTATTAACAAACTAAAGATCTGGTCTGGGATTTGCTCGTCATCACAAAGTTAAAGTCAAAGTCACAGTCACTTTCTCATTCTTTTCCTAGCAATAAATTCTGGTAAGTGTGCCTTAACCATATTGATCTCAGTGCTGGTAGACTACTTCTGGTTTTCCAATGATTGTATTAGGTGGGGGTAGTAGCAGTCTTGAAGTGGTAGCTGCCGGTGGTGGCATGCTCTGAAAAAAGTAGTCCCCATGCTTGTCTACACATTTTAGAAATGACCCCTTTCCTTGTTTTTGCTGTAAAAAACTGACCCCTTTAACACAAAAACAAGGAGTCAGTTATGACCTCCACCCCCACCCCTTTTCACTTCAAGTCAGGAATGTGATTATGGGTTTACATCAGATGTACAGTGGCAGCCAAAGATGCATAATATTGTTAAACAGTAATCAATTGTATGTAAAAGTTTTTTTTTTTGAATGTGTGCTTTCTTAATGTTGTCAATACCATTCCACCCATTTTTGTACTCTGCCCCTGGATTTCTGTGCCTCAAGTGCATTATTTTACATTTTTGTGTTCAGGACAAAAAGGCTTTTCAAATTAGGGTAGTCACCAATCTAAATTCGTTATAGTTTTTTTGTTTAAATTGCCATCCAACATGTGCATTTTGTAAAAAAAAAAAATTTGAAGTACAGGTAATAAGATGCCCATATTTTACAAAATTTAAGGAATTCAGATTATGGACTACCCTCATTTGAAAGGTCTTTTTGTCCTAAACAACTTTCAGTCTGATTATTTTTGTGCACCTGGAATAGTTTTAAAGATATTTAGATTTGTTTGGAATGTGTGCACATTTGCTAAGAATTCTGCACAGTGCCTCAGGAAGATTCTCAAAAGCAATTTAAAGTTCTGTCTCCAACGTTCTAAACACACAATGGGTCTGAATGAGTTAAAGGGGACAGGAATTGATTACTTTTGTGCAGATGTTTGAAATGTCTCTATTTTCATAAATTATATTCATACTTCTAAAGGATCCCTATTGAACTGTGCCTGAATAAAGGCCGAAGCTGTCAGTTGTGTTTTGTTTTGGTTTTAGATATATAGAACTGTTATTTAATACAACAGCATATTAGGTACATATGGACACATGTTGATACACGGACATATTAGTATAACAGTATCTCAATTACATGGGGGTCTGTGTTAAGTTTGGGTTTTGAATATACACATACACTAGTCACTTATACAGAATTGCAGATATATCATGTTTAAGACAGTATAAGTTTGACTATTCATGAGTAATATGGACTTATTGTACAGAATTTAAGAAAAATGTATCTGAACAGTACACTGTGTAAAATTTGATTGACACCTCTGTGTGAAACAGTTGGTGAATGCTTAATTTACACTAGGGCAGATTGTCTTCTAACCTATATTTTACGTAACACATAGATAGTTTCATATGTATAAGACTTTTAACATTCAAGCCTCAGGAAGTCTTACTGTATTCTGACTTATGCAGTTAGCCCTTCCAGTTGAACTGCCCCAGAGATGAAAGAGTTAAAGCCTATATGCCAATAGTGGAATGCTGAATAGGCTTTGTTTTCAAACCACTGTCCCTGGTACATTCTATGTAACTGCCAGATTCTTTACTCTGCCTGCCTGTGAAATCGCCTTGGAGATTTCTCTTCAGCTCCTTCGGTTGAACTATGTGGGAAACATCTGCCAGAACTAGACACATAGTGGATTCCCTCCAGAGGGAGGGCCTCAAACAACTGGTACAATGACCCACAAGAGACAGGGCTATCCTAGATCTAGTACTGACTAACAGGGAAGGGATCACAGATCTCCAGGTAGAAGGTCACTTGGGGGCCAGTGACCATCACATGGTATGGTTCAATTTGGCTACTACATCTAAATCATCCCATTCCAAGGCAACAAAGATATGGGACTTCAGAGGAGCTGACTTTGATAAGATGGCCAACAGAGTTAAGCTAGCCCTGGCAAAAAGAAACAGGTGAGGGGGTACAGGCAAAGTGGGCAAGCATTAAGGATGCAATACTTGAAGCAACATCCCATTGTGTTAGACAGAAAAGGAAGTGCAAAAGAAATAGGAAACCACTTTGGTTCTCAAATACAGTAGCAGAAAAGGTCAGAGCCGAAAGGCTGGCCTTCAGGAAATATAAGGAACACAGCAGGATGAAGATAGGGAGGCATACCAAACTGCCCTAAGGAAGCAGGTAAGGTGTAAGGCAGGCGTAAGTCCCAAACTGAGGGAAACACTATACCTAACAGTAAAGAGGCGTGACAAGACTTTCTATAGATACATTAGTGAAAGGAGAAAGTCCAGAGGGGTATTGCTAAGCTTAATGGAGAAAAGGGAGCATGTGAGGAGGAGGACCATGTAAAAGCATCTATCCTAAATAGATATTTTGCTCAGTATTTACTGAAGAGAAGTGGTGGGGCAGGGCCCACAGCCTGCACCATGGACACAGGGGAGGAAGTGAGCACTACTCCTTCACACAAAAGGAAGGTCCAAGAGCTTGCTAAGCTCAGGGTGATAAGGCAACGGGACCTGATGGCATACATCCCAGGGTACTTAAGGAGCTAAAGGTGGAACTAGCAGAGCCATTAGCAGAACTGTTTAGTGAGTCTCTGAGCACAGGAGAGGTCCCAGAAGACTGGAGAAGGGCTCATGTGATCCCGCTCCACAAGAGTGGTGGCAGGGAGGAGGCAGGGAACTACAGACCAGTCAGTCTTACCTCAGTAGTGGGCAAGATTATGGAGGCACTCCTTAAGGAAAGGATAGTGCAACACCTGGAATCCATAGGGCACAGGATCCAAGACAGCATGGGTTTCAAAAAGGAAGGTCTGTCAAACTAATCTCATGATTTCTTTGACTGGGTAACCAGAGTGGTGGACCAAGGGGAGCAGTTGATGTCGCCTACCTTGACTTCAGCAAAGCTTTGACACGGTTCCACATAGAAGATTGATAAATAAGCTGGGTAGGCTCGAGTGGGTCAGTTGGTTCAACTGGGTGGCAACTGGTTGACAGGCAGAAAACAGGAGTGGTGGTAAATGGTATAAAGTCAGAAGAGATGCAAGTCACAAGTGGGGTACCCCAGGGATCAGTCTCAAAGGCCAGTCCTCTTCAACATCTTCATTAGTGACCTCGTGATGACTAGAGGGTGGGCTTGTCTGTTTGCAGATGACACCAAGATCTGCAACAGAGTAGATGATCCAGATGGGTGGGTAGAGATGAGAAGAGATCTGGATAAACTAGCAAAATGGTCAGAAGAGTGGCAACTGGGATTTAATGCAAAGAAGTGCAAGATCATGCACATAGGGAAGAGAAACCCTGAAGCCACCTATAGGCTGGGGGGGGAGTTGCTAGCAGTCACAAAGGAAGAAAGAGACTTGGGCATCATCATCACTGATGACCTGAAATCATCCAAGCAGACCTCTAAAGCAGCAGGTAAGGCTAGAGAGATGTTGGGGTGTATTAGTAGGGGTACCACAAGTAGGAAGAGGGAGGTAATAATCCCTCTTTACAAGACACTGGTTAGGCCCCATCTGGAGCACTGCGTGCAGTATTGGAGGACACACCTTCACAAGGACATTAACCAAATTGAGGCAGTCCAGAGAAGGGCAACCAAATGGTGCAGGGACTGCATCAGAAGACATATGAGGACAGATTAACAGAGCTCAATATGTATACCCTTGAGCAAAGGAGGAGAGAGGTGATAGATCGGGCATTCAAACACCTTAGAGGGCATTAACAAGGTGAAAGAGTCTAACATGTTTAAATATAAGAAAATAGCAGGACAAGAGGACACAGCATGAGATTAGAGGGGGCCGATTAAGGGAGAATGAGAAATTCTTTTCACAGAAAGGGTGGTGGATGCATGGAATGGCCTACCAAGAAGTGGTGGCTATGAATACAGTGCAGGGCTTCAAACAGGCATGGGATAGGTATAAGGGAGCAATACAAATGAGTATGAATAGATAGGCCACTGACAGAGCAAAGGCCGATGGCACATTTATAAGGTAGAAAAAGAAATGGGCAGACTGGATGGGCCTTCCGGTCCTTATCTGCCGTCAATTTCTATGTTTCTATGTTTCTATGTAAGTACAAGTTTCATCAGTTTCTAACTACTGTTTATATTATTTTATTTTCAAACCTCTGTCCTTCAGTTACAGGTTAGACTAGACTAGGGGGAGGGAGGTGAGCACTTGTCCCTTCACAAAAGAAAGGGTCCTACAAGCGCTTGATAAGCTCAGGGTACACAAGGCAATAGGACCTGATGGCATACATCCCAGGGTACTAAAGGAGCTAAAGGTGGAACTAGCAGAGCCATTATCATAACTGTTTAGTGAGTCTCTGAGCACAAGAGAGGTCCCAGAAGACTGGAGAAGGGCTCATGTGATCCCGCTCCACAAGAGTAGTAGCAGGGAGGAGGCAGGGAACTACAGACCAGTCAGTCTTACCTCAGTAGTGGGCAAGATTATGGAGGCACTCCTTAAGGAAAGGATAGTGCAACACCAAGAATCCATAGGAGGACAGGATCCAAGACAGCATGGGTTTACAAAAGGAAGATCCTGTCAAACTAATGTTATAGATTTCTTTGACCAGGTAACCAGAGTGGTGGACCAAGGGGGAGCAGTTGATGTCACCTACCTTGACTTCAGCAAAGCTTTCGATACTGTTCCACATAGAAGATTGATTAATAAGCTGGGTAGGCTCACGGTGGGTCAGAAGTTGGTCAACTGGGTGGCAAACTGGTTGGTGGGCAGAACACAGAGAGTGGTGGTAAACGGTATACAGTCACAAGAGATGTAAGTCACAAGTTGGGTACCTCAGGGATCAGTCCTGGGGCCAGTCCTCTTCAATAGTTTCATCAGTGACATTGCAGATGGACTGGAGGGTAAGGTTTGTCTGTTTGCAGATGACACCAAGATATGCAACAGAGCAGATGATCCACATGGGGTAGACAGAATGAGAAGAGATCTGGATAAACTAGCAAAATGGTCAGAAGAGTGGCAACTGGGGTTTAATGCAAAGAAGTGCAAGATCATGCACATAGGGAAGAGAAACCCTGAAGCCACCTATAGGCTGGGAGGGGAGTTGCTGGCAGTACAAGGGAAGAAAGAGACTTGGGCATCGTCATCACCGATGTCCTGAAATCGTCCAAGCAGACCACTAAAGCTGTAGGTAAGGCTAGGGGGATGTTAGGGTGTATTAGTAGGGGTATCACAAGTCAGAAGAGGGAGGTAATAATCCCTCTTTACAAAACACTGGTTAGGCCCCATCTGGAGTACTACATGCAGTACTGGAGGCCACACCTTCACAAGGACATTAACCAAATTGAGGCAGTCCAGAGAAGGGCAACCAAAATGGTGCAGGGACTGCATCAGAAAACATATGAGGACAGATTAATGGAGCTCAATATGTATACCCTAGAGCAAAGGAGGGCGAGAGGTGATATGAGCGAAACATTCAAACATCTTAAGGGCATTAACAAGGTGAAAGAGTCTAACATGTTTCAATACAAGAAAAATAGCAGGACAAGAGGACACAGCATGAGATTAGAGGGAGGCTGATTAAGGGGTAATGTGAGGAAGTTCTTTTTCACAGAAAGGGTGGTGGATGCATGGAACGGCCCACCTCAGGAAGTGGTGGATATGAATACAGTGCAGGGCTTCAAACAGGCATGGGATAGGCATAAGGGAGCAATACAGATGAGTATGAATAGATAGGCCATTGTCAGAGCAAAGGCCGATGGCACATTTATAAGGTAGAAAAAGAAATGGGCAGACTGGATGGGCCTTGCGGTCCTTATCTGCCATCGACTTCTATGTTTCTATGTTCTATCCATTCCGATAAGTTTTTCAGTTTCTGGTCGGTCTTAGCAACTGGGAGGAAACCGAAGATATTTATTTACTTTCTTGAGTTAAAGTTCTAATTTTCTCTGTTAAGTATTGTGTTTTTGGGACTGGTATGTTTTTGGTTAAAACAAAATGAGTATTCTCTTGTTTTTTTCTCTTGGTCACTAAACCGGCCGTTAACCAAAAATGTTCACTTTCTTATCCAGGCCTAACTGCCTACTGTGGATAGGTGCTAAAATTCTAGCATTTGAGGTTATGTCACAGAAAAGAACCAGTCCTACTGGGTTTCAGCATTGTACAGAGTGCGGTGAGCCATTTGCTAAGGCTTACCTACATCTGATTTGTGTGTTCTGCCTAGGGTTTGACCACCTGAAGGCAGATTGTGAAATTTGTAAAACTTCCCTCAGTCTACGCTTGATAGGTGACTTAATAGACTGCAGGACAGAACGGCTGAAAAAGAAACCAACACTGAAATTCGGTCTGGTTCCACAGCTAAAAAAAAATTGGTGGAACCGGAGGGGGTGCCCTCTGACCAGGCAAGACTTCCACTAACAAGAGAGCTGCAGAAACAGGCCTTGAAATGCCTTCTGCAAAAAAACAAAGAAAAATGTCTGGTTTGGAATCGCAGAAGCTTGCGGTTCCAACTGCTGAGGAAATGGTGAAGGCCATTCGCATTGTTCAGTCTTTACAGACCGGTTCGTGTGAACCAGGATAGCTTACGACAGCTCAAACTTCAGTTCAAACATCTGGTACTTCACTCTCTCTGGTTCATATGACCCTGAGGCATATTATTATCAGGAGTAGGATGATGATGATGATGAAGAAGAGGAGGAAGACTTCAGCGAACCCATAGAGCCTGAAGTCTCCCCTGAACACTTGGAAACTGAGTCCCCATCCCATTCTTATAGGGATCCCTCCTCCCATTATGCCTTTATGAAAAAGGCTGCAGAAGCTCTGGAACTGCCTTCCCAAGAGACTTCTGAGGAGGAGGAGGAGGAGGAGGAGCCTGATTATGTTGAAGTGATGGATGTGCCTGCTACCAAGAGGCTTATGATACCTATACATAAGTCCTTTAAGAGGCAAACCATGAAAATTTGACAGACTCACACTTCTGTACCACCTGTGGAAAAGAAGATGGACAGGACAAATTTGTTACCTGTTAATGGCACTGAGTTTCTATTTAGCCATTGCAGCTGGGAGTGGTTCAAGCTGTTGCCTGTGAGAAAGAAGGCATCCCTTTAGCTTCTCACCCTCCTGAGAAGAATTAGAGAAGACAAATGTAGAAGTCACGGCACACCACTCACCACAATGAGAGTCCACACTCAAAAATACTGTTAAAAAATATTTTTACTCAAGATCTTGGCAGCAGTCAGAACTCAAAGCAGGACATAGAAAACTCCTCACATTTCACGCAGTCTTGGGCTTTGTCAAAGGTTCGTCAAAGGTTTGTCAAAGAATTTGAGAAGGATTGACTCTATGGCAAAAAAAGGGTATCTTGGTGCCTCCCTCAGCATTAGGCAAGCTTTCTACATGGCCTCTGTCTCCAGGTATCAGAAGTCACTCTGGGAGTCCATCCAGGAGTTGGCTAGCAAAGCTTCTCCTCAGCCGGCAGCAGACCTGGAGGAGATTGCCAAGAATGGAGTGGAAGCATCCAAGTACCAATTTCACATGGCTATAGATGCCAGTGATAGTGCCTCTAGGGTGATGGCCACTGTTATCTCTCAGAGAATGTTTGCTTGGTTAAGATGCACAAACCTTTCTCAGGACACCCAGACAAAAGCCCTGGACTTCCCCCTGGTGTAGAACTCACTTTTTGGGGAACAGACAGAGGCCAATATGAAAAAGATGAGTGAGTACAGGATGGCATACAAGAGCACTGCAGCCAAAGAGAAGGCGACCACTCCACAAAAACAACAAAGTAGGGGAGGAAGGGGCAGACCTTATCAAAAGCCTTTTTACCAGGCCCAGGCATTCCCTGCCTACCAGCAGCAAAGAGGCTACTTTAGGGGTAGGGGAGAAGAGGTGCCGGTTATGCTGGACCTAGTCCTCAGCCCAAGACCCCTGCCAAGCAGAACCCCCTGAGGTGATTGCCCAGGCCACCTTCCCAATCCCAGTAGGGGGCAGGCTGGCTTATTATTTCCAGGCATGGCAAACCATTACCACAGACTAGTGGGTCCTGGAAGTAATAAGCCAAGGTCTAGCTCTAAGCTTCAAATCATTCTCAAAAACAAGCGCAAGATCATTCAAACCTGCCACCAACTCTGAAACAGCCCTGCTAGAGGCAGAACTGTTCACTTTACTGCAAGATAGAGCAGTGGAACCTGTTCCATTCCCTTACAGGGGAAAAGGGTTGTATTCAATGTACTTTCTAACCTTGAAGAAAAATGGGGAGTGGCGACCCATCCTGGATCTAAGATACCTCAAAAAGCATCTGACAAAACCAAAGTTCAAAACTGTCACTCTGGTTATGATTCTTCCCACTGTAAGGCAAGGGGACTGGTTGGCATCCTTGTATCTCAAGGATACCTATTTTCACATACCCATCAGGCAGTTGCACAGAAAGTATCTAAGGTTCGAACTGCCATCAGATCAGTATCAGTTCAGGGCCCTGTCCTTCGGCCTCTTCTCAGCACCAAGGACCTTCACAAAGTGCCTGGCAGTGGTCGTGGCACATATGAGAAGGCAAGGAATTACTGTCTTCCCATACCTGGATGACTGGCTAGTTGTGGGGCGCTCAACCCAACAGGTAGAAGAATCTCTAACCATTACACAGGATACCCTGCAGTCCTTAGGCTTCCTGGTAAATCTCAAGAAGTCAGTTCTAAAATCAGTCCAGCTCCTGGATTTCATAGGAGCAGAGCTGGACACAGTTCAAGCGAAAAACATCCTTCCGCCAGCAAGGGTGGGCAGCCTTGTTCAGCTGGTAGACTCTTTCCACCTGCATATCCCTCGACCAGTAAGGCATTTTCTCCAACTCCTGGGTCACATGGCTGTAGCCACAGCAGTGGTCCCAGGAGCCAGGTTTCAGATGAGACATTCAGTTCCACCTCAGGTCCTTTTGGTCTCAGAGAAGGGATTCCCTGTCCAAAGTGGTACCAGTGACTTCCACCCTTCTGCAAGTCTTGCAGTGGTGGCAGGACAGGGACAGTCTCAAGATGGGGGTCCCTTTCCTGTAGCAGTCTCCTACTGTGGTGCTGACCACGGATGCCTCCCTCCTAGGGTGGGGAGCTCACCTAGGAGACCACACTACGCATGACACATGGACCAAGCAGGAATCTCTGCTGCACATAAACCTGCTGGAACTCATGCAGTGCTGCTGGCACTGCAGTCATTTGCTGCAATGGTGCAGGGGAAGGTGGTTCAGGTCAGAACAGACAACACCACCACCATGTACTATATAAACAAACAGGGAGGGACCAGGTCCTCTGCTATGTGTACAGAGGCCATGAAGGTCTGGAGTCTGGCCTACTCTCTCAGGGTCTCCCTGACAGCATTTCATCTGTCAGGGAAGGACAATGTCTTGGCAGACACACTCAGCAGAATCAATCAGAGCCATCACAAATAGGCTTTGAACAGCCAAATTCTGTTGACAGTATTTAGGAGATGGGGCACTCCAGAGATAGATCTGTTTGCAGCCCCACACAATCATCAGCTACCCCAGTTCTGGTGCAGGCCACCAGCTCTGGGCTCAGTACCTCTGGATGCATTGCTCCTGGATTGGACAGGCAAGTTTTTGTATGCCTTTCCTCCATTCCCTCTAATCTTCAGAGTTCTAACCAAACTCAGATGTCAACCAGCTACAATGATTCTAACAGCTCCAGACTGGGCCAGACAGCCACGGCACTCAGTGTTGCTGACCCTGTATACGACCAGTCCAATTTGCCTTCCCAGGAGGCAAAATCTCCTGACCTCCTCCAAGGGGAGGATCCTGTACCCCAACCTCAAGTCCCTCAGGCTGAAAGCTTGGCTCTTGAGGACCTAGAGTATGCAGGCTTGCATCTCTCTGAAGGAGTGATGGACATCTTAAGGGTCTCTAGAAAACCTTCCACTAGGAAAACTTACACTTCAAAATGGAAAAGATTTTATATCTGGTGTTCCCAAAGAGACACAGATCCACAGGAAGCTGGCTTGGCAGTCCTGTTGGATTACTTGGCTCACCTTCATTCTCTAGGCCTCCGGCCATCAACTTTTAAAGTGCATTTGGCAGCCGTCTCTGCCTATGTCTCAGCAGGGAAGGGCCCTACCCTGGCTTCTAATGCTATTTTTAAGAAATTCTTTAAGGGGTTGCTTCACTTGCACCCTCCTCATGAGGCGCCTACTCCTTCTTGGAACCTGAATACATGCATAGCAAAGTTGATGCAGCCCCTCTTTGAACCCATGTCTTCAGCAGAGCTCAAATATCTGACATGGAAAACTGTCTTTTTGGTAGTCATCACTTCAGCAAGGAGAATCATTGAGCTATAGGCCTTGTCTGTGCAGCCTAACTACGTTGCATTCTACAGGGATAAAGTTGTTCTCAGAACAAATAGGAAATTTCTCCCCAGAGTGGTTTCGGATTTCTATTTGAACCAGTCCATTGCATTACCTGTTTTCTTTACTGACCATTCTAGTTCAGGAGAATGCAGGCTGCATAGCCTAGATGTCAAAAGGGCTATCAGCTACTATTTGGATCAGGCAAAGGGCCATAGGAATGAGTGTACCCAGCTGTTCCTCACCTATGGAGAAGTGGGAAAGGGCAAACCAGCCACAAAAAGGACCATTGCAAGGTGAATTGTGGCCTGTATTCAGTTTTGCTATAGCAGACTGGGTAAGGAGCCAACAGTGAGACTGAGGGCTCACTCCACCAAGAAGACAGCTGCTTCCATAGTGGCTGCCAAAGATGTCCCTCTGCTTGAAAACTGTAAAGCAGTTAACTGGAAAACTGTTCATACATTCACCAAGCACTACTGCCTGGACCCTCAGGCCAGAAGTGATGTCAGGTTTGGCACAGCAGTATTGCACAGTCTATTTCCTAAGTAGGTTCAGTGTCCATCTCCAAGGGGCACTGCTTCACAGTCTGCATAAGTCAGAATACAGTAAGACTTCCTGGGGTTTGAAGTAAAAATTACCAACGTAATCTTGTTTCTTCCAAGGGAGTCTTACTGTATTCTGACCTCCCACCCTGCCTCCCCTACTAGAACCTGGGGGGCACTGCACTCCAGCTGTTACTGTTAGAAATGCTGACCACTGTGAAGGAGGTCATTCTTGGGCATCTGCGACTTGAGACTTTTTGTATGCCCCCATTTTGGGTTCCATGATCTTTGGCCTATACATTTATATATTAGTTTATATATTGTTGTTTAGTATAGCTTAGTTATTATCGTTATTATAAGTTTGCTCGTAAGAATCTGGCAGTTACATAGAATGTACCAGGGACAGTGGTTTGAAAACCGAGCTTGAGCCTATTCAGAGTTCCACTATTAGCATATAGGCTTTAACTCTTTCCTCTCCAGGGCAGTTCAACTGGAAGGGCTAACTGCATAGGTCAGAATACAGTAAGACTCCCTTGGAAGAAACAAGATTACTATGGTAAGTAATTTTTTCTTATTTACTATGTATTGCTGAAAGAGCTACTGATGCTTGAAAGAAAACTTTGAAAAACATAATAAGCAGGTAAACTTCTGCATGTATTCCTTATACTGTATATTCTAAATTTCTCCTCTCCATTATTTATTACTGAGGAAATGTGCATGAATACATGATTTGTTATCCCTTACAGTTACTTTAAAGTTAATCTGCCTCTATAGCTTACTCCCTACTTCAAGTCATAATGCTCTGTTGTGACATCACAATATGTTGCCATGAGAGTAACTGTGATGTCACAAGCAGTGTATTATAACCTCAGGTAGGGTAACAGCAACAGAAATAGATGAATTCTTCAGGAGCAAAAATCATGTTTTCATGCAATTGACCTCAACAATAATTATAAAAAGGGTCTGAGAAATGGAGCTTTCTGATTGGCTGCAAACAGTCTAACAGCCTTATAATTAATCTTTTATTAACATACATGTAGAGCTTAGTCATATGCTGAACAAAGTTTAACACTGTTTAAAAACTTTTTTTTATTATAATAGCAATAAGGCACTCCCAGGGATTATGTTAATGGTCAGTTAATCACCCTCTACGGGCATGTGGCACTTGGCTACACCTCGTGCCACAGTACACCCCTAGAAGGTGATTAACAGACCATTAACATAACCCTTGGTCATGCCTTATTGCTTAAATAACGGGGAGGAGGAATAAGGAACTAATGTGAAATACAAGCTGAACGTTATCTAAATATTATGTTTTGTTAAAGTTCTCCTGAAGTTGTCAGTTGCTCTTTAAGCTTATTTTTCCTTGTGGTTTTTAATCATTGTCATATACTAATGCTGGCACAGACACACACGCAGGGTTTTAAAATGAAGCTTCACTTGTTTTATAGCTTTTCTCAGAGAGTGAAATTTCAAGTCAGTGTCATTTGACCTTGGGATAGCTTTCTTTCGATGGAACTTTTGCTGTCTTTATATAGATATGTTGTTTTTTTGAATGCAGTTTTAACCAATGGGTTCCTTAACAACTTTTCATCTATTTTTTATGTTGGCACGCTTGTGCAGCCAACATCTTGCGGCAGTGAAGATTTGGAGGCACGGTCGCTGTTGGGCGAATGCAGGGCACGCATCAGTAGGTGTGTCCCTCATTCCGCAATCAGCCTGCATGCCTGCGCCACACCATGCATACTAATGTGGCGAGCACATCTGTGGAAAGGTCTGCTGCAATCCGAGCAAAGCTTGTCAGACGCAGCGGACCCTTCCTACGTGCTCGGTCACATTGTATTCATGGCGGGCGGCTGTCCAACTGCTGACTTCCGGGGTGCCCAATCCCTCTGCCAGCTTACTGTGGCCGCAAAGTATGTGCCGACAGGGGAGCCCATTCCCCATCGGCATAAAGCATTCCCCTGCTGTTTCTTATATGCCGAGAGGGGTGCCCAATCCCCCTCAGCTCTTGCGCCCCCGCTTTCCTTGTGTGCCGATGGGGGTGTCCAATCGCCATCAGCATAAATAACCCCCCTTTTGTTGTATGCCGACGAGGGTGCCCAATCCCCTGTCGGCTGCAGCAACCCCCCCAAACAGTTAGTGGCACGCTAGGAGCCCACCCCAGCGTGCCAAATCCCCTGAAAAAAAAACTGTCCCACAATGGTTTTTTTTCACCCTGTAACACAAAAATGGTCCCTCGTAGTCTCTCTACCCACCACCCGCACCTACCTGCTGCGCACCCTGCCTCCCCACACACCTCCTCACACCATACTTGCCTCCGGAGTCTGGCGTGACGAACTTCGGTGGCCCGGGAACACATCTGCACTCTTCAAAGTCGACCGCGAACTGAGGAAATGCCAGTAAGCTGTAAAATGGAATAAATAGGGTTTTTTCAACTTTGATGCATATCTCAGGCATTTTTTTTGAATTTTGGCACCAAATTTTCAACATGGGGTTTTTGGGACCCCTCCTCATGAATTCTTGCACTGTCATGGCGTTATTCGGTCCCAGTAGGTGATTTCAAAGTCACTGCATGGAATCACCTTTCGGGAGTGAGGAACAAAATGACAGTGCCAGTGTTCATGAGGGGGGCTCTCAAAAAGCCTATGTTGCAAATTTGGTGGGAAAAATCCCAAAAATGACTCTTTACGAGCGTGTGTTGCACAGTTACTATGTACGGTCATAACTTAGCGAATTTGCAATATTTTCATGCCACATGTTCAGCATTGGCATTTTCCCACACCTTCTTGTGAACCGTACAGCTGTCATTTTTCACATCCTGCCCGAAATGTGATTTCGCACTTCCGCCGCAGAATAGCGCGGTCAATGTGGGAAATCGGTGTTTGGGACAAATTACTGAAATGACAGTTACACTGTTCATGAGCAGAGGTCCTAAAATGCCTATGCTGAAAATTTGGTGACGATACTCCATAACATGACTGTGTTATGAGCGTGCATTGCGCAGTTTACACGCACGCTCGTAAGTTCACGAATTTATAATATTTTCACTCCATATTTTCAAAATTGCCATTGTTCTGCACCTCCTTATGAACAGTACAGCTGTCATTTTTCACATCTGACCAAAATGAGTTTTCGCAGTTCTGGCGCAGAACAGCGCAGTCACTGTGGAAAGTCTGTGTTTGAGACACATTATGAAAATGACAGTGATGCTGTTCATTAGCAGAGGTCCTAAAATGCCAATGTTGAAAATTTGGGGCGGAAAGTCCATAAAATTAGTGTTTTACGAGTGTGCGTTGCGCAGTTTGAATGCACGCTTGTGACTTCATGCATTTGCAATATTTTCACTCCACATGTTCAAAATTGGCATTTTACCACACCTCCTTATGAACAGTACAGCTGTAATTTTACATATCCTGCCTGAAATGTGTTTTCACACATCCGGCGCAGAATCGCACGGTTGCTGTGCAAAATTAGTTTTCGGGGCAGTTTGAGGAAATGACAATGACACTGTTCATGAGCAGAGGTCCTAAAATGCCTATGTTGAACATTTGGTGCTGAAAGTCCATAAAATGACTGTGCTGTAAGCGTGCATTGCGCAGTTTCCACGCAGCCTTGTAACTTCATATATTTGCAATATTTTCATGCCAGATTTTCACCACTGGCATTTGTGTACACCTCCTTATCAACAGTACAGCTGCCATTTTTCACAGCCTGCCCAAAACACATTCCCGTAACTGTGGCACGCAATGGCGTGCTCGCTGTGGGAAATCACCTTTTGGGACACATTAACAAAATTGCAGCACCACTGTTCATGAGGGGGGTCCCTAAATACCTGTGTTGAAAATGTGCCTAAAAAACTCCCACAAATAATTGGGTTGCAGACATCTGCTGTGCAGTTTGTATGCATGTTCTTTGCTTCACCAATATTTCATATTGCCACTACAGATTTTCAACGTTGCCATTTTTTATGCCTCTTCATGAACAATACAGTTGTCATTCTCCACATCCTGCCCAAAACTGTGTTTTCATCTCTCTGTCACCAAATGCCACAGCCGCTATGCAAAACTACCTTTCAGCTAACAAAGTGATTGTGCCGCTTTTCATGAGGTGGCCTGATAAACAGCCCATGTTGAACATATAGAGTGAAACTACACGCCTACGGTGTTAGGGTTTCCAACTGTAGCACCCAACCCGGTATGGACTGACAGGCATCAGGGCTGTGACTTGGGATCATCGGATATAATGCTCATGCCATTCCACCCTCCCTCACCCACCCTGCAGCCACTGACAGGCATCGTAGTGTGTCTTGCACTGTTTGGCCACAAACTTCACCCCATGCTCCTATACTGCACCCATGTCAGCGTATTCCCTTATGGAATGGGGTAAGTATAATGCCCAAAGACCCCAAAGCACACCATGACACTTGTCAGTGTCTACAGGGTAGGGTGAGGTACAATAACTCTGCTGGTCCAATAAAAGGTGTCAAATCATCTGTTTCTGTGGATCTTGTGTTTCAAGGACCAATACGGCAACATGTTTTTCTGTGGACTTATGGTTTCAGAAATGTTAGCAGGCACTTATCAGTACAGTGCCCGTGGTTCTGAAACCATGAAGTAGCATAGTCAAACCTCCAAATTCTTGGTTCTATGAAAGGAACTGCACAGAATGTTGCCCATACAAAGAAAACCATACAAAACACAACTGACAACTTCAGATTTTATTCAGGCACAGATAAATAGGGATCCTTTAGCAGCATAAATTTAATATATGAAAATAGAGACATTTCAAACAGCTGCACATAAGTAATCAAGTCCTGTCCACTTTACATTAGGCATGACACGAGATGAACAAGGTGGTCTGATTTAGAATTTCACTTAAATGACATAGTAATTTGCAAAACTGAGGCTGTTTAGAAGTGCAATAGGAGTTATGCTAAACAAATGTAAATATCTCTAAATGTTTACAAGTTACAGACAAAAACCAGTATGAAAATTGTTCAGGACACAAAGACCTTTCAAATGAGCCTATTCATTAAGCTGCACTAATTATGTTTTTTAAACTATGGCCATCTGATTACCTCAGTTTTCGTTTCTCATAGGAGTTATGCCAAACAAGTGTAAATATCTCTAAAAGTATACACATTACACATAAACCATCATATGAAAGTTGTTCAGGACAAAAATACCTTCCCAATGAGCCTATTCATTAACCTGCATTAATTATATTTCTTAAACTGTGGTCATCTGATTACCTGAATTTTCAGTTTTGTTTGTAATTTTCACCTTTTGGATGGCTATATTTAGAAAAATCTAATGAATTCAGATTAGTGACTACTCTCATTTGAAAGGTCATTTTGTCCTGAACAACTTTTATGTTGGTTGTATATTGGTAGCTTGTATATGTTCTGAAATATTTACATTTGTTTGGCATGACTCCTACTGTATTCACTCACAGAGAAAAAAATTAAGTTGTTTGGAAGACCATATTTTACAAAATATAAAGAATTCAAATTAGTGACTACCCTCATGTGAAAGGTCTTTTTGCCCTGAACAACTTTCATGCTGGTTGTTTTTGTGCACCTTGATTAGTTTTAAAGATATTTGATTTGTTTGGAAGGTATGCACATTTGCTCGCAGAGAAAAATAGCTTGGAGTTTGGTGTGCATAATTCTAAAAAGAAAGAAGGGAGTATTTATTAACTGCCATAGGAATCTGCAGTGTTATGGAAGGATACACTGAAAACTACTAAAAAATATATTCCGTGGAAACCCCTTTTCAAGCTAAAGTGATATGGGCCCATTAAACTGAGGGACCGAACTCATGGGCACAAAGCATTCTTCTATCCAAGATTTAGTATATAGCATGTAGTATAGTACATATTGCTGTAGTGACCATATATCGATATATAAAAACATAAAATGGTTCACTAAATTTTTAAAGTCTTAACGTGTATAGATATATAGTGACATATGAGACCGGTATCATTAGTATCTATACATGTTGACTGAACTCTAAACTTTCATTTAAAAAAAGTATAAGTTTCTACGCCTAACAGTTCAAATGTTACAGCATTCAAAATATAATTTTTAAGCATAATAAAATAGCATTAAACATTATTTTTGAAAGGTCAGAAGACATCAGGGGTTGTTCTGGATAAGAATAAACACATTGGGCAGGATTCACAAAGGATATGCGCTTGGCGCATCTCGGATGCTCCAGTGAAAATGAGCTGCGCTGAGCACCAACTGTGGTATTCGCAGAGAAAGTGCATGAGGATGCTCCCGGCACAACCCTTCTGTGAATACCACAGTTGCACCTGGCCCTGGATGCTGCACTAAAATATGCCATTCACAGCCACAGACATGCAAATGGGGCCATTAGGCATGCAAATCGCAATGGGGCCATTTGCATGTCATTATGGCCCCATTTGCATGCCCCGTGCAGGGATGCACCCAGCAAAATGTGCCAGGTGCCCTGCAAGTGTGACCGGACACCCACTAAATCCAGTACCCCATCAGGGTATTGTTCCCCCACCCGTATCCCCAGAGAAATTCAGCATGTGGCAGTAGCATGGTGTCCAAAGAAACCCCCCACCCTGCCCGCAATCCTGATTCCATGCCACTCACTGCGGTGGTAGATAGTCATACACTGAATCCCCCCTCCCCACCCCAACCTGCATGCACTGTTGATGGCGCTCCAGATGCCACCCCTGTAGGCCAGCAGATCCACATCCCCCCGCCCACTCATGCACCCTGACCCTACCCTGCACCCCTCTCCCTGCAGGTCCCTATGGTCAGTGGGCAGCACAACTCACCCTCATTCCACCATGGTTGCCCACTAACTGAGGTGTCTGGGATTGACAGCTACTGCACTACTGACAGCCCATTGGTGGACCCTGTCAACCAATGGGCTTGCAGTGAGTACTGTTCTCTGTCAAGTGTGAATGCACAGCCCCTCCAGATGTGCCACATATCATTTTGGGTGGTATGCAGCACATCTGTGCTGAATTGGTGCATTGGGGATGTGCCAGCGCATCGGTCCTCTGCCAGAATCGCACCAGTGCACAAGTTGGAGATGCATTGGTGCATCTCAGATGCACTGAGCGCATCCCCTTTGTGAATCCTGCCATTCTGTTCTGGTTTTAAAAAGCACTGAAGTACTGTAAGTCAGTCACTCATTCACATAATGTAGCAGCTGTCATCCGTGCATGTCACATAGGTCCACATGCATCTGACCTAAAAATTGTTCTCCCTTCTGGAGCTCCCTGCTAAATACCATCTTTCCTACCTTTCCAATGACATCTAGTACTACAATATTGTGGCACATAAATCAGATGATAAAAATCCCACCCAATAAATCATATAAGGATATAGGCATGATAGAAGTAAATATATTAGGGTATAGTGCTACTGTAAAATACAAACTATAAGAAATGTCCTACTCTGGTTTCAGTATCCCTTATACAAGCAGTAGCATTATAACCACAAATTGGTGACATTTGTTAAGCAATATGTACTCTACAGTTTTACAAGGCAGGTCTGACAAAAGAGCACTTAGACTCATAAATGAACACTATATATAAAATATGACGTTTAGATTAACTGCTGAAATGTAAGTGAATATTTCTCCTCCACCTGTATTGGAGGGGTCAGAAACAGTTGCAACAACTATGAGAGGTATTCAAGAAAGCTACAGAGGATGTCTGCAGCACAATAGAAATATCAGCTAGCTTGGTTACTGTACCACTGGGTAAACTGAGTACAAATATTGCAAATCTCTGGGACTGGAGGATTAGCATACAAGGGTACTCAAACAGCTAAAGTGTTCAATAGTGGATACACTGATGTGATATACCAGATATCATTGGGCAGACTGACTATGTTTGTCCTAGAAAAAAAGAAGGCTAAGGGAGAAATTGTTTCATTTTTAAAAAATGCTGAATACATTAGATGATATGAATTAGAACATCTTCCTCTGGGCCCCCACTGTAAATGACACTTTTACTCAATGGGTTATGTTTCAGGTCCTGTACTTAATTAATTATAGACCATGCTATGTTTTTTCCAGCTTTTTGGGGACAGAGAAACAAGAACAGTCGTACAGTACATTACACTTTCAGGGAGTAGAATTAAGGATATATAACATAACAATGTTTTACTTAGAGACCTGCTGATGCCTCAAAGAAAATTTAGAATGACATAATATTGTAAAACTAGTTATTTTCATGCAAAGTAACTTTAGTGCAAAAAGAAATACATCCATAATTGTATTAATTAAATTCAGTGCTAAAACATTAGCAGCACATTCATTATAATGAGAAAAGTACTAATAACACTAATTTGTGCAAATTTATTTTAGTGCACATTAGTGTTTTAGCAAAAATAGCAAATATTATTTGACAGAGAAAATTTCAAGTTTTACAGTACATAGGCTCTGTACTATTTGGCTCATGTTTCATATATCTTATTACTGAGAAAATCTGCACAAAAACAGGATCATAGGCCAACATATTCAAACTGCTAGTGCTGCACTGACTGCAAATAGTGCTGGTGGTCAGGGCTGTCTACCACTGCCAAAACCCTGTCTTTAACTGGGAGCAATGGTTGCACCCCCCTGGCACCCATACTGACAGTAATGCAGATGTTCCCTGGTGTCTAGTGGTCCCCACCCCTGGTACTCCCATGCTAATATTGCTTCAACTCAACCCTGGTGTCTAATGGTGCCCCCAGCCCCCAATCTCCAATGTTGCTTTTATAGTGTCAGTTCCCTGATGTCTAGTGGCCCCACCCCCCCCCACACTGAATAGCCATGTTGCTTTTATAGTATAAAGTCATTGGTGTCTTGTGGTACTCATGATTGCTCACTGACAATTACATGGCAGCCAGCTGAGAGCTGTGCTGGTTGCTGACAGTGAGTTTGGACTAGAGCCCAGTGTGAAAGGGGGAAGTGCGGGGCACTGGGTATGGAGCACCTGGGTTGGGAGAGGGAATTGGCACCATTGGGGGGAGCACTATCCACCAGGCAAACTGTGAAGTAATATTAGCATGGATGTTTTGGGAAGGGGGAAATAGTCACCAGGCAAACTATGGCATAATATAAGCGTAGTTATTCAGGGGGGCTGGGGGGACAACTAGACATCAGGGATTTGACACAAAAAAGCAACATGGTTGATTGGGGGACAGGGGACCACTAGACACCAGGGAATCCATTCTATACCTGTGCACATGGCTGGGCGTTATGCTAATGAGCCCATAATGGGCATGCAAATGGCACTGTAGTTTCTTGTGTGCCTAATGGGCTCATTTAGATTCTAGGGTTGAATATGGCCCACAGAAGCCCTGGTGCTATTACTTTTGGGCAGGACTATCTCCAGTGGGCTCCCCTGTGAGTCATATTGAGCTCCGGGCTATGTCAGCATCAGGGCGCACTAACTGTCTAAATATTACTTAAGGCTGGCTGTGTGCTATTTGCTGTGCAGTGCTACAGGCCATGTGGTGCCAGCTCTGAATATTGTGGCCTGAGTCCCTTATAGGTCACCTGTCCTTGTGGCATAGTCCCTACTTGAAGTCCTAATACATGCTAGTGACATCACAGTCTGTTGCTATGGGAATAACTGCAATGCCAAAAGCAGAGTATTAGAACTTCAGGTGGGGAACAAGCAACATGAGCAGATGAACTCTTAAGAAACAAGGATCCAGTTTTCAAACAAATGACCTCAGTAATAAATAGCTGAGACAAGAAATACAGAATTATTGTGAAATACAAGCTATATTAAGTCGAAATATAATGTTTTTTAAAGTTCTTCTGGAGGAGTCAGCTGGAGGTGTTGGCTGCTCTTTAAAGAGTAGTAAAACTATGGAACAAGCAACAAAGGGAAGTGGTGGATATGGGGAGTGTTACTATCTATCAGGAATGCCTGGACCAAGAGTAAAGCAGTTTGTATTAGTTTTATTAAAAAACTGTTTCTTGATACAGTACCCAATTAATGTGGAAAGGGAGGGTCATGAAAGGTAAAGCCTGATAGAAGAATCCACAAGCTTATAAAGAGCCGGTGAGTCGCTTGGTATTGGGTTTCTGGCACGGGCATAACTAGAGGTGGACATTATGGGCTGAAGCTCTGAATCTTTATTCATTAGCCCCGAATAGAAGAATCCCTATTCCTAAAATTGACCTCCATCCTAGTTATTTGCTTTTTCACTAGGCAGGAAGGGTAGGGGCTCAAGCATCTAATCTTTGCAGATTGCAGAAATGTTCCTGGTTTCTGGAGGGTTCTTTGCCACCCCAGTATTTTTTATTAAGTACATCATATTCAGCCAAGTGAAAGCTTCTTTGGCTTTAATGATCATTATAGGAAGATCTTACTCATTTGAGGGGTATTGACTTTTTTTTTTACTTTGTTTTCCTCTGGTCACCACTCCCTCAGAAATCGTCTCTGCTTTCTCTCGCCAAGCCTGAGAGCCCCCCAACCTGATTCCCCCCCAGTGCACACCTACCTGCAGTGAACCCCTTTGCTTGCACCCCCCAGGGCGGGGCCTCCACCACTTACTTCGGTGCTCCTTAAATTCAGTTGTCTGCAGACAGGTCAAGGGTCAGATGATATTGGGGACCAGGCAAATGGGATCCAGCAGTGGGCATGGGGGCTGTGGCATGTCATTGTCTATCCAGGGGACAGGGCTTTTTCTTGTTCCATGAGTGTGACCTCGGAGGCATGGTCATGCAATGATGTCCAGTGTGAGATAGGCGCACTCCCACACCCAGCCCATGGATGTCCGCTATTGCCTCCACCCCTTCCTGATGTGATCTCCGGCTGTAGCATACCCAGCTTTCACTGGAAGTCACTGATGCCAGGGAACCACAACCCACCCTCCCCAGGAGAGGAGAGCAGTCCTCCAGATGCTCAACCCACTCCTTCCTGGCAAACCTGCGGTGACCCGAGATCGTTCCCGAGCTCAGGTCACTGACATGGTATGAGGTGTGGCATCCAGTGCCTCAACCCTCAGCGCCACCAGGCCAGAGAGGGGTAATGACTTGGAGCATTGTATTGTTTATTAGAGTTGATATCTGGGGCCCGATATTCAAAATCGCGCAAAGCGGAGTGTAAAAATGTGTGCTCCGCCTTGCGATTGCCTGGGTGCCCGACGATGCAATATTCAGTGGACAAGGGCACGGGCACTATTCGACTGAATATAGGGCCATGTCAGTCCAGCAGTAAGCCATTTACTGCCCCGGCATGGCAAATAAATAAGAAGCACGTACGCAGCTTCTGTCAGATGGCAGGTGGCCAAGGTGGTGTATCGAGGGCTGTGTTGCTTGCCGTCGCTTCACCACGGCACCGATAGTCAGGTTTAGGGGACTGGAGGGAGTGAGTTGTTGATGCTGTGGGGGGGGCACTAGACACAAATGGGGAATGGGCTGGGAGGGTTCGGCGGAACAGTAGTTGGGGCCAGGGCCTGGGCCAGGGCTGTGTTGTTTGGGGGGCATTACTTGCAGCAATGTCACTAGTATGGGGATGGGGACAGGGGGAGCAACCACTGGACACCAGGGAGAATATTCTTTTAGTACTCAGGCAGGGTATCGGGTGGGGGGGTACCACTAGACACCAGGGAATGATGTATTGACCATCAGGCATGGGTGCGGGTGGGGAGAGGGACCACTGGACACCAGGAAATATGTTGGCATGTACCGGGTGAGGGACTGGGTGAGGAGAGGGACCACTGGATTCTAGGGACACTGTTTTTGTGGATTGGGACCATCGTGGGTGGTGGCCACTGCACTTCCTCCGCCAACCGCTAGGGTTGCATGGGAGTAAGTCATGGTCTCTTTCAGCAGTATTTGCTGCCGCGAAAGGGGACTCTGCAAAATGCCCTTGTGTAGCACAAATACTCTGAATATTGGACTGTGGCAGTATTCAGGTCTCCACCCCTGCATTTGCATTGTGCCCCCTTCACAGTTTGCCTGAGTGCAAACCAAGCTTTTGAATATAGGAAGTCAGCGCAAAGCACTATTTGTGCACACAAACCAGGATTTGCACCCTGGCAAACTTTTGAATATTGGGCCCCTGACATTTAAAGGAGCTTTAGCACAGATTGAAAACATATTAATATTCATGAAAATGGGGATATACAGTAAATGCTTGTGATGCACAGCTTAGCCATGCCCCCGATGAAACCTTTTCAAAAGGCACTACATACAGTAGGGGTGGTTAGATTACATGTGCTGGTTTTCCTGATTATTTGTAGTAAACCAACATGAATTCCAGTTGCACATGTTTTGCTTTTTATCAGGCACATTAATGCTTGGGGGGGGGGTCACCCTTCACTTTGTTAAGAGCAGGGTTTTGGAAGCATTTAATGATGCTGCCACAGCAGCCTTTTAGTGCTTCCAATATCATTTTAACATGCTGCTGCACCCAGTATGCAAGAGGAATCCCTTATTTGCATGGAAGCAGTGGTGTATTTAGGGTGGTCATGCTGAGCACTTTGTCTTATGTAACCCCTAGATGGCGCTATCCCAGGGGCTACTACCCCTGCCTGATTTGCCACTAACAGGTTGAGGGGCCTGGATCCAATGGCGGGTGCCTCCACCCAGAGGTCAGAGTTTGCAATAGTTAAACTTACTTGGTCACAGCCCTCTGGGACACTGCAACCCCCCTTTCTTCCCACTAGTGGCCCACACAATATAGCAGAATTACCTTCACAGTATACACTTACCCCCAAGGCTGGTTCAGGCACCGACATCCTGTAAAATAAGATACAGTGCAACAATCACAGTACAGTACTTTAACATAGACAAATACCTCAGGCAGTATAACTTTGTTGAAACAAACAGCTCTGATTTATTTAGGGGATATAACAAGGACAGGGGAAATCAGGTTAATTAGCTTATCACTTTACTATCTCATTTATGGCTCTGTGCACAGGCCTATCCCTACCAGTTACTGTCCCTGGGTACCCAGGCCCTAGTGGCTAGTCCAAACCGTGGCAGCTGGTAGGGCCCTTTCACACAGAGAAAAGGAAAATTAAACAGTCAGCAGTACAGTAATTCCATTTGGATTTAATGGCATTCAACAGGAGCGACCCGGATTAGTACTCACGACCTCCAAAGAAGATATGGTCCTTCAATGTCAGCAGGGCTACTTTGATCTCCAAGAGACTCCTCACACATTTATATGGTAAAAAAGAAAGCACTATACCAGGCAGGCTGCATCTGTATCCCAATCGCAATTACTGCACAATAACCAGGAGAACACACAGCAGATTCAGTTCCTGACAGACCGAGTGTAATTCAACAATTTCTTCAGTCTTC
The DNA here is from genome assembly GCA_016271365.2 of Neoceratodus forsteri. Taxonomy (NCBI): domain Eukaryota; kingdom Metazoa; phylum Chordata; order Ceratodontiformes; family Ceratodontidae; genus Neoceratodus; species Neoceratodus forsteri. The sequence continues at coordinate 641,105,570 of CM028137.1, read as the reverse complement.
TACAGGGTGAGCCTGGTTTCTACTCTTCAGAGATCCTTTTGATTCTTTTCACAGGACGGATTCAGTCCTAACAAGCAGTTACACAGTTGAAGACCGGAACTCTGGGCCTTGCACACGTTTTGACTGAAACTGTGCACTGAAGGAGTACAGGTTTCTTTCCCTCACTTTCAGATCTCAAACTGAAACTCCCAACAGACAAAAACCGGCACTTCCTTTGAGTTCCTCCCAGTTCTGGACTGGATTGGCTGTCACTCACAATAGACTGCTGCTGTTGGTCCAAAAAGGCACCAAGTCTAAACTACATCTCCCAGAGTCACTGCCCATACAATCCTCTTGTGGCTGGCTCAGATTATGAGTCCCAAGTTCTGATTCGTCCAAGGCATCATTTTAGAGCTAGTTTACCCACACTGATTGGTCCAGTTCAGCAGTTCAAAACCAGAATGGGAACTAGGCAGACAGTTCTGACTGCAAAGAAAGCAGGTTAGACAAACTGTAATTTTATTATTACGTAAATGATTTCTGGCAATCAGTTACATCTTTCAGACAGGTTCCTTTGCACTCCTAGTGACTGCAAAATGGGGTGAATTGGCAGCAGCTTGAGTGGTACTCAATCAAAGAAACACACAGTCCCCCATACAACTAATTATGTCTGCAAGCAGACAGCTCTTAAAGAGACAGTACCAGAGGTTCTAAAAACACTCACTGATAAATGGCTTAAACGCAAACACCATTCAGGCTTGGAGCATTCAAGCAAGCTCCGGAAGTCTTTTGGGAACCCCCATTTGCAGGGGGTTACACCCTTCCTGGCTTGGGAAAAGCTTGACGTCGCGTCAAGCAAGTACCCCATAAGTTTCAACTGCAACCATATACATTTGCATTAGGCTCACATGTAATCATCAGTCAATACATCATTTTACCAAGAACCATTTCTGAAACATTGCAGTACGTCACTCTTTACACAGTATAACACACACATTGTACCATAACTCAAGTTATTACCTCTTGTACATGAAACCTGAAGAGAGGGACCCTTCCTATCAGTTACCTTGGGGCTGGACGGGCAAGGGCACCATACTTAGAGGGCAACACAAGTAACTTGAGTTAGCACTAACGCTCAGTTTGGGCAATGAGCTCGGGACACATACACTCCTTTATGGACAACATTGAGAGGCAGGTCCACTGGCCGGCCCAGGGAATCATAACTGAGGTGCACCACAGGCTTTACAGCTCGACCAGTCTTTCTAGGGGGCTGTTACAGTCTCCTCTGAGCCTCATTTTCAGCATTGTTCTCACTTGTCAGGAGTCTCCATGGGGGTAGAGAGGCTAGAACTTGGGGCACTTTCAGCTCCAGGAGTTACAGTTTCTGAGTCCACAACATTTGGCTCGCATGGAGAGCTTTCAGACACTGGCAGTGGACTGTCAGGGCACTCAAAATACTCTTCTTGTTCGGTGTATCACCAGTCTGCCCCAATCTATCATTTTCCTCCCTGAAAGCTCAAACAGTTCAACCATGCACAATGATTCCATTTCATCTGATCTGATGCTTTGCACTTCACTTTCTGGGAGCATTGGCTCCAGGGATGAAGCTGAGGGCATAGACAGTCCAGAAGGCCCAGCTTTGTCTCCAGTATTGACTAGGGATTGCCCCAAACAATTGACTCAGTTCGTAAGAAGGATAGTATTCAAAGTCACTCTCACTTTCTTCTGATATGGACTGACAGTCATGCTCAACTGGGACTTGTGCAGGGGAACACTTAACTCTGCTTCTGTAGGTGCAGACTTCCTGATCTTTTCTTAGCAGCAGCTCTAGTCACTGGTCCAGAGGGCATCTTCTGGGGCTCAGACTCAATCAGGATTTGTCCAATGGGTAGTAAATGATTTCTATGCATTGTTTTTACATCTTTGAATTGTTCTCAGGCCTTACTTTGTACACTGGCAGATCATCTAGTTTGCCCACTACAATGTGAGGGAGATGGTGCCATCTGTCAGCAATCTTGTGTTTGCCATGCAGTCCCAGATTTCTTAGCAATACCGATCTCCCTCCTGGAGTTCCTGTGCTTTCACCTTTTATCATACCTTTCTTTGTTGGCCAGATTTCTTTTGGCAGCCATGGTTTGAGCCAGTTAGTACGCATGAGTTAGCTGGGCCTTTAACTTTTGCACATACTGTAAATAGTTGTCAGCTTGAACCCCATCAGGAGAGACCCCAAAACACACATCTACCGGTAGTCGAGCTTCTCTTCAAACATCAGGCGGTGGGGAGACCCAGTGGCATCACTTTTGGTGCAGTTATAAGCATGTACCAGGGTGCTAATTTGTTGGCTCCATCTAGGCTTGTCCTTTGGGTGCAGGGTGCCTAGCATATCTAGCAAAGTGGTTGAAACGTTCAGGCTGTGGGTCCCCTGGGGGGTGGTAAGGAGTGGTTCTGGACTTTCTCACTCCCACAGAGAAAGCATCTCTTTGATCAGACGACTCTCAAAGTCTCTCCCTTGATCAGAATGGATTCTTTGTGGAGCCCCATAGTGAACAAAAAGTTTTCTACAGTACTTTGGCTACAGTGGATGCTTTCTGGTCTTTGGTGGGGAAAGCTTGGGCATATCTCGTGAAATGGTCAGTGACCACCAGCACATTACTGATATTTCTTTGATCTGACTCCAAACTCAGAAAATCAATACAGACCAGCTCCATGGGTGCACTGGTGGTTATGTTAACAAGGGGCAGCCCTCTGGGGCAAGCTTTCCTCTGTAAGCAGCGACTACAAGTTCAGATGTGTTGCTCCACATCAGCCCCATCTTAGGCCAATAGAATCTGGATCTCACCAAGTCAAGTGTTCTGTCTATACCAAGGTGCCCCATGTGGTTGTGCAAGGACCTCAATACTGAGTCTCGAAGGCAGTGGGCAGCACCAGTTGTTGTTTGTCTACTTGTCCCCTCTGTCTACTGTTCTCATATAACAGTTTATTGATCAGTTTCAACTTAGGACCTTCTTTGTATAACAGTGCAGTTCTCAAATCAGTGGAGCGTAATTTGGACACATCTTTTCCTGCATAGAGGGCTTCTAAAGCTGATTTGATCATAGGATCTGGATTGAGCCCGCTGAATACTGTCATTGTCCAGCTGAGGCAGTGCACCAATGTCTATTGCAGAAAAGTGGCAATAAGCAGCAGGTATGCAATTCTCAGAGGGTCCCAAGCAATCCACCATGCAGTCCACTGCGTCCGTGGACATTTGTTCCTCCCTGTCAAACTCTCGGCAGAGTGCCCGAATGTCAGGTTCTGCCAATCGGACCCAATCATTCTGGGGAACAGGCCTCGGGAGAGAGCATCAGCATCTATGTGGTTCAGACCTGCTCGGTATTCGAGAGCATAGTCATATGTAGATAATGCAGAAAGCCACCTGTGGCCAGTGGCATCCAACTTAGCTGAGGTCTGCACATAGGTCAAAGGATTATTGTCAGTTTTACTAGTATTTTAGCCTCATACAAGTACTCATGGATTGGTCAACAATAGCCCACTTCAAAGCTAGGAACTCTAACTTATGTACAGGATAGTTCTTTTCGGATGGGGTCAGGCTTCTACTGGCAAAGGCCACTGGTCTCAGGCCATTCTCGTGCTCTTGGTACAACACAGCCCCCAACCCTTGCAAGCTAGCATCAGTGTGCAGGACGTAAGGTTTTCTTGGATCGGCATAGGCCAGCACTGGAGCATGGGTAAGTTGATATATGATCTCATGAAAAGCAGTCTCACAATCAGGAGTCCAGCGGGCCCCAAATACTTCACTCGGATGAAAATACACTCTTTCAGTCTTGAGGACGCTGACTTTTGGTATTTTTGTGGGTTGGGGATACCCTTGAGTAAGGTTAAAAAGGGCGGATCACTCTTGAATAGTCCTTGATGAAACGCCGATAATAACCACAGAATCCCAGGAATCTTGCAGTTCTTTAGATTTTGGGCTGTGGCCAGGTGGTCAAGGCCTCAACTTTACTTGGGTCGGTCTCTATTCCTCGGTGGATACTATGTGTCCCACATACTTTACTGATGTTTGAAAGAATTGACACTTATCAATGGACAGTTTAAGGCCAAAGTCCTCCAGTCGATCCAATACCTTAAATAATCTGCTCTCATGTTCCTCCAGTGAGCTGCCAAACACAATAACATCATCTAGGTATACCAGGCACTCTAGTAAGTTCATGTCCCCACTGCACGCTCCATCAATCGTTGAAAAGTGGCTGGGGCACCTGAAACCCTTGAGGCATCCTCATGAATTCATAGAAGCCAGCGGACAGATAAAGGCTGTCTTCTCACGGTCCTCTGGGGCCATCGGATCTGGTAGTACCCACTGCGGAGATCCAGCACAGAGAACCACTTGCTCCCGTTTAGGCAGTCCAAAGCATCCTGAATGCGGGGCATTGTGTACTGATCAGGATAGTCCGCCGGTTTAAAGTGCGATAATCCACGCACATCCTTACTGTCCCATTCTTTTTCCTCACTACCACAATGGGGGAAGCATAAGGGCTTCTGGATTCTTGTATTACACCAGCAGCTAACATCTCTTGCAGATGCCGTCTCACATCATCTATATCAGCAGGTGCCAGGCGCGAGACCTCTCACGAAATGGTCTTGTCATGCAGCCGGATATTGTGCTCAGCTCCTTGCACGCATCCTACGTCCCATTCCTTTAAAGAAAACACCTGGTCTCTCTGGGCAAGCTTCTCACTGATCCTCACTTTCCATTCAGCTGGCAGCGGGAGTTGCCAAATCAAACAAGTCAGGCTACTCTGTCATTCTTCCTTGAACTCTTGCTGCTGGGTAGCACTGCAGTGTCTGCACAATGCACATTAGCCAGGATGCAACCTCTATTTACTCGAATGTCTCTTTCAGACACATTATGAACTTGGACCATTACCCTTCTGGCATAAGCATGGGCTCTAGCGGGCAAAATACTAGGCTTGACCAGCAGTCCCTCTGGCAATTTTCCATCGCCTGGTGCATCCAACATTAATATTTTATTCTTAACATCCTTTCTGATACGGACCTCTCCTGTAAGGTACACTGGGCATTTGGTGCCAGGATCAGAGACTCAGGATCCTTCTTCCATACAATTCCAACCGTTCCTCTGGTTCTATATTTTCAGCATCTCTGTGCCTCATAGGCCTTCTTAATTAAAGCCGAACTCTTAAAGCTCTACTAGTCTTTGACCCCTGTTTTCATAACACAAATGTACCAGCCTTCTGAACATATGAGCATTTGTTCCAATCAACAAAGGGACACCATCATACAGTCCAGTGGGGGACACACTAAGGCTAGGGTCTCTACTTGTTCGGCCACTCCAGCCACGGAGGTGGGAAAGACAGCCAAATTCGGATATACCCAGAATAGGGGTAGGCCTTCTCACTTAACCCCATACATGCAGTCCTTCTAATGGTTGTATGGTACGCCTGACAAATGCTTCTGATACCAATCTTGAAACATAATTGTCACTTGGGAGCCACTGTCTAATACAGCTCTTGTAGACACTCCATTTACCTTACAGTGGTCTCCATGGAGGACCCACTATTCTGGACCAGTCTGGAGAGGTGTAGTGGGCCTGGGCAACTGACTTGCCACAAGGACGTGAATTAGCATTTTTGGTGCCCTCACTGGGATCATTTCGTGCACCTCTTAACCACTGATTTGTTCTCCAAGCTCTCCTTGTAGCCTATATGCAACTTTGTCAGTGTCTTTTGGGATTGGCATTCCCTTTTCATGTGCCCATCCTTCCCACAATTATAGCAAAACATACTTTTTGGAGTTTGAGCTGGCGAGGTGCCCACTGGGAGCCAGGGCGGGGTATTACTAACTGGAAACCTTGGTGCCATCTCTGTCTGCGGCGTGATAAGCATTTGGAGACATCTCGTCAGTTTCTCCACTTCCATGGTCAAGGAATCGAGTTCGAGCTGTTATCAGCAGGAGATACATGGTGGGTATCCCCACCCCATAGCAGATGCAGTCGGATATAGGTCGGGGCCTGCATTGCAGGCGTGGCCTTCATAAAGGGACTGTTTTGAATTCCCGGATCTCTCTCAACAGTTCACCCCATTGTGGCATATCTTTTTCCTTATCAGAGCACTCATTGACTGCCAACCTCTGCCCTGAACTTCACTTGATGGGCCACCCTCAGTCACTCGGGTCATAGCCACAGCTATTGGTGCAGGTCCCTCCCGAGGTCGCTTTTCTCAACTCCTCGAATTTCTCTCATTAACTCATCATAGGAGGGTGGGGATTCCAGTCGATTTGCCAGGCGTAACTGAAGCAACAGCAGTTCTGGAGAAGGCAGACTTAAGGATTCTGTCCAGTCTGGTTCGGTCCAGTTCAATCGCTGGCAAACTACCCTTTCTGAGGCATTCTTGCAACAATTTTTCCAGCCGAGACATACACAGACAACAACTCCCTTGGTACTGTTGTGCATTTCTTACTCTCCACCATAGGTCCTCATCAGAATCTGGCTCCATACACATTCTCCAAGGCCTCAAGATAGGCTTGTGCAGTCGCTTCAGGGTTACTGGCCCGTTTGTACGGATGGTAGCCAGGGCAGGACCTCGGAGTGCTCACTAACCCTCTTCGCCTGCTTCCGAGCATTGCCATTCTAGCACTTGGGGGCAACATAGTCTATCCAGGTCTCCCAGTCATCCTCCCTTGGGGGTGGGGAGGTGCCAGAGAAGATCCTCAACCTTCGGTAAGAGTCGACTAATGGCAGGTGCAGAAATAGGAGTCTGCATTGGTTCAGCCACCATTACGGGTACTGGAGCAGAGAGGGTGTTGGGGAGGAACAACCCAGGTGGCAAGAATAGTTTCTTCAAGTCCTCCACAGTTTTCCCTTCTCCCAGCAACCATTTAGCAAATTTCTCCTCAAAAGTTTCAGATAGTGGTGGGGGCTCATTCCCCCCCGGGTCTTTACTGTCCTTAGTTATCACTCTCCAAGCAGTGAGGGCTCCCTCTGGGGTAATGGTCTGTGGTACTTTGGAGCTATCTATGGGATCCTTAAACTCTACTAGGGCCAGGAAAGTGTGGGTGAGCAGATTAGCGTGCCGACCCACCACCACAGGATTTTGTAAACCTTCCACCTTGGAAAGTACTCCCTGCACAGTGTCCGTATTGATACCCAGGGGGATGTCCAGGATAAGCATAGCATTTTGGGGGTCGATCTCCTCCCCAGTACACCACTCCACCAGCCGGTGCACAGCCACTTCTGTCGGGGTACCCATTTATTTATTTATTTATTTATTTTCCCTTAACAGTGGTTTGTAAATATGGCCACTAGAGGACACACAATCCCAGCGGTGAGCCTCCAAAATGTAACCCCTAGATGGCGCTATCCCAGGGCTACTACCCTGCCTGATTTGCCACTAACAGGTTGAGGGGCCTGGATCCAATGGCGGGTGCCTCCACCCAGAGGTCAGAGTTTGCAATAGTTAAACTTACTTGGTCACAGCCCTCTGGGACACTGCAACCCCTTTCTTCCACTAGTGGCCCACACAATATAGCAGAATTACTTCACAGTATACACTTACCCCAAGGCTGGTTCAGGCACCGGGACATCCTGTAAAATAAGATACAGTGCAACAATCACAGTACAGTACTTTAACATAGACAAATACCTCAGGCAGTATAACTTTGTTGAAACAAACAGCTCTGATTTATTTAGGGATATAACAAGGACAGGGAAATCAGGTTAATTAGCTTATCACTTTACTATCTACCTATGGCTCTGTGCACAGGCCTATCCCTACCAGTTACTGTCCCTGGGTACCCAGGCCCTAGTGGCTAGTCCAAACCGTGGCAGCTGGTAGGGCCCTTCACACAGAGAAAAGGAAAATTAAACAGTCAGCAGTACAGTAATTCCATTTGGATTTAATTGGCAATTCAACAGGAGCGACCCAATTAGTACTCACGACTTCCAAAGAAGATATGGTCCTTCAATGTCAGCAGGGCTACTTTTGATCTCCAAGAGACTCCTCACACATTTATATGGTAAAAAAAAAAGAAAGCACTATACCAGGCAGGCTGCATCTGTATCCCAATCCAATTACTGCACAACAACCAGGAGACACACAGCAGATTCAGTTCCTGACAGACCGAGTGTAATTCAACAATTTCTTCAGTCTTCTACAGGGTGAGCCTGGTTTCTACTCTTCAGAGATCCTTTGATTCTTTTCACAGGACGATTCAGTCCTAACAAGCAGTTACACAAGTTGTAGACCGGAACTCTGGGCCTTGCACACGTTTTTGACTGAAACTGTGCACTGAAGGAGCACAGGGTTTCTTTCCCTTCACTTTCAGATCTCAAACTGAAACTCCCAACAGACAAAACCGGCACTTCCTTTGAGTTCCTCCCAGTTCTTGACTGGATTGGCTGTCACTCACAATAGACTGCTGCTGTTGGTCCAAAAGGCACCGAAGTCTAAACTACATCTCCCAGAGTCACTGCCCATACAATCCTCTTGTGGCTGGCTCAGATTATGAGTCCCAAGTTCTGATTCGTCCAAGGCATCATTTTAGAGCTAGTTTACCCCACACTGATTGGTCCAGTTCAGCAGTTCAAAACCAGAATGGGGAACTAGGCAGACAGTTCTGACTGCAAAGAAAGCAGGTTAGACAAACTGTAATTTTATTATTACTGTAAATGATTTCTGGCAATCAGTTACATCTTTCAGACAGGTTCCTTTGCACTCCTAGTGACTGCAAAAATGGGGTGAATTGGCAGCAGCTTGAGTGGTACTCAATCAAAGAAACACACAGTCCCCCATACAAACTAATTATGTCTGCAAGCAGACAGCTCTTAAAGAGACAGTACCAGAGGTTCTAAAAACACTCACTGATAAATGGCTTAAACGCCAAACACCATTCAGGCTTGGAGCATTCAAGCAAGCTCCTGGAAGTCTTTTGGGAACCCCCATTTGCAGGGGGGTTACACTTACATTATGGGGCTCTTTGAATACACAGTGGCTACACTAACAGGCTGACAGCCATGCTATATCCGCTTAGCACAAAACTACTCCTGTTAACATCACACTAAGCGTTAGAATGGGGGGACATTTGATGCAATTACTCTGTTCAATGTTTGTTTCTTTCCACTGTATGTTACAGTACAATGTATTTCCACTGTCTCTATTTTTGGTTGTAACCTCCCAGGTTGCACTTGAAAATAGGCATTCAACTGCCTAGCGTTCTTACCTGTTAAACAAAAACTAAAGAAATAAATTTGACCTTAAATAGCTTTGTTATTTTATGATGTAAAGTATTCACAATGATTAACAACTATTAACACAATGGATGTACAAAGCATGACAAGCACCAAACAGGAAAGAGACCTGGGGGTAATCATATCTGATGACCTAAAGGTGGCCAGGCAGTGTGACAAGGCAGTTGGGAGAGCTAGTGGGATGCTGGGGTGCATAGGGAGAAGTATCACCAGCAGAAAGGGGTTGGGGGTGTCACTCTTGGACAGCTGTTTCTGATCCCTCTATCATTTTTTTTTGTAAATATAAAAAAATGTGTGATGGTCTGTCTGGCAGGAGGAAATGCTGGCTTGCTGAAATTGACACATCAAACCCCACCCCCAGGGATAAGTTCAAAGGACAGGAGGTAGCTTAAGCTGTAGAGATCTGAGGTGCAATTATCTTGTTAGTTTGCTTTGAAGGCAGGAATCAAGATATCCATTTTATAATGCCCTCAGGGAAATCCTTTGATCTGCTATGCATGTTGTTTGGACCATCGTCCCAGGAAGCCGAGAATTACATCAGAGACTTTTGATGTCTTGTGAAGCAGATCAGACTGGTTTGGGGGAAATCACATGAAGAGAGGAGATTCATCAATGTCAGATATTGTGTTAAAATATCTTATTAGGACTTCCTGTGTGATAAAATATAAATTTTAATACAGCAAGGCGGAGTTAGGTGATCTCAGATGGAAGGCTGGCTCAAGACTGCTTTAAAATATACTGAGCAGACCTTACACAGAGACAATCACTTTTCTGACTAAGAAGGAGGAACATCAAAGCACTGAAAGATTAAGAAGTAAAGAGACCTTAGACAAAACCAGTCTGAGTGTTATTATTTGTAGGAATCTGCACTTTTAAACCTGTTTGTTTTAAGGCTGTATGTGTTGGGATATTTTGTTCTGTAATTTTACTGTTTTTCTATTTTACCTATTTTAAAGTAAAGATATATATTTTAAAAACAGAAACTGCCTGGTGTGCCTTGAAATTTCTTTTTATATACTGTAAGTGAAGCTTTGAAGGTTATATTTGACACTGTGTATGTATGAGCTTATTGTGATACCAAACTGGGAAATAGACAGAGTCCTCTAGGTCTTGCATAGAGTTCTAAGGGTTCATTTTGTTATACTTGGTTAGGTGCCCACAGGCAAAGATATCTGGCCCCCTGAAGACAGAATTATCTGAACCCTGACAATTGGGTACGCTAATAAGAGGTTATCAGTTTGAATCCCTCCAGAACTTGGGACTAAGGTGACTCGAACCCACAAAACAGACAAGAGGGTTACCTTGTTCTGTTAAACTGTTCACAATTCTACGCTCTGAGGTTGCCACTTTGGGAGTAGAGGGCTGACCTGCTGAGTGGGTTTGTGCCAGGGGGTGCTGTTACTTCTGTGTAGATCACTGGTGAGACCTCACCTGGAGTACTGTGTCCATTTCTGGAGGCCTCCTCTCCAGAAGGACATAGACAGGGTGGAGGTGGTCTGGAGGAGGGCAACTAAAATGGTACAGGGTCTGCATAAAAAGCCCTAAGAAGAGATACTGAAGGACCTCAATATGCACACTCTGGAGAAAAGGAGGGAGAGGGGGAATATGATAGAGAGTTTCAAATACCTCACAGGTACAAGTAAAGTACTAGAGGGGAAGCATTTTTCAGAGAAAAAGTTGCTCAAGAACAAGAGGTCATGCTATGAAACTGGAAGAGGGTAGACTCAGGGCAGATGTCGGGAAGTACTTCTTCACAGAAAGAGTGGTGGATGCCTGTAGCAGCCTCCCAATGGAAATGGTGGGGGCAAAGACTGTAGCAGGATTCAAGATTGCATGGGAGAGGCATAAATGAAAATTAGTGGTAAGACAAGGGAGGGGTTGTGCGATGATACAGTAGGTAGGGAAAAATGGGCAGACTAGGTGGGCCAAGCGGTCCTCATCTGCCATCTAATTTTATGTTTCTATGTTTCTATAATGTTTTCTTGTTTTATTGAAGGTACTCTACTTAGGCTTATTGCTTCTTGGATAGGGTCTTTTTGAGTATTGCTGCTTAGCATTTAGGCTATTGCTAATTGCACTGTCTTAAATTCCTGGGGTCTTGCCTAGTTTGATGTATGGTCCACCCATCTGCTGCTTCTTATTTTGCCCTGTGGGTTTACTGTACAGATCATCTTCAGAGGGAAATCTGCTTCTTGCTTGAGCTTCCTTTCTGAGTAACAGGGGCCAGTTGCATAGTGTGCTGCCCACCTCCCCACCTACTTCATTAGCTGAGTACAGCCCACTGCCCCCTAATTTTTGATTAAGCTTTCTCCTTTTTGTTTTTGTTCTTTGGTAAGGTCCACTAGGCACAAGTGAATGTTTTCATGGTGATCCAGGAGCACTGGGGAGTTTAAGTAACTTGCTCCCTATCTGGGTGATGCCTGCAATTCCCAATTGTTAAATTTTAGGTTCCGTCCCTATCTGGGGAAGTGCATAACCCCCCTAAATTTTTTTTATTTCGACTTCCTACCTATTCTGAGTGAAGCCCACATCCCCCAATTGTTGCATTTTAGATTCCTTCCTTATCTGGGGAAGCAGATAACCCCCCTAAATTTTTTATTTTGGCTTCCTACCTATTCTAGTTGAAGCCCACATACCCCTAGTTGTTGCATTTCAGGTTTCCTCCCTATCTGGGTGAAACCCACATCTATCCCCATCCTCCCTATCTGGGAGAAGCCTACATTCTCCCAGTTATTTAATTTTAGGCTTCTTCTCTATTTGGATGAAGTTCACATCCCCTGTCTCACCTAGGTTTCCTCCCTATCTAGGTGAAGCCCACATCCCCACACCCAAATTATTGAATCATCTTCCTCCCTCTCCGAGTGAAGCTTACTCTCCGACCACCTAAACCAAAAAAGTACAAGGGGACATCTGCTTACTGTCCTTCTGATAATGTTGCTTTTAACTCTGTCACTCCTCCCTTTGCTATTTTTCCTCACCTCACTCCCCCTACTACTTGTCTTTGCTTTCCCCCCTTCATCTCCCAACTTACCCAACTGATCACTTACCCAACCTGGCACAATCACAAATCCCTTAATCACTCCTTTCTGAACTGGGTTCTCACCTCCTACCCCCATCATGTTATGGATGCTGGTACCCACCCCGATGCCCTTAGTGACCACCGTTTGGTCTACTACATGCACAGGATTCACCATACCAAAGTCCCTCCCACAAATTCATTCAGATCCAGTCCTTGAGGTTGCTGGACTTGTCCTCCCTCTATGTCGAGCTGGTGGCTACTGACTGGTTGCCCATTTCTACAGCCAGCAACATAAATTCTGCCCTCCAATATTTCAATGCTAAATTTATGCCAGCCTGCAATCTCCATGCCCTCCTTAAAAAACAGGGTCAGAGGTTCCCACCTTCCATTGATCTAGGTTGACTTGCTGGCCTGCTTCCATGTGCATGACCTTATCTGGTGGACCCATGAGTCATCTGGCTCCACTGCAGACCCAATCAAATACTGAACCTTTCATAACACCTATACCAAAGTGACCAGGCCTGCCAAGTTCGATTACATTGCATCCACACTACAGAACAATCTTAATCACTCCTTTTAGTTTTGAAAAGTTATCCACACTCCCTTCTCCCCCCAACTCAATCCCATTTTCCTGTTCTCAAGGTGGTTGACACTCCTGTTTCTGACCCCTCTTCTGTCACCTCAGTTTTCATCTCTTTCTTCACCTCATGTTCGCTTCTTCCTTTCCTCCTCTTCTCCTCCTCCTCCTCTCCCCTACCTCTTTCCACCTCACACCACCATTTCTCCTTCTCTCCAATCACTCTTGCTGCTTCCCTTAATGCTCTTTTGGCTCTTAACCCCCACAAAGATGTGAGCCCTGATGGCCTTGACCCAAACTTCTGCATCTCTCCATCCATGCCATTTCTCTACCTATTACCTTCTTTCTCAACCTCTCCTTCTCTTTAGTATTTATCCTTCATACTTGGAAACATGCCTCAGTCATCCCACTTCCCAAATTTGGTGAATCCATCTCTCCTAGCAACTAGAAGCCTTATCTCCCTCCTGGCTAAGATCCAAGAACACTTTTTTTTGTGATCTCAGCTCTCCACCTTCCTTGATACATATTCCTTCTTCACCCCTTTCTAGTCTGGCTTGTGGAAGTCCCATTCCACCACCACTTCTCTTCTATCTGGCATGGAACAGGGCTCTGTCACTTTTGTAATTTTTTATAGACTTGACCAAAGCCTTTGACACTGTTGCCCACCCCCTCCTCCTGGACATGCTCAAGGCAGGGGGACTCTCTGACTTTTCTGTTGGTTGGTTTAGCTCCTAGCTTGAGGGCAGATCTCAAGCTGCCCAGATTGGAGAACCCATATCCTCTACTCCCTATCAGCTCAGGTGTCCCCCAAGAGTTTATCCTTGGCCCAGTACTTTTCTCCATTTTTCTGAATGACCTCTCCACTGCCTGCTCCTTTGCAGACATCCATATGTATGCAGATGACACTGTATTCTTTGCCTCCTGTTCTTCTGCCTCTGACCTCATGGCCAGGCTCCAACTGGGCTTTACTAACATCCAGCACTGGTTTCTGGAAATTCAGTTGTTCATCAATACCAAGAAAATAATCTGCATGCCCTTTGACACTACACAGAGGAACACTAGGCTCACCCCTCCCTGACTTCCATACCCTTGATGGTGCAGCAATTGAGGATATCCTCTTTTTCAAGTACCTCATTGTCTGGCTGTACTAGCACCTTGATTTCACAGTACATGTGGAATCCACCCACAGGAAGCTGCACCCCAAACTTGTTGCATTGTACAGGAAAAAAGGGTACATTCTGCGTCTAGCACATTAAGAGATTGTCTCGAAGATGATACTCCCATTCTTTGACTACAGTGACACATTACACTGTGCTGCTCCTAAGTCCACCCTAGCCAGACTGGATCCCCTTTCACTTCTTTTGCTATTTTACTCTGGATTGTTCTCCTAATACCCACCAGTGCTCCCTGTACTCATCTCTCTCCTTTTGCTCCCTTGAAGCCAGACATCTTGTCCATTGTGCTTACATCATCTCTAAATACTGGCTTGGTGTCCTCCCCTCCTACACTGCTTCCCTCCTCTCTTTATCCCCAGCCACTTCCTACCCCCCCATTTCCAACTCTGGCTATTGCTCTATCACACTCCTGTCATAGAAATCCACTGCTGGGCAAGCTGCCTTCGCCTTCTGATTCCACAGACTATGGGGTTTTCTCCCCCTTACCACCCACTCTGCCTTCTTCCTCCACTAACTCTCATCCCACCTTCATTACTTCACTACTCACTACTGCAGTTGCCCTGATACTGGTCCGTTGTCCACTGCCTACCACCCTCCAACCACTCCCCCTCCTTTACCCAGCACCTACACTAGCGGAGTCCCCTCTTCAACCTCTCCAATTGACAACCTTTGCTCCCACCCTGAACTCAGCATTGCCTCTGCACATTGCAAATGGTATACTCCAGCACTTTACTGCATTGTTTGTATTTCACGTCTCACAGTCCTTGTCTTTGCACAATTGTTATTTATGATACTTGTTTGCCTATGATTGTTCTTAGTGTTCCTCATTCAACATATTCGCCTATGTCTGTCCTCCCTGTTACAGGACACATCTGGAAATGAGCTGTTACCAGCTCACTCTGTCTCTCATGGCGAAACTTTTGAAATCAATAACTTATTAAATACTACAAAAATCAGCTGGGCTGCATTTTCCATTACTGTTTGATTTCTCTGTCTTCTTATGCAAGACCGAAAAAGTAATCTTATGCCCTCTTTGATGCTTTTCTTGGCAGGTCCGGTATATTCAAGTGCAGAAAACTCGATATGTTTGGGACACAGTTCAGAAACAGTTCTTGAAAGTAGGGTGAGTTTCTCAAGCCTCCTCCCAGCAATTGGAGAAGAAACAACTCTTTCAATGTTTCACCTATAAATAAAGCTTAACATTCTCTCCATTTAGAGCTCTGGAAGACAGGCATTCTTGTTCCGACATCCATTCCACATTTGGGTCTGGTCTGACAAGTGAAGAAGAAAATATCAGGTGATACAATATTTTTTTTCTGTAAGCATGAAAAATCCTTTTGTATTGTCAGATAAGGAAGAGTGGTATTATAGCTAAATACCTGTATCAGGTGACAAAGAGGCAGTAAGAAGCATAATTCATTAACTTCCTGTAAGTTTTACTCACATGATAAACAGAATCCTCCCTTCTGCTTTGGGTATAGGGTTCCTGCATTTTTCGTTGGGGAACAAAATCTGTTTTGGCCAGTCTCCAGACAGGACATAATGGACTTTCAGTTCATTCCAGTACTAAGCAGTTTCCTATTTTATCTCATATACATTCTCTTTTTCTGAGAGCTACAGATCTGCAGCCCTGACAAAATGCATAAATGAAGTTGGGTATGATATATAGTAACATTACACTAACATATCTTTGTAGATGACATTACACTAACATGATAAATCTTTGCAGATTTGCCAACAATGCACCTATATATTTATTCATTGCAAAAAACTCTGTTAATGCATCAGTTAGGGTTGATTCCACACCAACAAAAGTCTGGAAATTCAATACTTAGGGTTACCCACCTACCCCCACCCCACCATCCACAGACCAGCAGGCGCGGGGTGTGCCTTGGGGTTGTTGGCCCTAGCTCTCACCCCATTCCATATGTAAACAAACTGAGATGGAACAGTACAGGAGAATTGGGTGACAGTTAGGCTTGACGACCCCAAGGCACATCCCAGCACCTGTTGGTCTATGGATGGTGTGTGTGTGTGTGTGTGTGTGTGTGTGTGTGTGTGTGTGGTAGGGTTGGTAACCCTAACATCGAATTTCCAGACTTTTGTTGGTGTGGAATCAACCCTAACTGATGCATTAATGGAGTTTTTTTTGCAATGAATTTCCCTTCTTTTTGAGAAAGTGAAATGTTACTCATATGGTATCCATAGGTGGGATCATGGGCCCTCCAGGCCCTGCACTCCCACCCACCCATAAGTGTAGAGGCATAGGACAGGAGGGCCTTGTGTTACCAGTTTTGCATAATGGGATGCATATTTGGGAGCAGTGGCTCTCTGGGCCCTGTGCTCCCACCCACCCATAAGTGCAGAGACATAGCGCAGAAGGGCCCTGTGCTCCTAGTATTGCAAAACAGTTTCCATGGGTGGGAGAGTTGGCCCTCTGGGCTCTGGCTCCCACCTACCTATAAGTATAGAGATCTAGTGCAGGAGGGTCCTGTGCTTTTAGTTTTGCATCCACAGATGGGAGGGAGGTAGAGGCATAGCATAGGAAGGCCCAGTGCTCCCAGTTTAGCATAAACGGTATGCATAGGTTTAAGTGTGTGCCCTCTGGGCCCTGCGCTCCCACCTACCCATAAATACAGTCATCTAGTGCAGACCTAGGGGCATTTCAAGTAACAATATCTCAGTAACCATAGCAACTATGGAAAAAATTCATTCACAGTTGTATTCATGATTTGACCACCTCCACATTTTGCAAAACTACCATTAGTTTACATGCAGGACTTTCACGAAAATTCCGCAGATTTGTGCAAAAGAACTGCAGACTTTCACGAAAGTACTATTGTTTTACATGCGGAACTTTCACGGAAGTACCACAGACTTTCATGAAAGAATCCTGGACTTTCGCAAAACTACCATTGGTTCACATGTAGGACTTTCACGAAAGTTCTGCAGACTTTTGAGAAAGAACCACAGACTTTCATGAAAGTACCATTGGTTTACATGTGGGACTTTCGTGAACGTCCCACAAGTTAACCAACAGTACTTTCGCAAACTATATAATAATAATATATATATATATATGTATTTTTTTTTTTTAGTTGTTTAACCAGGAGTAGCACACTAAGCTGAAAGCTTTTTTACATGAGAGACCTGGGAGCACAGGGAAGTTAAGTGACTTGTTCAGGGTCACACAGTATGCAAGTGGAAGCTGTGGGATTCAAACCCCAGTCTGGTCTGCTGGATGTCACCAGATTTGTAGCTAGCTCAGAGCCTTAAACCACTGCGCTATACTGCCTCCTATATATATATATATATATATATATATATATATATATATATATATATATATATATATATATATATATATATATATATATATATGTGATGAGGTTACCAACCCTAACCCTCCCACACCCCTTCCCACACACTACACAGATCCAAGAGGCACTGGGAGTGCCTTGGGTAGTCGGATCTAAGTCTCACCCCATTCCATGGGTAAACAGGCTGAGATGGTACAGTGTAGGAGAATGGGGTGACAGTAAGGCTGACATCCCCAAGGCACACCTCAGTGCCTGTGGGTCTGTGGAGGGTGTGGGTGTGGGGTGGGGGTAGGGTTGGTAACCCTAACATCAAATTTCCAGACTTCTGTTGGTGTGTAATCAGCCCTGACTGATGCATTAACAGAGTTTTTTTTTGCAATTTCACTTCTTTTTGAGAAAGTGAAATAGTATTCATATGGTATCTGTGCTCCAACCCACCCATCAGTGTAGAGGCATAGCGCAGGAGGGCCCTGTGGTCCCAGTTTTGCATAATGGGATGCATATTTGGGAGTGTGGGCCCTCTGGGCCCTGCACTCCCACCCACCCATAAGTGTAGAGACTTAGCACCTGAGGGCCCGGTGCTTCCAGTATTGCAAGATGGTATACATGGGTGGGAGAATTGGCCCTCTGGGCCCTGCACTCCCACCTACCTATAAGTATAGAGATATAGTGCAGGAGGGCCCTGTGCTTTTAGTTTTGCATAATTATATCCATAGGTGTGAGCATGGGCCCTCGGGGCCCTGTGCTCCTACTCACCCATGAGTGTACAGGCATAGTGTAGAAGGGCCCAGTGCTCCCAGTTTAGCATAAATAGTATGCATAAGTGGGAACACAGGCTCTCTATGCCCGCACTCCCATCTACCCATAATGCAGACACAAAGCACAGGCCTAGAGGCATTCCAGATAACCCTTGTAACACTTATTTGGCAATATCTCAGTAACCATAGCAACTGTGTAAAAATTATTTTGCATTTGTATTCATAACCTAGCCACCTCCACGCATGCTTAGTTGCACTTAGTGAAAAATCCGTATCTCAAACCATTTTCGAGATATAGGCACTGAAAGGTGCCACGACTGCCACAATGTTATCCTATGGGAAAGTTTACAACTTCAGACTTCTGTAAGTCTGGAACCAGTGTACATTTTTTCACCAAACCAGCAAAAGGCACATCTGTGGGGCAAAGTCTTGCCACCCTGCAAATTTTCAGCCAAAAAGTAAAAAACCATTGTCTTGCTATGAAGTGGCAAAGAAACTGGTGTTTTTGGGGCTGCTGAACTGCAGAACATCTGTGAAACTTTGGCAGAATTTCACGAAGGTCCCATTGGTTTACATGGGGGAGCTTTTACGCAAGTACTGCAGAATCTTCACGAAAGTCCTGCCATTATAGATGTGGGACTTTCACAAAAGTACCCGTGGGAGTTTTGTGAAAGCCTATGGAATTTGTACAAGAGTTCCATGTCTAAGATGGTGGAAAAATTAAAAATACATATTTGTAGGCATCCTGGTGAAAAACTAATCCCAGAATTATGTTGCTAAGGCCCCGATTAGGTAAACCCAAACTGTTTGGCTATAAAGTCGAGCAAATAATTTGCCAAATATGGCCCAAAAAGTGTTGTTTTGCACTTTTTTTTTGCACTCTGCAGCTCCGCAACCACAAGTCCGACCAGAACAAAACTTGCCAGATCCAGAGATCTATGGTAGCAGACAGTGCATGCAAAAATTTTAGGCAAATCAGTCAAATGGTTGCAAAGTTATTAAAGTGCAAAATCTTGGGCTTAATGTAGAAGTGTCTGTGCAACCCTACCCTAATATCTATATAGAGAGATATTCATTGCAAAATACTATGTTACTGAAGACATTAGGGTTGAAGAATGCAAACTGCACAAACTAAAGAAATGGCTGGGTGTTCCTTGGGGTTTTCAACCCTAATGCCCATAGCCTCCTGTCTGAAGTGCAAGGTACAGCTCCAAGCCAGTACCTCATAGTGATACACTCTTCTGAGGTGGAGATGTATAGCTCCCCACACGTTGCCTACAGAATCAGTGATAGCTTTCTTCATGCATAGCCCAATCACATTGGTTCATTGGGTCCACTCTCCTTTCAGGGTAAGGGGGCAGTGGTTCTGCTTATCAACCACCACCAGGGCAGGATGAAGTCACTATCTTTCACATGCCCTACAACATCAACAGGGTGCCAGACTGCCTAACTGGCTAACAGTTAAGAGGAACGGACATCCTTCCCCTTCTAAACCCATCATGGTGGAGGATATGTGGAGGATACCAAAGATACAAAGTAAGTTTCTGAGATGGAGAGTGATGCAGCGGAGCAACTGACAGCAGTAGGGGACTTGTCAGTGGTGTGGGGCCTGCAGCAACCTGACCTTCATCCTGATAGGTACTCTCCCCCCCCCATTTTTCTTGCCACACCACTTGTCCCACATCTGCTCTTCTGCCTGGTTTGGGAGGGGGTGTTAGGGTTAAAACCAGTAAGTTTCAGATTTCAAAATAAAACCATTTTTTAGCTACAGCTGAATAAAACAAGCATTTGTCAATGCCGAATGTTTGCTTGCTGGCATTGGCATTGGTAGTGCAGGAGTCAGAGAGATTCATAATAGGAATAGCAGTGAAATATTGAACTAACATTAACCCCAAACCCCACCTCCACCCCCACAATGCAGAGACTGAAAGGCATTGGGTGTGCCTTTGGGTCGTCGGGCCATACGCCTATGCCATTCCACCTCACCCCACCCTGCAGACACCGACAGGTGTCGCGGTGGGCTTTGGGGTCTTTGGCCCTTATGCTCAATCCATTTCATAAGGAAATGAGATGGGTGTAGTATAGGAGAATGGGGTACACTTTAGGACTGAAGACCCCAAGGCACACCTTGATGCCTGTCAGTGGCTGTAGGGTGGGGGTAGAATGCCATAAGCATTGTGGCCAACTAACCCAAGTCACACCCCTGATGCCTGTCAGTCTCTACAGGGTGGGTATTACAGTTGGAAACCTTAATGCTCCAGGCATTTGTTGGTATCTTTGCTCCAAATTTTCAAAATGGGCTTTTTGGGACCCCACCTCATGAACAGTGGCACTATTAGGTGCGGAAACACATTTCGGGCAGGATGTGAAAAATGACAGCTGCACTGTTCATGAGGAGGTGTGAAATGTTGAAAATCTGGAGTGAAAATATGAAAAATTTGAAGTGACAAGCGTGCATAGAAACTGCGCAATGCATGCCCGTAACATGGTCATTTTTTGGAATTTTTTTTACCAGATGTTTAACATGGGCTTTTTGAGACCTCCTGTCATGAAGAGTGGCACTGTAATTTTGTTACTCCATCCCAAAAGTTGATTTCACACAGTGACTGTGCCATTGTGTGCCACAGGTGTGAAAACACATTTTGGGCAGGACGTGAAAAAGGACAACTGTACTGTTCATAAGGAGGTGTTAAAAATGGCAATGTTGAAAATCTGGAGTGAAAATATTAAAAATTGGCAAAGTTGCGAGTGTGCGTAGAAAACGCACAATGCATGCCCATAACGTGGTCAATTTTTTGAAATTTTTTTAACAAATTTTCAACATGGGTTTTTTGGGACTCCATCTCATGAACAGTGGCACTGTCGTTTTGTCAATCGGTCCTGAAAGGTCATTCTGCGCAGTGACCATGAAATCACCTTTCATGGCTGAGAAACAAAATAACAGTGACATGTTCATGAGGTGGGGTCCCAAGAACACCATGTTGAAAATTTGGGGCCAAAATTCCAAAAAGTGGCAGAGATATCAACCTAGGTTGAAACCCTCCATTGACTCCCATTATACAGTGCTTACCTGATTCCTCAGTTCGTACTTCAGCTTTGAAGAGTGCAGACTCATCCTGGTCCATATAATATCACTGCTCCCAACCTCCAAAGGGTAAGTATGGGTGAGCAAGGTGCGGGGAGGTGGGTGCGCAGAGGGAGGGTTGGGTGGGGGACTGGGGAGATGACACTGGATGGTTTTCTTTTTATAGATTAACAAAAACAAAAAAAGACTCTGGGGACTGTTTATTTTATAGATTAAAAAGAAAAAAAAAACTTTACGGGCACACTGGGATGGACTCTGATGTGCCACATGATTTTACGGGAGACATGATGCTGATGAGATTGGGCACCCCCCAGCAAGCTTTGGGGAGGGGAAACATGATGCCGATGGGGATTTGGCACCCCCGTCAGCAAAGAAATTGAGCTTGGGAGGTGGGGAATCTGAACTCCTAGTGTGCCACAATGTGGCTGTGGGAGGGGGAGGAGAATACATGCCGTTACGGGGATTAGGTGTCCCGATGTCGGCTTTGCGAGAGTGTGTGGCCAGCGGCAGGAAAGCTGTGCCATGGCTATTTTATTTATTGAAATGTTTCACCAGGAATGGCACACCGAGCAACTGCTCATATCTCCAGACATGTGCACTTCTGTGCACTGTAATGCGCATGGCTGGAGTCTTCTCATCTGCCGCTGCAATGACGAAACTGCACCTGATTGCAGCGGCAGATTTGTTTCAACTCTTTGACTTTCCTTGAAGTTTGCTGTCATCGCCAGCATGCTCACTGATTGGTGGCGGAGGGACGCACCCACTAAAACGTCCCCTGCACTGGCCACAACACTGACACACCTCTGAAATGTGCTACTACCACAAGATGTTTCTTGCACATGCATGCAAGCAAACATAAAAAAGTCCCAGTTTCAGTGAATTTTAGCATTTTTGCACCTCTGTAACTTTGCGCCCCCCAAAACAGATTGATACAATATTTTCAGGATCCATAGACCCTAACTGAGGCTGCTAAATATTGGGCAAATTAGTTGAATGGGGCAGAGTTATTAAGGTGCAAATATTAGGATTTAACAAAGGAGTGGCTTTAACACAGAAGAATATTTTCCAGAAAACAAGATGTTCTAGGACTAGGGTCACAATATGAAGCTGGAGGGGGTAGGTTCAGGGGTAACATGAGGAAGTTCTTCTTCATGGAAAGGGTGGTTGACAATTGGAACAGCCTCCCAGTGGAGGTGATTGAAGGCAAATACAGTCACAGATTTTAAGCCTGCATGGGAAAGACACACAGATATCTTGGATAATGGAGGGGGGTGGGCGACGGCCCCTCAGTAGTGTTTTGGGTAGCTCTTATTAGGGGGAGATTTTATGGGCAGACTAGGTGGGCCAAGTGGTCCTTATCTGCTGACAGACTGTATGACTCTATGAAAGTGCTTACTAAACCATAATATCTCTCTCTCTATAGACAGATAGATAGATATTTATTGCAAAACACTGTAGACATCTGGGTTGAAACACTCAAAGTGGACAAAATAAGGAAATGAAAAACATTAGGGTTTGGAGTCTTGACCAATCTGTGTTGTTGTGTCCCTTTTGGGTTATCCACTCTAATGCCTATCCCACTGCGCCCAGCCTCCTGCCTAAGCACAATGCACAGGTCCAAGCTCA
This sequence comes from Neoceratodus forsteri, assembly GCA_016271365.2. NCBI lineage: Eukaryota > Metazoa > Chordata > Ceratodontiformes > Ceratodontidae > Neoceratodus > Neoceratodus forsteri. Next base: position 641,082,772 of record CM028137.1, on the reverse strand, counting down.
TGCCTCATAGGCACAGATTGAATACCTGGATGCTGCTGAGGGTCCCGACCCGGAGGTCACGAGGGCCAACGAATCCAGCCCTCCCCCACCCCCAGACCACACTCTCAGATTGAATACCTGGGTCCTGCTGAGGGTCCCAACCCAGAGGTTGCGAGGGCTAATGAATCCAGCCCTCCCCCACCCCCCAGACCACACGCTCAGGTAAACGCTCAGTCTGCGCTCCACTGCAAGCCGAGCAGCAAAAGAAAACTGAAATACCTAACAAAATTGAATTACCTTGCCAATAAGCGCCGCTGAACTGAACTGAAATAACAAATGAAAATGAATTACCTTGCTTATAAGAGCTGCTGAAAGCACCTTAGAGGACTTGGTAGGGCCTTACAAACTGTCACGCCATGCATTGTGCTCCACTGCCTAGGAGCTGCGTGTAGGATTATTTAAAGGGGCTTATCCTTTTGTGTCCCCCCACATGTGCTGATAGTTTTTGTAGACTACAGATTTTAGTGAACACTGCAATGTCTGCATGCTTATCCTCTGATTGCTTTCTCCTTAAGAATAGTGTTTGCAGCTTGGTGCCAAATCTCAGCGCAAAATTTCCTTTGTGTTCCCTAAATAACCAAGAAGCTTCCCTGTCTGGTTAAAGAAATGCCTGTTAAGCTGTTTACTGTGTTTGCTCAAAGTTTTGATTTATGCTGCTTTAATATAACCCTTGGTGAATCAGTACCATAGCCTGCTAGAAGGTCGGAAGTGTGTTATACCTAATTCCAGTAGCTGGTAACTCTGCCTGCTGGATTTGTACCCCGAGAGCGCCAGCGGAGTAGCAGCCTTTTGCAGTCTCTCTCCCAAATCGGTTAAATAGGGGGATAGTTAATTTCATTATAGCATTTTTTCAGCCCTACAAATGCCTTTCATTTCGCTGCTTCTAGGGTTTATGGTGTTTTTGGGGAGTGTGTGGACTCAGTTCCTGGAGTAACAGCCTTACCCTTAGAGCTACTTGGTGTAGATATTTAATTGCAGCTCCTCGCTGTCCTTTCTCTGTCACGCTCAGGTCCCCCCCACATTCTCTCTCCTTCCCTACCCCCCGCTCTCTTGCCACGCTATAAATTGATTCTCACCTGAGTTCTTCTCTCCTACAGATTGAATACCTGGATCCTGCTGAGGGTCCCGACCCGGAGGTCACGAGGGCTAACGAATCCAGCCCTCCCCAACCCCCCAGACCACGCTCTCAGGTAAATGCTCCAGCTGCGCTCCACTGCAAGCCGAGCAGCAAAATAAAACTGAAATACCTAATGAAACTGAATTACCTTGTCAATAAGCGCTGCTGAACTGAACTGAAATAACAAATGAAAATTAATTACCTTGCTTATAAGAGCTGCTGAAAGCACCTTAGAGGACTTGGTAGGGCCTTACAAACTGCCACACCATGCATTGTGTTCCGCTGCCTAGGAGCTATGTGTAGGATTGGCACTGCCGGCTTTCCCGGCTGCCCCACTCCCCCCACCACCATCCTTGGTCGTCACTGGGTCTTATAGTAGAGATCACGTGTTGTGCGAAAACCAATCAGCCTACTTTGCCATTTGCAGGCTATACATTTTCACCACTAGAGGCCCCACTGTATTAATCTGCCTGCTAGCTCAAGCCTATTAGTCTAAAACGCAAAAACTGAGCCTGTTTTCTCCAAATTGCATTGTATCCTAGTTTCTAATAAGTTAGCCCTGTCCCCTGGTCTCTGCAACTCTTAACTACCTATCTCCAGGGTTCCCTCTGGCTAGTCCACCCTAGACTAGTTGCCTAGGGTAGGACCCCAATTTGCTCACGAAAGTGAAATTGCCCTGTCTTCCTGTTAGCCAGCGCCTGGCTAAGACAGCCACACTGTGCAAACACCTGCCACAGCCAGCTGCTTTACCACGTTACTAGGGATAACTCCTCTGCTTGGTACATCATGCGTTCCTGCTGCCCAACACAACAGGGACCATGGCTCCACTTGCACAGGCAGGCAACTTAACCAGCTGTCAAGGTTCTCCACATACCCAGTACTCCTTCAAGCCCCGCACAGTCTGGATATCTGCTAAGGGCCTAAAAATAGTGCACCTCAATATCTGCAGCATCCTACAAAACCTAGCAGAACTCACAGCCTGAGCAGCCCACTACAAGCCAGACATTATGGGTATCACGGAAACTTGGCTGAAGCCTCATATCCCCGACTCTGCGTGCACCCTCCCGGATTACAGCCTCATCCGGCGTGACAGGGCAGGCAGTAAGCATGGTGGAGGCATGCTCTTATATTTTAGAGTGCACCTTAACGTGTCTACAGTGCCTCATTCACCTCCTGAACCCCCAGCCTGTGAGTTCCTCCATTCACTCCTCCTACTTGGAAACACTAAAAAGTTGCACTTAGTTTGTGCCTACAACCCTCCGAAGGGTGGTGTTCAAGGACTCTCCTCTCTACCTGACCTCGTTAAAGAAAAGGTTGGCTCAAATGAGCTGTTAATCCTGGGGGACCTCAACCTCAACTGGCTGGGGCCTAATACCAAGCTATTTGAGCCTCTTCTGTCAGGCCTTGCTCTCAGCCAGATCATCACAGGGCCCACCAGGATCTCCCCTCGGGGGGACAAAGGCTCACTTATTGCCTGGGTTCTATGCAACAGATTGGACAGAATTGTCCACTTGGGAACTCTCCCCAATGTCATCTCAGACCACTCTCCAATCTTCTGCATATGGGGCACCTCCTCACCCAAAGTCCCCTGCAGAGTAATCCAGATGAGGGACTTGTCCAAGCTCATCCTAAATGATTACCTCAATAACCTATGCTGTGCCGACTGGTCTAGGGTCACGGCTAAATGACCCTGTTGCAGCCCTTGATCAATTCCTAGCCATATTTGCCCCCTTGCAAAATAGGCATGCACCCCTCACTTAAAGGAGGGTGAGGGTCACGGTCACAAAGTGGCTCCATGGGGGACTATTCTCCCTCATGAAGCAGAGAGACAAATGCTGGGTGAAACACAAGATCTCCTGCAACAACAATGACCTCCTGGAATACCGGCGGCTCTGAAACTCCTGCAAGAGAGCCATACGCTCCGCAAAGAGTGAGTACTGCAAATCCATCCTGCTAGCCTCGGTCTACAACCCCCGGCGTTTTTGGCAAAATGTCAAAAACCTGGTCGGTGGGTCTGCCAAGGAAACGACTGCCGACATGAACATTGGGGGGTCAAACTGCAATAACCCCCATACTATTGCCACTGCATTCAACTGCATGTTCACTGACCTGCCCACTCCTTCGTCTTCCCAACTCTCTGCACCTATACGGCATGATGGGCACCCCCCCCCGGCCGCCATTCTACCTCAAACGGATCTCAGTTGGGGAGACCCAGGTACTCCTAGCTGGGCTCTCCCATCACATGGGTGCTGGTCACGACAGCCTTGAACCAAAGCTGCTGAGCTTGGGGGCTACCCTCCTCGCCAGGCCGGTCGCTCATATATTTAACTCTTCACTTATCTCGGGGATCATACCCGACATTTGGAAAGTTGCCAAGGTTGTCCCTGTTTACAAGCAAGGAGATCCCAAGGATATGAAAAATTACCATCCCATCCTCATACTCTCGGCAGCCTGTAAGCTCCTTGAAAAGGCAGTTGCCTCTCAACTCTCCCACTACCTTCAGGATTATGCAGTTCTCTCCCCAGCCCAGCATGGTTTTAGGAAGGGGCATAGCACATCGACTGTGCTTGCCATGGTTACCTCTGAGATCCGGTCAGCCACCGACCAAGGCAAACTGACCGGAGCCATCTTCGTCAACCTCTCTAAGGCCTTTGATCGGGTTGACCATTCCCGCCTCCATTCCACTCTTCAGTCCATCGGATTCTCCCACTGAGCCCTTGTCTGGTTCTCTGACTACCTTGAGGGAAGGCAGCAATACTTCTGCTTCAACCGTGCCCTTTCTGCCCTCTCTCCCATCAACTTCGGGGTCCCCAAGGGATCCATCCTTGGACCCATTCTGTTTTCACTGTTCATCAACGGGCTGCCCTCCATTGCTGCCCATGGGCACACAACTCTATACGTGGATGACCTTGTTGTACTGTACAGTTCTTAGGAAATTTCTAGCATCAACTCTCACCTGAACTCAGACTTCGCTCATATCCAGAACTGGCTGGAGGGACATAAACTCACCATCAACCTGGATAAGACCCAGGCCATGCTGTTTGGTTCAGTGGCCAAAACCACTTCCCGCCCCACTCCCCTAATGATATATGGAGCTAATGGCTCCCTCCGGTCACCGATGCCATTAAGTAGCTAGGTGTTACCCTCGAGCCACAACTGGATCTTACAGCGCACCTTCGGAATGTCTGTAAAGCCACAAATGGGAAGCTTGGACTTGCCTACAGAGCTAAAGATCGCCTCACCCCGGCTGCTCGCCTCGCCATAGCCAGGGGGATACTCCTTCCCACACTTTGCTACGGGCTCGTAACCTTTGCCCCAGTCCCGAATTCTAGCCTAGCTAAGTGGTATACTGCCTATAACAACATCTGCCACTTTGCACTCTCCGCACCTCGCCTTACGCATTGCTGTGAGCTCTACTCCTGGCTGGAGTGGCTCCCCCCTGAAAAACACCGCGTTTTTGTCCTTGGCAACTTCATTGATAGCATAGTCAGAATGGCCACTCCTTCTGCACTTGCCCTCCCCCTCAAATTTGATACCCCTGCCTACCACCTACGATCTAGCTGCTACACAGATCTGCCTGGTTCCTAAGACCCAGCACCCTCCTCAGGCGACTCGAGTTTCTCCGCTCATGCGCCCAGGCCGTGGAACCTTCCCGCCTCTTGTACGCATCTCCCTCCCATCCCTGCTTCAAAACATCCTCTGGAACTTCCTCAAAACTGCCGCTGCCTGTCTTTGTGCTACATAGTTCCAGAATAGTCTCCCCCTCCCCCCGGATACACTCTGGAGACTGTGGGTTGATTCACTGACCGCTGCTAATCTCTGCTGTTTACCTGCATAATGCATTTAAGCCCTCATGGGGTGGCGCTCCTGTCATAGCACTTCCCGCATCTAGCTGTACAAGGTGTGTAGTGCATTCTCTCTAATGTTAGACGCGCATGTAATCTCATGTATTTTGTTGTGTTCTCTGTCATGGTGTTACCTGTTGCTAACCTACCTCTCTACTGCTGATTTATATCCTGCTTACTGTATACCTTACCATGAAATGACAGTTGCACCATGTTGCTGTTCCACCCACTTCTTCGTGGGCCTGTATGTACCCTGACCCTGTACTGTTGTTTCTTATGTGCTCTGTAACCTCCCAGGTCACACCTGAAAATAGGCACTTGCTGTCTAGTGTGCTAACCTGGTTAACAAAAGCAAATAAATATAGTGTTGGGAGGTAGAGAAGTATGGCTCACCACATGTGGCCAACAGAATCAGTCCTATTTTTTGGGGGCCTTTTGTGAAGCAAAAGTTCATGAAGAAGTTTATTTGCACAGGTGAGAAGGTGGGCATCAGGCTTGACAAACCCAAGGAACACCATGCCATCAATTTATCAAGACTCCCAAAACTCAAAACCCTAATGTTTTTAATTTCCCTACTTTGCACACTTTGTGTTCCTCAACCCTAATGTCTGCATTAATGTCATTTTTGGCAATGAATTTCCTTCCTTTCTTTTTGTGCTAGTCATATCCTTATTGACACTGGTCACTTAGGGACCTGCGTGAACAGATGCAGATGCACAGGGCCCTTCAAGCCCCACCCCAAGGGAAGAGACCATGTGGCATTGTGCACATGAGGCCTGTGCCAAGAAAATGGCAAAAAAGAAAATGGCTACAGATACAAACACACATGATCTTCTGGGCCCTGTGCCAAGAGAAGAGTCCATCTATCTGTATGTGGTTATAGATGCAGATGTCCAAGATAAGAATCCATGGGCTGTCTATGGGCCCTGCCCTTCCGTATGACTACAGATGCAGGCAATTAGGGCCCTGCACCAAGGGAAGAGTCCATCTGGCTGCAGAAGCACAGGGCCTTCTGAGCCCTGTCTTTCCATGCAGCTACAGATGAAAATGGGCAGAACCCCAAGATAAGAATCTGTTGGGCTGTCCATCAGGCTGTCCATGGGGCTGCAAAAGCATAAGGTTCTTGGGGCCCTGCCCTTCCATGTGACTACTGATGCAGACAAGCAGTCATCTGAGCCCTGTGCCAAGAGAAGAGTCCATCTGGCTGCGGAAGTGCTGAGCCCTGTGCTTCTGAGCAGCTATGGATGCAGATGGGCAGGGCCCTCTGGGCCCCTTTGCCAAGAAAATAATCCTCTTCACTATATGGTTACTTTTTTTCCCCACTAACGTACTGTTTAGTAACATTTTCACTTTCATATGTTTCACTACCAAATTTTTTGCTTTTGGATGATTTACTACTGCATCACAAAAGCAATTATTATGAAAGTGATTCTTACAAAAACGATTCTCACGAAAGTAGTTCTCATGAAAGCAGGTTTCAAGTGCCGACAGCAAAAAACATGAAAATACCATTACCACAAAAATACAGCTATCCATACTATTTTCATTTTTTTAACTGAGCATGCTCAGAAAACAGCACAGTTTTTAGCTTATATTTTCAAAACCATATGTCAGAAACTTGAAACCATGCCTGTATACGGTATCTGTCTGTCTGTCTGTCTGTCTGTCTGTCTGTCTGTCTGTCTGTCTGTCTATCTATCTATCTATCTATCTATCTATCTATCTATCTATCTATCTATACCATGGGAGTGCAAATGTATTTTGCAAATAAAAAAGTGTTATCTTGACTCAACATAGCAAGGTAATAAATAATTGAATCAATTTATTTATTTGTTGACTGGGTAAGTACACTGGTCTAAGGGACCTTTTTTCAGGAATGAAATGAAGTTGGTCATTAAGCATGCTCAGAAATCTACTCTCACATGAGAATGCATGAACTTCATTGAAATGTATGAACTTTATTGAAATGTAGAAACTTCATTGAACTAAAACCCTAGCCTAGCAGTCTACTGCCCCCCCCACCTCAACTGAACACTGTCAGTATTGTGGAAGTGTACTAAAGCCCTAGCCTGGAAGTCTAGTTGACCCCTCTCCCTAAACTGAACCCTGACAGCATTGTGGAGCTCTGCTGTACTAAAGCCCCAGCCTGGCAGTCTAGTGGCCCCCCTCCCTCAACAAAACTCTGTCAGTGTTGTGGAAATGTACTAAAGCCCTAGCCTGGCAGTCTAGTGGACCCCCTCCCTCAACAAAACTCTGTCAGTGTTGTGGAAATATACTAAATCCCTAGAAAGGCAGTCTAATGGACACCTCTTCCTCAACTGAAGCCTGACAGTATTGTGAAATTCTATTAAAGCCCTACCCTGGCAGTCTAGTGGACCCCTCCCTCACCCAATATGGTATTGTGAAAATATAATGAAGCATGTCCCTGGTGCTCTAGTTTACCCCCTTCAGATCACTGTTAAAGCCTTCCATTCCTGGTCCACCCACGGAACACCCACTGCTCCTAACTTATTGGTCCCTAACACCTCTATCCGTCTAGCCATTATTAGACCCTCAGATGGTGACTGGCACAAACCATTGGCTCATCATTTCAGCGGTCCAGCATCTGAATGACAGGGAGTGAATGCACTCATAAAGTAGAAACAGCTAGTTCTACAGTGTGTCTGTGCTCACTTCCTGTCAGTCGTGCTTATAACGGTTTGGTCTCAACTGTTTAAAAGACATACTGTTCCCACACACTCTGGCTCAGTCACTTCACACAGTATGGAAAAATCTGCTGGCATTCCTCTTGCATGTTTGAAATTCTCAGGTGAAAGGGCCTTTTCTACAGCTGCCATGTGCATGTGGAATTCTTTTCTAAATCATCTTCATCAGATGTCCTCTGTTTATGTTTTTAAAGGGCTCACAACACCCATCTTTATTCCCTGGTGTTTGAAGGCTCTTTTTAAAGATGTCATGTACAGGATGAATTCCACTGTGCTTGTTACATGATTTTGTAAACTGTTTAAATGCTTTTAGTTTGTTAAATGGGTAACCAAAGTGACTGAGGGCCAACAGGGCTGATTCTTTGAGGAATAGCTTAGGGCACTGAACATGTACTCACTAGAGGCCAGAATGGAGATAGGGGCAACACGATAGAGACCTTTAGGTTCCTGAAAGGAATGAACTAGTTAAACTGTGAGGAACTATTCTAAAGTACTAGGAGGTCAGTAACCAGGAGGCACGAGTGGAAACTGGTGAGGGGGAGATTCAGGAGGGATTTGAGAAAATGTTACTTCATGAAGAGGGTGGTTTAGCTATGGAACAACCTACCAGCAGATGTGGTAGGAGCTAAATCCAAATATGGGTAAAGCATGGCTGGGACAGACTAAGGGGTATGATTGTTATGGAGTGGGTAGCAGTATGATAGGGGCAAGGAGAAGACAGGAGCAAGAGCCCCATCTAGACAATAGATCATAAATTATGGGTGGGTAAATTGGGATAGACTGGTTGGGCCATTAGTCTTCTTCTATGGACAATTCCTATGCTTCTGTGATTATGTTTCTAAATGAAACATTATTTAATAAACAGATATCTTTAATTAAAAACGAAAACATTCACATATGAATCCATCACAAACTTTCTAAAAATCTACATGCTTTACAAATATTTTGAACTTCTTTATGATGGTTTTCAGACTCTTCGTGCTGCATGACAGTTTTTACAATCTGCGTGTTTCACAGTGGGTTTCAACATCTGTGTGCTTCACAATGGTTTTCAAAATCTATATGCTGCACAGTGACTTTCAAAATCTTTGTGTTGCATGATGGTTTTAAGGCCCTGTACACACTTGCAGTCCATCTGTAAAACACTTTTTAAAAATGTTTTTAAACTCATCATGGAAGTCCATCAACACTTTGCTTGAATTTTTGCAGAACCATGTTTAAACACTGTTGCACCACATCCACAATGTAGCCCTGTAACGATTTGAGAAGGGCAATGCCATCACGGTCTCCAGCATGGATTAGTGCTGCTTCTGGAGAAACACCATCCACACTACCATGTAAATCATGCTAGTTTTGAATCAATGTCTAAAACTGGTTTTAAGACTAGGTCCTTTGCAGGGTTTAAACATAATTTTTAATCACAGTTTCAAACTGTGCTTAGTGTGAACATGAACCATGTTTGGGCTTGTTAAAACATTTTAAAGGACTTAAAACATTTTAACAAGCTCAATGTGTACAGGGCCTAAAACTCTACAAGCTGTATTACACTTTTCAGAAAATGTTTACACAGAAATCTTTCAATGAAGGTTTTAAAAATATACACTCTGTGCAACAGTGATTAAAATCTACATGCAGCATGAAGGTTTTCAAAACGAATGTGTAAAACCCCTTTTTATGTTGATTTCGCGCATGCGCAGAAACATGTTGGGCAGCTCCACATGCAGGTTGGGAGGCGTGGCACTGCTTTGGTCAGTGCCCCACAGCCTGCAAAAAGGCTTGTCCTGATTCTCTCAATGTTGTGGCACGGTGCTGCTGACACTAGTTCAGCCAGCATGCCACAACCCTAAAAGTAGCCGCAATCAGGGGCCCTCATCATTGCAGTGTCATTATCCGCTGCAATGAGGGAGCGACTCTGTCCATTGCAGGTGGATGTAACTTCTGATATTGTTTGTGAATATGGCGGGCGCTTCGTCAGTCTGAACAAAACAATATAACCCCCCACCATGTTTAAGCTTCCGACGGGGCCCCAATCCCGCCGGCTTCAGTGGCCTAATGTTGATTGTGCTGACAGGAGCCCACCCTGTCAGCATTATGTCAAACCCCCCCTCAGTATTCTAGCGCCGATGGGGTGCCCAACCTCGCCGGCATAATGTGAACACCCCTTTAGTTGTGTAGTGCTGATAAGGGTGCCCAATCCCCATCGACTACTGGCCCCCAAAAGAAGAATGTGGCATGCTGGGAGCCCACCCCAGCATGCCCAATGCCCTGTGAAGAAAAAAAACTGTCCCGCTGATGTTTTTTTTTTTAAACCCTGTGAAATCAGAAAACTGTCCCTTGCGGTCTCCCTGGCCCCCCTCCCACCACCTGCACCCACTCACTGCACACCCTGCCTCTCCACACCCCCCTCACCCCATACTTACCTCCGGAGTCCGGCGTGACAATCTTCGGTGGACCAGGAACACGTCTGCACTCTTCAAAGCCGACCGCAAACTGAGGAAATGCCAGTAAGCTGTATAATGGTAGAAATAGGTTTTTTTCAACTTTAATGCATATCTCAGTCATGTTTTGGAATTTTGGCACCAAATTTTCAACATGGGGTTTTTGGGACCCCTCCTCATGAATTCTCAAACTGCCATGGCGTTAATCGGCCCCAATAGGTGATTTCGCAGTCACTGCACAGAATCACTTTTCGGTGCTGATTAACAAAACAACAGAGCCAGTGTTCATGAGGGGCTCTCAAAAGTCTATGTTGCAAATTTGGTGGAAAAATAAAATGATTCTGTTTTACGAGCGTATCATGAAGCTGTTACACACGCCGAATTCAACATGAATTTGCAATATTTTCATGCCAGATTTTCAACATTGACATTTTTTCATACCTCCTGTGAACAGTACAGCTGTCATTGTTCACATCCTGGCGGAAATGTGTTTTCTCCGGTGCAGACTAGCTGCTGTTGTGGGAAATCAGTGTTTGGGACAGATTAAGAAAATGACAGTGACACTGTTAATGAGTAGAGGTCCTAAAATGCCTATGTTGAAAATTTGGTAATGATACTCCATAAAATGAGTGTGTTACGAGCATGCGTTGCAGAGTTCGCACGCACACTCATAACTTCGAGAATTTATAATATTTTCACTCCAGATTTTCAACATTGCCATTTTCCCACACCTACTTATGAACAGTACAGCTGTCATTTTTCCCATCCTGGCTGAAATGTGTTTTCGCACTTCCGGCGCAGAATAGAGCAGACGCTGTGGGAAATCACTGTCCGGGACAGATTAAGAAAATGTGAGTGATACTGTTCATGAGCAGAGGTCCTAAAATGCCTATGTTGAAAATTTGGTGATGATAGCCCACCAAATGACTGTGTTACAAGTGTGCGTTGTACACTTCCCATGCACCCTTGTAACTTCGCAAATTTGTAATATTGCCACGCCAGATTTTCAACAGTGGCATTTTTTAACACCTCCTTATGAGCAGTATAGCTGTCATTTTTCACATCCTGACCGAAATGTGTTTTCACAGTTCCGGCGCAGAATAACACGGTCGCTGGGGGAAATCGCTGTTCGGGACAAATAAAGAAAATGACAGTGGCACTGTTCATGAGCAGAGGTCCTAAAATGCCTTTGTTGAAAATTTGGTGACGAAACTCCATAACATGACCGTGTTACAAGCGTGCGTTGAACTATTTCCACGCACACTTGTAACTTCGCAATTTGGTAATATTTTCACGCCACATTTTCAACAGTGGCATTTTTCCACATCTCCTTATGAACAGTACAGCTGCCATTTTTTACATCCTGGCTAAAATATGTTTTTGCACTCCTGCCGGAGAATAGCACGGTCGCTGTGGGAAATCACTGTTTGGGACAGATTAAGATCGAACTGCTGAGAGGGGGTAGTGACCGAGCTCAACTGAGTTCTGTTGGAACTGCTGCAGATTTGTTTGTGGGTAGAAAAAGGCCCCAACGCAAGAGCCCAGTACAAAAGGGCAGCCTGCAGCACTGGGAGAAACAGAACGAGAGAGCAAATGATGGAGTGGGAGTGAGCGAACTCACCGGAGTGCTGTCAGGACTGCTGTGGATTTCTCTGTGGGCAGAAAAAGGCGACAATGCAGGCAGGGGCCCAGTACAAAAGGCCAACCTGCAGCGTTGGGAGAAACAGTACGAGCAAGTGAGACAGGGGGACTGAGTGAGCTCAATTGAGCTCTATCAGGATTGCTGTGGATTTCTTTGTGGGCAGAAAAAGGCACCAATGCAGGCAGGAGCCCCATACAAAAGGGCTGCTTGCAGCACCAGGACAAACAGAATGAGCGCGTGAGAGAAGGAGACTGAGCGACCTCAACGGAGTTCTGTTGGACAGCTGCAGATTTCTTTGTGGACAGACAAAGGTGCCAACGCAGCCAGGAGCCCCGTACACAAGCGCAGCCTGCAGCGCCGAGAGAAACAGAATGATCGAGTGACAGAGCGGCAGTGAGCGAGCTCAACAGAGCTCTATTGTGACTGTTGTGGATTTCTTTGTGGGCAGAAAATGCAGCAACGCAGGCAGGAGCCCAGTACAAAAGGTCAGCTTGCAGCGCCAGCTGAAACAGAATGAGTGAGTGAGAGAGCTCAATGGAGCTGTGTCGGGACTGCTTCAGATTTCTTTCTGGCCAGGAGAAGCCCTCATTGCAGGCAGGAGCCCAGTACAAAAGGGCAGCCTGCAGCAGCAGGAGACACAACAAGCGAGTGAGGGAGGGGGAGTGAGTGAGCTGAATGGAGCTCTGTTGGGATTGCTGCAGATTTGTTTGTGGGCAGAAAAAGCCAGCAATGCATGCAGGAGCCTAGTACAAATGGGCAGCCTGCAGTGACAGGGAAACCAGAATGAGCGAGTGAGAGAGGGGGAGTGAGTGAGCTCAGCGGAGCTTTATTGTAACTGCTGCAAATTGTTTTGTGGGCAGAAGAAGGCGGCAATGCAGGCAGGAGCCCAATAGAAAAGGGCAGCCTGCAGCTCCGCCAAAAAAGGAATGAGCGAGTGAGAGAACGTGAGTGAGCGAGCTCAACGGAGCTTTGTCGGGACTGCTGCAGATTTCTTTGTGGGCAGACAAAGGTGCCAACAGAGGTAGGAGCCCAGTACAAAAGGGCAGCCTGCAGTGCCAGGAGAAACAGAATGAGTGAGTGACACAGGGAGAGTGAGCGACCTCAACGGAGCTCTGTTGGGACAGCTGTAGATTTCTTTGTGGGCAGAAAAAGGTGCTAGCGCAGGCAGGATCCCAGTACAAAAGGGCAGCCTGCAGCGCCGGGAGAAACACAATGAGTGAGTGACAAAGGGGGAGTGAGTGAGTTCAATGGAGCTCTATAGTGACTGCTGTGGATTTCTTTGTTGGCAGAAAAAGGCGGCAACGCAGGCAGAAGCCCAGTACAAGAGGCCAGCCTGCAGCACCGGCAGAAATGGAATGAGTGAGTGAGAGAGGGAGGAAGTCAGCAGGCTCAACAGGCCTGTGTTGAGACTGCTGCAGATTTCTTTGTGGGCAGAAAAAGCCACCAACAGAGGCAGGAGCCCAATACAAAAGGGCAGCCTGCAGCGCCAGGAGAAACAGAATGAGCGAGGAGAGAGAGGGGGGAGTGAGCTACCTCAACGGAGCTCTGTCGGGACAGCTGCAGATTTCTTAGAGGGCAGAACAAGGTGCCAATGCAGGCAGGAGCCCAGTACAAAAGAGCAGCCTGCAGCACCGGAAGAAACAGACTGAGCGAGTGACAGAGGGCCAGTGAGCGTGCTCAACAGACCAACGCAATCAACATTCGGCATTGACAAATGCTTGTTTATTCTGGATCTGCTCTGCTCCCCACAGTTCCCAGATTAGATGGCAAGCAGTCTAAGAACATTACTCAGCTGTGACTTCTTTCGCAGTTCTTGCAGCAGGGGCTGACACCTTATGATAACCCCCTCTTGGCATCCGAGACTTGGGATGGTCATAACTCCAAGAGTACCCTCAATGTTTATGAGTAGGTAGTAACTACTTTAGAGTTGTGTTCTCTATTTCTAACAAATACAGTCAGCCTCTAGTTATTTACAGTTCCTTTCCTTTCCATTCATTCATTAGTGATCTTTGCCCAGTACACCTTCAATCATGTCAGAAATCACTCTGGTGTGTGGTGGGTTGTTGTTATGTTCACTAACATATTTCCAGTTACACACATGGGAACATGGTCCCCAGAATCTCTTTAATAGTCAGCTGTGCAAGGCAGGCTTGATTCTGACCCTGAATATAAGTCAGAACCTGTGGATCCCTTAAAAATGGTTGAAAATGGTTGTATCATTTACACATTTCTACAGGAGCAACATAACTACTCATTCCTTGTAATTCATCAGTGGGTGAGGTTATACCACAGGACAGAGCCTTACCTACTCTGCCATCTGAATTTATCAGATCTTGCACCTTGCTATATGATTTGGATTCACTCATTTCTCACATACTGTTATGACACTGCACCATTAGTTCAGATGGTATGCAGGAGGCAGCACTGTGGGATTTTTATTCAGGCAAACCTAGATTATGGCCTCCTTAGAAAATGGGTTTGAAAAATCAAGCATGCTGATTGGCTGAAACCCGTGGTTAGTCATGCATTTATTTTTCAATGGAGCCCAGTAAAAAAACGAATGCCAATTCGGGATGTCCCATTACTTAGCATATCATTGGGCACCCAAATTTTGAAACTGATCACTAAGTGAACTGTAAACTAGCAGCAAATCATTACCCCCTTACCTCTCCTCAGGCCCTCCTTGTAGTTTTAATAGAAAAAAAAACACTTTTCCTCAGTTTAGCGCTGTTGGATAGTGCTATCAATTCTCCTGCTAAATCAGCTCATCGCACCCGCCTCCTCCATCCATCCAACTGACCGTTAAATGTGGCAATTTCCCTTCGGGTAACGCTGCAGCATCTCCCCATCATGTTGTGTAGAAAATTGTAAAAGAAGAAAAAAAACACAGAACAATGCTGCTAGCTGGGGTGGGGGTGAAGGTGGGGTTGGGGGGCATGAGGGACAGACTGTTACCTCTTCTTCCACATTTTACAAAGCACGTCTGTGTTTAAAGGGAAACGTTCACGTCTGAGGGGGGATCCCACCTCCATGTGATGCAGGGCCCGATTAGCTGTTTAATAAATACTATTTTTTTTTTTACTTACTGTGCCATGTTATATTTAAAAATGTATCTGGTTGATCCTGCACCCTTCCTGCTGACATTTTATGATTTTAGTCCCCTCCTGGCATGCCCACAACCACCTGAGGTTGTTCCCAGTGTGACGTGTTGTATGGGGATCAGCCGGGGTGCCTGTATAGGATTTCTGTAGTCCAGTAATTTCTAATAGCTCCAGTTTGGAGCCAATGGCTGTCTGTGCTATACTGACACCAGCTGCATACTGGCAGGGTGCCTGCCAGTCTGTACCTGGTCTCAGTATAGCACAGACACATGTAGGCTCCAAATTGGAGCTATTTGAAGGTACGGCAATACAGATTACTGTACTGCATAGCCACACCTTCAAATAGCTCTGGTTTGGAGCCTACATATGTCCGTGCTATACCGAGACCAGGTACAGCCTGGCAGTATGTAACTGGTGCCAGTATAGCACAGACAGCCATCAGCTCCAAACCAGAGCTATTAGAAATTACTGGACTATAGAAATCCTATGGAGGCACCCCAGCTGTTCCTCACACAACACATCACGCTGGGGATAGCCTCGGGTGGTTGTGGGTGTGCTGGGAGGGGACTAAAATCGTAAAATGCTGGCAGGGAAGGTGCAGGATCAACCAGATACAATTTTAAATATAACATGGCACAGTGAGTAAAAAAAAAAAATATAGTATTTATTAAACAGCTAATCAGGCCCTGCTTCACACAGAGGTGGGGCCCCCCTCAGATGTAAACATTTCCCTTAAACTGAAAACAGATGGTAGTTTGTTTTCAAAGATCCGGTCCTTAGGTGATCATAGTGATCCTAATTTGAGTGATAGCAATCCCAGAACAACAAAAAAAAAGACCTCAGTATTTCCTATTTATTTGAGACTGCATTCGTGGGAGGGTGCTTATTTTATCAGCGTGCTGCATTATTGTGAGGTACTCTTACACATGTGTGCTGCAGGATTACAGCTTCAGTTCTCTCAGTGTCAGCTCTGTGTAGTGATGAAGCTGACATGGTCGAGACTTTTTGGGCATGCCATATTGAAGGGACTGCAATGGACATGAACGGAGGTCTGAGCTTAAGTGTACTTGTTATTTAGTCCTCCAGTCGCTCCAGTGAGTGAATGGCTAAAATATTTTAATGCCCATTACAACAAATAAAAAGTCACTAGTTTACTTTTCATATTTTATTCAAACATGGAACCGCTCAAGCTCTGCTGATTTTGCTGCCTTGCAGGTGGCTTTCACTTTCGTCGCTCTGCCATAGCATTTGCATTACACAGCTACTGGCTTCCTTTAAACTGTTCTGCAGACTGAACTAAGCCAGCTGCATATAGAGGTGTAGTTCTAAGGTGCCATTAATCAGTCATGCAAACATCAGCAGCACCCTCTACTGGCAAGTATGCCAAGTATACTAGAAGAGGAACTACTCATAAATTACAACAAAACTGACTTTTCAGTGCCTTTTAATTATGTTTTCATTTATTTTTTTATTTTTAACATATTTGATAAAACTATTACCTATATGCCCATTTTCTAAGTGCAGTAATACCCTCCAGGGTGGGTGGTATGGGCTATATTGGACCTTCCAGGGGCTATAAGGCCTCTGCTTGTGGAGTTGGGTCTCATTACACCTCTGGGCAGTCTGTTATAGACCAATGCCACCCACCCTGTCACTCTGAAGAGAGGGGGGGTTGACCAGCAGGGTCCCACAGGGATCAATTCTTGGACCAGTCCTCTTTAATGTCTTCATAAACAACACTGCAGAGGGGCTGGAAGGGAAGGTGTCTCTTTGCAGAAACATGAAGATCTGCAACAGGGTTGATGCTCCAGAAGGGGTAGAGAAAATGAGAAGGGACCTAAGCAAGCTTGAGGAGTGGTCAAGGGTGTGCCAGGTAAGATTCAATGCAAAGATGTGCAAGATCATGCACTTGGGCAAATAAATGCAGAGGGAGGAGCACATGATGGGGGGGGGGGGGGGGGGAGGTACTGATGGCCACCAAACAGGAAAGGGACCTGGGAGTAATCATATCTGATTATCTAAAGGTTATCAAACACTGTGTGAAAGGACAGCTGTAGGAGAGCCTGTGGAATGCTGGGGTGCATAGGGAGATGTATCTCTAGCAGAAGGAAGGAGGTGGTGATGCCATTGTATAGAATATTGGTGAGACCTCATTTGGAGTACTGTATCCAGTTGTGGAGGCTGCATCTCTGGAAGGGCATAAGCAAAGTAGAAGCGGTTCAGAGAGGGGCAACAAAAATTGTGCAGGGGCTGCACAAAAAGTCATATGAGGGGAGATTGGAGGATCTCAATATGTATTCCCTGGAGGAGAGGAGAGACAGGGGGGATATGGCAGAGACTTTCAAACACCTCCATGGTGTAAATAAGGTACAAGAGGTCAGCATCTTTCAAAAAGAAAAAAGACGTTCAAGAATTAGGGGCCATGATATAAAAACAGAGAGGGTAGACATGAGAGTATTTTTTCACAGAAAGGGTGGTGGATCCACGGAACAGCCTCCCAGCAGAGGTTGTAGGGGCAAAAATGGTAGGGGAATTCAAAAACACATGCGACAAACATAAAGGAGCTCTAGCGATAGGAAAGAGAGGGTAAGCCACAGATCATTTAGGATCTGCAGTATATGAAACAGGTAAGGAAAATGGGCAGACTAGGTGGGCAAAACGGTCTTTATCTGTCATGAAATGTTATGTTTTATGTTTCTATTATTGCTTACCTAACTCTGGGCATCTCACATGAACCAGGTTTTTATTCTGACAGAACAGTGTGCTGGACTCTAGTGCACCAGCACATACCTAAGCTTGCCCTCTGGCAGTGGTTGGCAATCTCCCTAGGCCCTCTGCCAGAGACAACATCTCTGATATCCATACCAGCTTGTGGTCCCCATACAAATAGTAGGCCCATCTCCTACCTGTTTTAGCAGCTCAGTCTTTGGTGCCAGATCTTTCACCATCTTGAGCACAACTGGCAGTATATCTTGAGGATAGAGAGGACGTCAATTGTCCCTCCAACGTGAAAACACCCACCTTAGTGAGATCTTCTGTGCATCACAAGGCCATTGGGGACTTCCTTTGAGAGACACCCTCTAAGAATACTCCTTCCCAGTGATCCCTTACACTTCCACCAGATTTATTGGTGATCCACACTAAATGACCTTTAGACTTCAAGTTCACAGAGTCATCACCATTGTCCTGGTGCCTGTCCTTGAAGGCTTAATTCATCAAGAGGGGCCCCAGGATACTCACAGTCCTATATGGACTACTTCCAATAATAATCTTCTCTCAGGCAGGGCAGAACAAGAACATCACACAGATAGGGAGATCTGATTCCTAAATTTATAAGTGATAATCTAGATGCACCATCCACTTTTACAGCTTGATATTTTGTGGAATCACCTCTTTGTCAGGACAGAGATGGCTTCCCAAGATGCATCTTGAGTCCAGACACAGGCAAAATGGAGGCATTGAAAGGCATTTATTAAAGGCTCACAGCTGCAAATGACACATTTTGAATGTGCTTGCCCTGTATGGAGTACCACACCATGGATGCATGACTCCATTCCTGTAGCTTGGTCTTGGGTCCTGAGGGGAGGGGAGGAAGGGGAGAAGGGGTAGGACTTAAGTTTGACAACCCTAATAGCACATTTCCAAACTTTGTGTACATTAGACTGAACACTGAAATAGCAGATTTCTTAACTTAATTTGCATTAAACTATTTTTTCAATGCATTACAGGGGCACAGGCGAGCCCCTATAGTTAAGGTTCAGTAGGCACTTCAACGTTAAATCCCAAACTTTGCATTTTAATAACTTTGCAACCATTTAACAGATTTGCATAAACATTTGCATGCACCATCGCCTATGGCAGATCTCTGGATGTGGTAAGATACGTTCCAGTTGGATGTGTAGTTTCTGAGTTACAGAGAGATAAAAACTGACTTTTCCCATGTTGACATTGCTGGGTATTTCTTTGAACTTGCCTACAGCCCAAAAGGTTTGGAACTGTGCTCTGAAATTTCTGGGCACAAAGGGACTAGCCCACAGATGTGCCTTTTGCTAGTTAAGTGAAAAAATAATGATCCGTTCCAAACTTATTTACATTTCTAATTTTGATCATGTGGCTACTGAGCATGCTCAGTAAGGATTTCAAGATATAATTACTGTGCTCGCCTTTCTCCAACAGAATCAGCAAGGCTCCCCTCATGGGTGCTGGTCGTGAGGGTAGGACACCCTCCCCGAGTTTGCAGGGACCCCTGCTGCATATTTGGCCCATAATCAGCAAGGCTCCCCTCGTGGATGCTGGTCGAGAGGGTAGGACACCCTTCCCCGAGCTTTGCAGGGAGCCCCACTACATATTTGGCCCAGAATCAGCAAGGCTCCCCTCGTGGGTGCTGCTCAAGAGTGTAGGACACCCTTCCCAAGCTTTGCAGGTACCTCCGCCGCATATTTGGCCCAGGTAACGTGCGCTTTAACCGAAGGAGCAGCAGCTGTACTGTAATGCAGAACTGAAATTTCTGAACTCGCAACCGGAGCCAAAAAAGCCAGGAACTTTAATTCAGAAACCCTTAAATGACTGCATTTTTAACCGAGTTCCTTAATTGCTGTCCCCACACATGTGGAGATAGTTTTATTGTTGCTTAAATCCTGAGCGTCACAATGGCAAGTTGTACATGAATTTCTGCTGTGCCTTAAGAGCTAAATTTTGGCACCAGTTTCTCAAGTTTAAATAATTGTTCAGCTTCGCTCATCACATAGTCCTTGCGCCATTCATTGTAAAAGCACATACTGCGACTTAAAAGCCAGTCAGTATATATTAATTGAGCCATCTGTGCATTAGTAGCTCTGCTTTAATTAATTGCAACATAGTCACTACACCCTGTGTTAAATACCAATTCTGACCATTTGATGCTTAAGCGATGCTGTCTGCTGTTTGCATTTGAACTGTGTATTTCTTTAATCGCACTAGGAAAAGTTGTTAGCCTCTCAGCAGTTGAGCTGTAATCTGTAGTCGCCATTTTAAAATCCCCCATATGCTGATGCAGACTAGTTAAACCAAACAAGAGCAAACAATAGTAGCCCTACCCCCTGTAATTCGGCTTGAAGCCCCCCCTTTTCTAGCTCACCTGATATTTACTGTGCTCTCCTTTCTCCAACAGAATCAGCAAGGCCCCCCTCGTGGGTGCTGGTCGTGAGGGTAGGACACCCTCCCCTGAGCTTTGCAGGGACCCCCACCACATATTTGGCCCAGAATCAGCAAGGCTCCCCTCGTGGGTGCTGGTCGTGAGGGTAGGACACCCTCACCAGCTTTGCAGGGACCCCTCACCAAGATATTTGGCCCAGGTAATCTGGCGCTTTTAACCCCATGAACAGCAGCTGTACTGTAACACAGAACTGACATTTCTGAACTCGCAATCGAGCCAAAACAGCCAAGGACTTTAATTCAGAAACCCTTAAATGACTGCATTTTTAACCAAGTTCCTTAATTGCTGTCCCCACACATGTGGAAATAGTGTTTTTGTTGCTTAAATCCTGAGCATCACAATGGCAAGTTGTACATGAATTTCTGCTGTGCCTTAAGAGTTAAATCTTGGCACCAGATTCTCAAGTTCAAATAATTATTCAGCTTCGCTCACCACATAGTCCCTGCGCCCTTAATTGTAAAAGCAGCATACTGCGACTTAAAATTCCAGTCAGTATATATTTAATTGAACCATCTGTGCATTAGTAACTCTGCTTAAATTAATTAATTGCAACATAGTCACTACACCCTGTGTTAAATACCAATTCTGACCGTTTGGTGCTTAAACCACGCTGTCTGCTGTTTGCATTTGAACTGTGTATTTCTTTAATCGCACTAGGAAAAGTTGTTAGCCTCTCAGTAGTTGAGCTGTAATCTGTAGTCGCCATTTTAAAATCCCCCATATGCTGATGCAGACTAGTTAAAGCAAACAAGAGCAAACAATAGAAGCCCTACCCCCTGTAATTCGGCTTGAAGTGCCCCTTTGTTTTCTAGCTCACCTGATATTTACTGTGCTGTCCTTTCTCCAACAGAATCAGCAAGGCCCCCCTCATGGGCGCTGGCCGTGAGGGTAGGACACCCTCCCCCGAGCTTTGCAGGGACCCCCGCTGCATATTTGGCCCAGAATCAGCAAGACTCCCCTCGTGGGTGCTGGTCGTGAGAGAAGGACACTGTCACCCAAGCTTTCCAGGGAGCTCCACCACATATTTGGCCCAGAATCAGCAAGGCTCCCCTCGTGGGTGCTGGTCGTGAGGGTAGGACACCCTTCCCCAAGCTTTGCAGGGACCTGCGCCGCATATTTGGCCCAGGTAACGTGCGCTTTAACCGAAGGAACAGCAGCTGTACTGTTACGCAGAACTGACATTTCTGAACTCGCAATCGGAGCCAAAACAGCCAAGGACTTTAATTCAGAAACCCTTAAATGACTGCATTTTCACCGAGTTCCTTAATTGCTGTCCCCACACATGTGGAGTTTTATTGTTGCTTAAATCCTGAGTGTCACAATGGCAAGTTGTACATGAATTTCTGCTGTGCCTTAAGAGTTAAATCTTGGCACCAGATTCTCAAGTTCAAATAATTATTCAGCTTACGCTCACCACATAGTCCCTAGCCCTTAATTGTAAAAGCAGCATACTGCGACTTAAAAAGCCAGTCAGTATATATTTAATTGAACCATCTGTGCATTAGTAACTCTGCTTAAATTAATTAATTGCAACATAGTCACTACACCCTGTGTTAAATACCAATTCTGACCATTTGGTGTAAGCGATGCTGTCTGCTGTTTGCATTTGAACTGTGTATTTCTTTAATCGCACTAGAGAAAAGTTGTTAGCCTCTCAGTAGTTGAGCTGTAATCTGTAGTTGCCATTTTAAAATCCCCATATGCTGGATGCAGACAAGTTAAAGCAAAGAAGAGCAAACAATAGAAGCCCTACCCCTGTAATTCGGCATGAAGTCCCCTTGTTTTCTAGCTCACTGATATTTACTGTACTGTCCTTTCTCCAACAGAGTCAACAAGGCCCCTCGTGGGCTGTGGGTGAGGGTAGGACACCCTCCCCCAAGCTTTGCAGGGACCCCCGCTGCATATTTGGCCCAGAATCACCAAGGCTCCCCTCGTGGGTGCTGGTCATGAGGGTAGGATGCCCTCCCCTGTGCTTTGCAGGGACCCCCGCCACATATTTGGCCGAGAATCAGCAAGGCTCCCCTCATGGGTGCTGGTCGTGAGGGTAGGACACCCTTCCCCAAGCTTTGCAGGGACCTCCTCCGCATATTTGGCCTAGAATCAGCAAGGCTCCCCTCGTGGGTGGTGGTCTTGAGGGTAGGAGACCCTCCCCTGAGCTTTGCAGGGACCCCCACCACACACCTTGCCTAGAATCAGCAAGGCTCCCTCATGGGTGCTGGTCGAGGAGGATGCCTCCCTGAGCTTTGCAGGGACCCCCACCGATATTTGGCCCAGAATCAGCAAGGCCCTCGTGGGTGCTGGTCGTGAGGGTAGGACACCCTCCCCCGAGCTTTGCAGGGACCCGCCACATATTTGTCCCAGGTAACGTGTGCTTTAACCAAAGGAACAGCAGCTATACTGTAATACAGAACTGAAATTTCTGAACTCGCAATCGGAGCCAAAACCAAACAAGAGCAAACAATAGTAGCCCTACCCCCTGTAATTCGGCTTGAGGCCCCCCCCGACCCCTTTTCTAGCACACCTGATATTTACTGTGCTCTCCTTTCTACAACAGAATCAGCAAGGCTCCCCTCGTGGATGCTGGTCGTGAGAGTAGGACACCGTCCCCCAAGCTTTGCAGGGAGCCCCATCGCATATTTGGCCCAGAATCAGGAAGGCTCCCCTCGTGGGTGCTGCTCAAGAGTGTAGGACACCCTTCCCTGAGCTTTGTGGGGATCTGCGCCGCATATTTGGCCCAGGTAACGTGCACTTTAACCGAAGGAACAGCAGCTATACTGTAATGCAGAACTGAAATTTCTGTACTCGAATCGGAGCTAAAACAGCTAGGACTTTAATTCAGAAACCCTTAAATGACTGCATTTTAACCGAGTTCCTTAATTGCTGTCCCACACATGTGGAGATAGTTTTATTGTTGCTTAAATCCTGAGCGTCACAATGGCAAGTTGTACATGAATTTCTGATGTGCCTTAAGAGCTAAATTTTGGCACCAGTTTCTCAAGTTTAAATAATTGTTCAGCTTCGCTCATCACATAGTCCCTGCGCCATTCATTGTAAAAGCAGCATACTGCGACTGAAAAAGCCAGTCAGTATATATTTAATTGAGCCATCTGTGCATTAGTAGCTCTGCTTTAATTAATTGCAACATAGTCACTACACCCTGTGTTAAATACCAATTCTGAGAAATTTGATGCTTAAGCTACGCTGTCTGCTGTTTGCATTTGAACTGTGTATTTCTTTAATCGCACTAGGAAAAGTTGTTAGCCTCTCAGCAGTTGAGCTGTAATCTGTAGTCGCCATTTTAAAATCCCCCCATATGCTGATGCAGACTAGTTAAACCAAACAAAAGCAAACAATAGTAGCCCTACCCCCTGTAATTCGGCTTGAATCCCCCCCTTTTCTAGCTCACCTGATATTTACTGTGCTCTCCTTTCTCCAACAGAATCAGCAAGGCTCCCCTCGTGGGTGCTGGTAGTGAGAGTAGGACACCCTGCCCCGAGCTTTTCAGGGACCCCCGCCACATATTAGGCCCAGAATCAGCAAGGCTCCCCTCGTGGGTGCTGGTCGTGAGAGTAGGACACTGTCACCCAAGCTTTGCAGGGAGCCCCACCACATATTTGGCCCAGAATCAGCAAGGCTCCCCTCGTGGGTGCTGCTCAAGAGTGTAGGATGACTCCCCCGAGCTTTGTAGGGATCCCTGCCACATATTTGGCCCAGAATCAGCAAGGCTCCCCTCGTGGGTGCTGGTCGTGAGGGTAGGACACCCTTCCCCAAGCTTTGCAGGGACCTGGGCCGCATATTTGGCCCAGGTAACGTGCGCTTTAACCGAAGGAACAGCAGCTGTACTGTAACGCAGAACTGACATTTCTGAACTCGCAATCGGAGCCAAAACAGCCAAGGACTTTAATTCAGAAACCCTTAAATGACTGCATTTTTAACCGAGTTCCTTAATTGCTGTCCCCACATGTGGAGTTTTATTGTTGCTTAAATCCTGAGGTGTCACAATGGCAAGTTGTACATGAATTTCTGCTGTGCCTTAAGAGTTAAATCTTGGCACCAGATTCTCAAGTTCAAATAATTATTCAGCTTAGCTCACCACATAGTCCCTGCTCTTAATTGTAAAAGCAGCATACAGCGACTTAAAAAGCCAGTCAGTATATATTTAATTGAACCATCTGTGCATTAGTAACTCTGCTTAAATTAATTAATTGCAACATAGTCACTACACCCTGTGTTAAATACCAATTCTGACCATTTGGTGTTAAGCGATGCTGTCTGCTGTTTGCATTTGAACTGTGTTTTCTTTAATCGCACTAGGAAAAGTTGTTAGCCTCTCAGTAGTTGAGCTGTAATCTGTAGTTGCCATTTTAAAATCCCCCATATGCTGATGCAGACAAGTTAAAGCAAAGAAGAGCAAACAATAGAAGCCCTACCCCCTGTAATTCGGCTTGAAGTCCCCCTTGTTTTCTAGCTCACCTGATATTTACTGTGCTGTCCTTTCTCCAACAGAATCAGCAAGGCCCCCCTCGTGGGTGCTGGTCGTGAGGGTAGGACACCCTCCCCAAGCTTTGCAGGGACCCCCGCTGCATATTTGGCCCAGAATCACCAAGGCTCCCCTCGTGGGTGCTGGTCATGAGGGTAGGATGCCCTCCCCTGTGCTTTGCAGGGACCCCCGCCACATATTTGGCCGAGAATCAGCAAGGCTCCCCTCATGGGTGCTGGTCGTGAGGGTAGGACACCCTTCCCCAAGCTTTGCAGGGACCTCCTCCGCATATTTGGCCTAGAATCAGCAAGGCTCCCCTCGTGGAAGGTGGTCATGAGGGTAGGAGACCCTCCCCTGAGCTTTGCAGGGACCCCCACCACATACTTGGCCCAGAATCAGCAAGACTCCCCTCATGGGTGCTGGTTGTGAGGGTAAGATGCCCTCCCCTGAGCTTTGCAGGGACCCCCGCCGCATATTTGGCCCAGAATCAGCAAGGCTCCCCTCGTGGGTGCTGGTCGTGAGGGTAGGACACCCTCCCCCGAGCTTTGCAGGGACCCCCGCCACATATTTGTCCCAGGTAACATGCGCTTTAACCAAAGGAACAGCAGCTGTACTGTAATACAGAACTGAAATTTCTGAACTCGCAATCGAGCCAAAACCAAACAAGAGCAAACAATAGTAGCCCTACCCCTGTAATTCGGCATGAAGCCCCCCACCTTTTCTAGCACACCTGATATTTACTGTGCTCTCCTTTCTACAACAGAATCAGCAAGGCTCCCTCGTGGGTGCTGGTCGTGAGAGTAGGACACTGTCACCCAAGCTTTGCAGGGAGCCCCACCACATATTTGGCCCAGAATCAGCAAGGCTTCCCTCGTGGGTGTTGCTCAAGAGTGTAGGACGACTCCCCCGAGCTTTGCAGGGATCCCTGCCACATATTTGGCCCAGAATCAGCAAGGCTTCCCTCGTGGGTGCTGGTCGTGAGGGTAGGACACCCCTTCCCAAACTTTGCAGGGACCTGCACGCATATTTGGCCCAGGTAACGTGCGCTTTAACCCGAAGGAACAGCAGCTGTACTGTACATGGAACTGACATTTCTGAACTCATAATCCAGACCAAAACAGCAAGGACTTTAATTCAGAAACCCTTAAATGACTGCATTTTAACGAGTTCATTAATTGCTGTCCCCACATGTGGAGTTTTATTGTTGCTTAAATCCTGAGTGTCACAATGGCAAGTTGTACATGAATTTCTGCTGTGCTTGATTAAATCTTGGCACCAGATTCTCAAGTTCAAATAATTATTCAGCTTCGCTCACCACATAGTCCTAAGCCCCTTAATTGTAAAAGCAGCATACTGCGACTTAAAAGCCAGTCAGTATATATTTAATTGAACCATCTGTGCATTAGTAACTCTGCTTAAATTAATTAATTGCAACATAGTCACTACACCCTGTGTTAAATACCAATTCTGACCATTTGGTGCTTAAGCGATGCTGTCTGCTGTTTGCATTTGAACTGTGTATTTCTTTAATCGCACTAGGAAAAGTTGTTAGCCTCTCAGTAGTTGAGCTGTAATCTGTAGTTGCCATTTTAAAATCTCCAATATGCTGATGCAGACTAGTTAAAGCAAAGAAGAGCAAACAATAGAAGCCCTACCCCCTGTAATTCGGCTTGAAGTCCCCCCTTGTTTTCTAGCTCACCTGATATTTACTGTGCTGTCCTTTCTCCAACAGAATCAGCAAGGCCCCCCTCGTGGGCGCTGGCCGAGAGGGTAGGACACCCTCCCCCGAGCTTTGCAGGGACCCCCGCTGCATATTTGGCCCAGAATCACCAAGGCTCCCTCGTGGGTGCTGGTCATGAGGGTAGGATGCCCTCCCCTGTGCTTTGCAGGGACCCCCGCCACATATTTGGCCAAGAATCAGCAAGGCTCCCCTCATGGGTGCTGGTCGTGAGGGTAGGACACCCTTCCCCAAGCTTTGCAGAGACCTCCGCTGCATATTTGGCCAAGAATCAGCAAGGCTCCCCTCGTGGGTGGTGGTCATGAGGGTAGGAGACCCTCCCCTGAGCTTTGCAGGGACTTCTACCACATACTTGGCCCAGAATCAGCAAGGCTCCCCTCATGGGTGCTGGTCGTGGTGGGACACCCTCCCGAGCTTTGCAGGGACCCGCCACATAATTGTCCCAGGTAACATGCGCTTTAACCAAAGGAACAGCAGCTGTACTGTAATACAGAACTGAAATTTCTGAACTCGCAATCGGAGCCAAAACCAAACAAGAGCAAACAATAGTAGCCCTACCCCCTGTAATTCGGCTTGAAGCCCCCACCCCTTTTCTAGCACACCTGATATTTACTGTGCTCTCCTTTCTAAAACTGAATCAGCAAGGCTCCCCTCGTGGATGCTGGTCAGGAGAGTAGGACACCGTCCCCCAAGCTTTGCAGGGAGCCCCATCGCATATTTGGCCCAGAATCAGGAAGGCTCCCCTTGTGGGTGCTGCTCAAGAGTGTAGGACACCCTTCCCTGAGCTTTGTGGGGATCTGCGCCGCATATTTGGCCCAGGTGACGTGCACTTTAACCGAAGGAACAGCAGCTATACTGTAATGCAGAACTGAAATTTCTGTACTCGCAATCGGAGCCAAAACAGCCAGGGACTTTAATTCAGAAACCCTTAAATGACTGCATTTTTAACCGAGTTCCTTAATTGCTGTCCCCACACATGTGGAGATAGTTTTATTGTTGCTTAAATCCTGAGCGTCACAATGGCAAGTTGTACATGAATTTCTGATGTGCCTTAAGAGCTAAATTTTGGCACCAGTTTCTCAAGTTTAAATAATTGTTCAGCTTCGCTCATCATATAGTCCCTGCGCCATTCATTGTAAAAGCAGCATACTGCGACTGAAAAAGCCAGTCAGTATATATTTAATTGAGCCATCTGTGCATTAGTAGCTCTGCTTTAATTAATTGCAACATAGTCACTACACCCTGTGTTAAATACCAATTCTGACCATTTGATGCTTAAGCTACGCTGTCTGCTGTTTGCATTTGAACTGTGTATTTCTTTAATCGCACTAGGAAAAGTTGTTAGCCTCTCAGCAGTTGAGCTGTAATCTGTAGTCGCCATTTTAAAATCCCCCCATATGCTGATGCAGACTAGTTAAACCAAACAAAAGCAAACAATAGTAGCCCTACCCCTGTAATTCGGCAGAATCCCCCTTTTCTAGCTCACCTGATATTTACTGTGCTCTCCTTTCTCCAACAGAATCAGCAAGGCTCCCCTCGTGGGTGCTGGTAGTGAGAGTAGGACACCCTGCCCGAGCTTTTCAGGGACCCCGCACATATTAGGCCCAGAATCAGCAAGGCTCCCTCGTGGGTGCTGGTCGTGAGTAGGACACTGTCACCCAAGCTTTGCAGGGAGCCCCACCACATATTTGGCCCAGAATCAGCAAGGCTCCCCTCGTGGGTGCTGCTCAAGAGTGTAGGATGACTCCCCCGAGCTTTGCAGGGATCCCTGCCACATATTTGGCCCAGAATCAGCAAGGCTCCCCTCGTGGGTGCTGGTCGTGAGGGTAGGACACCCTTCCCCAAGCTTTGCAGGGACCTGCGCCGCATATTTGGCCCAGGTAACGTCGCTTTAACGAAGGAACAGCAGCTGTACTGTAACGCAGAACTGACATTTCTGAACTCGCAATCGGAGCCAAAACAGCCAAGGACTTTAATTCAGAAACCCTTAAATGACTGCATTTTTAACCGAGTTCCTTAATTGCTGTCCCCACACATGTGGAGTTTTATTGTTGCTTAAATCCTGAGTGTCACAATGGCAAGTTGTACATGAATTTCTGCTGTGCCTTAAGAGTTAAATCTTGGCACCAGATTCTCAAGTTCAAATAATTATTCAGCTTCGCTCACCACATAGTCCCTACGCCCTTAATTGTAAAAGCAGCATACTGCGACTTAAAAAGCCAGTCAGTATATATTTAATTGAACCATCTGTGCATTAGTAACTCTGCTTAAATTAATTAATTGCAACATAGTCACTACACCCTGTGTTAAATACCAATTCTGACCATTTGGTGCTTAAGCGATGCTGTCTGCTGTTTGCATTTGAACTGTGTATTTCTTTAATCGCACTAGGAAAAGTTGTTAGCCTCTCAGTAGTTGAGCTGTAATCTGTAGTTGCCATTTTAAAATCCCCCATATGCTGATGCAGACAAGTTAAAGCAAAGAAGAGCAAACAATAGAAGCCCTACCCCCTGTAATTCGGCTTGAAGTTCCCCCTTGTTTTCTAGCTCACCTGATATTTACTGTGCTGTCCTTTCTCCAACAGAATCAGCAAGGCCCCCCTCGTGGGTGCAGGTCGTGAGGGTAGGACACCCTCCCCCGAGCTTTGCAGGGACCCCCGCTGCATATTTGGCCCAGAATCACCAAGGCTCCCCTCGTGGGTGCTGGTCATGAGGGTAGGATGCCCTCCCCTGTGCTTTGCAGGGACCCCGCCACATATTTGGCGAGAATCAGCAAGGCTCCCTCATGGGTGCTGGTGCGTGAGGTGGGACACCCTTCCCCAAGCTTTGCAGGGACCTCCTCCGCATATTTGGCCTAGAATCAGCAAGGCTCCCTCGTGGAAGGTGGTCATGAGGTGGGAGACCCTCCCTGAGCTTTGCAGGGACCCCCACCACATACTTGGCCCAGAATCAGCAAGACTCCCTCATGGGTGCTGGTTGTGAGGGTAGATGCCCTCCCTGAGCTTTGCAGGGACCCCCCACATATTTGGCCCAGAATCAGCAAGGCTCCCTCGTGGGTGCTGGTGCGTGGTAGGACACCCTCCCCGAGCTTGAGGGACCCCGCCACATATTTGTCCCAGGTAACATGCGCTTAACCAAAGGAACAGCAGCTTGTACTGTACTAGAACTGAAATTTCTGAACTTAATCGGCCAAAACCAAACAAGAGCAAACAATAGTAGCTCTACCCCTGTAATTCGGCATGAAGCCCCCACCCCTTTTCTAGCACACCTGATATTTACTGTGCTCTCCTTTCTACAACAGAATCAGCAAGGCCCCCTCGTGGGTGCTGGTCGTGAGTAGAGGACACTGTCACCCAAGCTTTGCAGGGAGCCCCACCACATATTTGGCCCAGAATCAGCAAGGCTCCCCTCGTGGGTGCTGCTCAAGAGTGTAGGACGACTCCCCCGAGCTTTGCAGGGATCCCTGCCACATATTTGGCCCAGAATCAGCAAGGCTCCCTCGTGGGTGCTGGTCGTGAGGGTAGGACACCCTTCCCCGAACTTTGCAGGGACCTGCGCCGCATATTTGGCCCAGGTAACGTGCGCTTTAACAGAAGGAACAGCAGCTGTACTGTAAGCAGAACTGCATTTCTGAACTCATATCAGACCAAAACAGCCAAGGACTTTAATTCAGAAACCCTTAAATGACTGCATTTTTAACCGAGTTCCTTAATTGCTGTCCCACACATGTAGAGTTTTATTGTTGCTTAAATCCTGAGTGTCACAAGGCAAGTTGTACATGAATTTCTGCTGTGCTTTAAGAGTTAAATCTTGGCACCAGATTCTCAAGTTCAAATAATTATTCAACCCGCTCACCACATAGTCCTAGCCCTTAATTGTAAAAGCAGCATACTGCGACTTAAAAAGCCAGTCAGTATATATTTAATTGAACCATCTGTGCATTAGTAACTCTGCTTAAATTAATTAATTGCAACATAGTCACTACACCCTGTGTTAAATACCAATTCTGACCATTTGGTGCTTAAGCGATGCTGTCTGCTGTTTGCATTTGAACTGTGTATTTCTTTAATCGCACTAGGAAAAGATGTTAGCCTCTCAGTAGTTGAGCTGTAATCTGTAGTTGCCATTTTAAAATCTCCAATATGCTGATGCAGACTAGTTAAAGCAAAGAAGAGCAAACAATAGAAGCCCTACCCCCTGTAATTCGGCTTGAAGTCCCCCCTTGTTTTCTAGCTCACCTGATATTTACTGTGCTGTCCTTTCTCCAACAGAATCAGCAAGGCCCCCCTCGTGGGCGCTGGCCGAGAGGGTAGGACACCCTCCCCCGAGCTTTGCAGGGACCCCCGCTGCATATTTGGCCCAGAATCACCAAGGCTCCCCTCGTGGGTGCTGGTCATGAGGGTAGGATGCCCTCCCCTGTGCTTTGCAGGGACCCCCGCCACATATTTGGCCGAGAATCAGCAAGGCTCCCCTCGTGGGTGCTGGTCGTGAGGGTAGGACACCCTTCCCCAAGCTTTGCAGAGACCTCCGCTGCATATTTGGCCTAGAATCAGCAAGGCTCCCCTCGTGGGTGGTGGTCATGAGGGTAGGAGACCCTCCCCTGAGCTTTGCAGGGACTCCTACCACATACTTGGCCCAGAATCAGCAAGGCTCCCCTCATGGGTGCTGGTCGTGAGGGT
Source organism: Neoceratodus forsteri (assembly GCA_016271365.2). Classification (NCBI taxonomy): domain Eukaryota; kingdom Metazoa; phylum Chordata; order Ceratodontiformes; family Ceratodontidae; genus Neoceratodus; species Neoceratodus forsteri. Next base: position 641,051,795 of record CM028137.1, on the reverse strand, counting down.
AGGATGCCCTTCCCTGAGCTTTGCAGGGACCCCCGCCGCATATTTGGCCCAGAAACAGCAAGGCTCCCCTCGTGGGTGCTGGTCGTGAGGGTAGGACACCCTCCCCCGAGCTTTGCAGGGACCCCGGCCACATAATTGCCCCAGGTAACATGCGCTTTAACCAAAGGAACAGCAGCTGTATTGTAATACAGAACTGAAATTTCTGAACTCGCAATCGGAGCCAAGAGCAAACAATAGTAGCCCTACCCCTGTAATTCGGCTTGAAGCCCCCACCCTTTTCTAGCACACCTGATATTTACTGTGCTCTCCTTTCTAACTCAGATCACAAGGCTCCCCTCGTGGGTGCTGGTGTGAGATGGGACACCTGCCCGAGCTTTTCAGGGACCCCACTATTAGGCCCAGAATCAGCAAGGCTCCCCTCGTGGGTGCTGGTTGTGAGGGTAAGATGCCTTCCCCTGAGCTTTGCAGGGACCCCCGCCGCATATTTGGCCCAGAATCAGCAAGGCTCCCCTCGTGGGTGCTGGTCGTGAGGGTAGGACACCTTCCCCCGAGCTTTGCAGGGACCCCGGCCACATATTTGTCCCAGGTAACATGCGCTTTAACCAAAGGAACAGCAGCTGTACTGTAATACAGAACTGAAATTTCTGAACTCGCAATCGGAGCCAAAACCAAACAAGAGCAAACAATAGTAGCCCTACCCCCTGTAATTCGGCATGAAGCCCCCCCCCCTTTTCTAGCACACCTGATATTTACTGTGCTCTCCTTTCTACAAGAGAATCAGCAAGGCTCCCCTCGTGGGTGCTGGTAGTGAGAGTAGGACACCCTGCCCCGAGCTTTTCAGGGACCCCCGCCACATATTAGGCCCAGAATCAGCAAGGCTCCCCTCGTGGGTGCTGGTCGTGAGAGTAGGACACTGTCACCCAAGCTTTGCAGGGAGCCCCACCACATATTTGGCCCAGAATCAGCAAGGCTCCCCTCGTGGGTGCTGCTCAAGAGTGTAGGATGACTCCCCCGAGCTTTGCAGGGATGCCTGCCACATATTTGGCCCAGAATCAGCAAGGCTCCCCTCGTGGGTGCTGGTCGTGAGGGTAGGACACCCTTCCCCAAGCTTTGCAGGGACCTGCGCCGCATATTTGGCCCAGGTAACGTGCGCTTTAACCGAAGGAACAGCAGCTGTACTGTAACGTAGAACTGACATTTCTGAACTCGCAATCGGAGCCAAAACAGCCAAGGACTTTAATTCAGAAACCCTTAAATGACTGCATTTTTAACCGAGTTCCTTAATTGCTGTCCCCACACATGTGGAGTTTTATTGTTGCTTAAATCCTGAGTGTCACAATGGCAAGTTGTACATGAATTTCTGCTGTGCCTTAAGAGTTAAATCTTGGCACCAGATTCTCAAGTTCAAATAATTATTCAGCTTAGCTCACCACATACTCCTAGCCCTTAATTGTAAAAGCAGCATACTGCGACTTAAAAGCCAGTCAGTATATATTTAATTGAACCATCTGTGCATTAGTAACTCTGCTTAAATTAATTAATTGCAACATAGTCACTACACCCTGTGTTAAATACCAATTCTGACCATTTGGTGCTAAGCGATGCTGTCTGCTGTTTGCATTTGAACTTGTATTTCTTTAATGCACTAGGAAAAGTTGTTAGCCTCTCAGTAGTTGAGCTGTAATCTGTAGTTGCCATTTTAAAATCCCCATATGCTGATGCAGACAAGTTAAAGCAAAGAAGAGCAAACAAGAAGCCCTACCCCTGTAATTCGGCTTGAAGTCCCCCTTGTTTTCTAGCTCACCTGATATTTACTGTGCTGTCCTTTCTCCAACAGAGTCAGCAAGGCCCCCTGTAGGTGCTGGTCGTGAGGTGGGACACCCTCCCCGAAGCTTTGCAGGGACCCCCGCTGCATATTTGGCCCAGAATCACCAAGGCTCCCCTCGTGGGTGCTGGTCATGAGGTGGATGCCCTCCTGTGCTCTGCAGGGACCCCCACACATGTTGGCGAGAATCAGCAAGGCTCCCTCATGGGTGCTGGTGTGAGGGTAGGACACCCTTCCCCAAGCTTTGCAGGGACCTCCTCCGCATATTTGGCCTAGAATCAGCAAGGCTCCCCTCGTGGGTGGTGGTCATGAGGGTAGGAGACCCTCCCCTGAGCTTTGCAGGGACCCCCACCACATACTTGGCCTAGAATCAGCAAGGCTCCCCTCATGGGTGCTGGTCGTGAGGGTAGGATGTCCTCCCCTGAGCTTTGCAGGGACCCCCACCACATATTTGGCCCAGAATCAGCAAGGCTCCCCTCGTGGGTGCTGGTCGTGAGGGTAGGACACCCTCCCCCGAGCTTTGCAGGGACCTCCGCCACATATTTGTCCCAGGTAACGTGTGCTTTAACCAAAGGAACAGCAGCTATACTGTAATACAGAACTGAAATTTCTGAACTCGCAATCGGAGCCAAAACCAAACAAGAGCAAACAATAGTAGCCCTACCCCCTGTAATTCGGCTTGAAGCCCCCGACCCCTTTTCTAGCACACCTGATATTTACTGTGCTCTCCTTTCTACAACAGAATCAGCAAGGCTCCCCTCGTGGATGCTGGTCGTGAGAGTAGGACACCGTCCCCCAAGCTTTGCAGGGAGCCCCATCGCATATTTGGCCCAGAATCAGGAAGGCTCCCCTCGTGGGTGCTGCTCAAGAGTGTAGGACACCTTCCCCCGAGCTTTGCAGGGATCTGCGCCGCATATTTGGCCCAGAATCAGCAAGGCTCCCCTCGTGGGTGCTGGTCGTGAGGGTAGGACACCCTTCCCCAAGCTTTGCAGGGACCTCCGCCGCATATTTGGCCCAGGTAACGTGCGCTTTAACCGAAGGAACAGCAGCTGTACTGTAATGCAGAACTGAAATTTCTGAACTCGCAATCGGAGCCAAAACAGCCAGGGACTTTAATTCAGAAACCCTTAAATGACTGCATTTTTAACCGAGTTCCTTAATTGCTGTCCCCACACATGTGGAGATAGTTGTATTGTTGCTTAAATCCTGAGCGTCACAATGGCAAGTTGTACATGAATTTCTGCTGTGCCTTAAGAGCTAAATTTTGGCACCAGTTTCTCAAGTTTAAATAATTGTTCAGCTTCGCTCATCACATAGTCCTTGCGCCATTCATTGTAGAAGCAGCATACTGCGACTTAAAAAGCCAGTCAGTATATATTTAATTGAGCCATCTGTGCATTAGTAGCTCTGCTTTAATTAATTGCAACATAGTCACTACACCCTGTGTTAAATACCAGTTCTGACCATTTGGTGCTTAAGCCACGCTGTCTGCTGTTTGCAATTAAACGGTGTATTTTTTTAATTGTACTAGGAAAAGTTGTTAGCCTCTCAGCGGTTGAGCTGTACTCTGTAGTCACCATTTTAAAACCCCCCCATATGCTGATGCAGACTAGTTAAACCAAACAAGAGCAAACAATAGTAGCCCTACCCCCTGTAATTCGGCTTGAATCCCCCCCCTTTTCTAGCTCACCTGATATTTACTGTGCTCTCCTTTCTCCAACAGAATCAGCAAGGTTCCCCTCGTGGGTGCTGGTCGTGAGAGTAGGACACCCTCCCCCGAGCTTTGCAGGGATCCCTGCCACATATTTGGCCCAGAATCAGCAAGGCTCCCCTCGTGGGTGCTGGTCGTGAGGGTAGGACACCCTTCCCCAAGCTTTGCAGGGACCTCCGCCGCATATTTGGCCCAGGTAACGTGCGCTTTAACCGAAGGAACAGCAGCTGTACTGTAATGCAGAACTGAAATTTCTGAACTCGCAATCGGAGCCAAAACAGCCAGGGACTTTAATTCAGAAACCCTTAAATGACTGCATTTTTTAACCGAGTTCCTTAATTGCTGTCCCCACACATGTGGAGATAGTTTTATTGTTGCTTAAATCCTGAGTGCCACAATGGCAAGTTGTACATGAATTTCTGCTGTGCCTTAAGAGCTAAATTTTGGCACCAGTTTCTCAAGTTTAAATAATTGTTCAGCTTCGCTCACCACATAGTCCCTGCGCCATTCATTGTAAAAGCAGCATACTGCGACTTAAAAAGCCAGTCAGTATATATTTAATTGAGCCATCTGTGCATTAGTAGCTCTGCTTTAATTAATTGCAACATAGTCACTACACCCTGTGTTAAATACTAATTCTGACCGTTTGCTGCTTAAGCCATGCTGTCTGCTGTTTGCATTTGAACTGTGTATTTCTTTAATCGCACTAGGAAAAGTTGTTAGCCTCTCAGCAGTTGAGCTGTAATCTGTAGTCGCCATTTTAAAATCCCCCATATGCTGATGCAGACTAGTTGAAGCAAAGAAGAGCAAACAATAGAAGCCCTACCCCCTGTAATTCGGCTTGAAGCCCCCCCTTGTTTTCTAGCTCACCTGATATTTACTGTGCTGTCCTTTCTCCAACAGAATCAGCAAGGCTGCCCTTGTGGGTGCTGGTCGTGAGGGTAGGAGACCCTCCCCTGAGCTTTGCAGGGATCCCCACCACATATTTGGCCCATAATCAGCAAGGCTCCCCTCGTGGGTGCTGGTCGTGAGGGTAGGACACCCTCCCCCGAGCTTTGCAGGGACCCCCGCCGCATATTTGGCCCAGTTAACGTGCGCTTTAACCGAAGGAACAGCAGCTGTACTGTAACGCAGAACTGAAATTTCTGAACTCGCAATCGGAGCCAAAACAGCCAAGGACTTTAATTCAGAAACCCTTAAATGACTGCATTTTTAACCAATTCCTTAATTGCTGTCCCCACACATGTGGAGATAGTTTTATTGTTGCTTAAATCCTGAGTGTCACAATGGCAAGTTTTACATGAATTTCTGCTGGGCCTCAAGAGTTACATTTTGGTGCCAGTTTCTCAAGTTCAAATAATTGTTTAGCTTCGCTCACCACATAGTCCATGTGCCCTTCATTGTAAAAGCAGCATACTGCGACTTAAAAAGCCAGTCAGTATATATTTAATTGAGCCATCTGTGCATTAGTAACTCTGCTTAAATTAATTAATTGCAACATAGTCACTACACCCTGTGTTAAATACCATTCCTGACCGTTTGGTGCATAAGCCATGCTGTTTGTTGTTTGCTGTTTGCATTTGAACCGTGTATTTCATAGTCCCTGCACCCTTAATTGTAAAAGCAGCATATTGTGACTTAAAAAGCCAGTCAGTATATATTTAATTGAGCCATCTGTGCATTAGCAACTCCGCTTAAATGAATTAATTGCAACATAGTCATTACACCCTGTGTTAAATACCAATTCTGACCGTTTGCTGCTTAAGCCATGCTGTCTGCTGTTTGCATTTGAACTGTGTATTTTTTTAATCGCACTAGGAACAGTTGTTAGCCTCTCAGCGGTTGAGCTGTAATCTGTAGTCACCATTTTAAAATCCTCCATATGCTGATGCACACTAGTTAAAGCAAACAGGAGCAAACAATAGTAGCCCTACCCCCTGTAATTCTGCTTGAAGCCCCCCCCCCCTTTTTCTAGCACACCTGATATTTACTGTGCTCTCCTTTCTACAACAGAATCATCAAGGCTCCCCTCGTGGGTGCTGGTCGTGAGGGCAGGACACTCTCCCCCGTGCTATGCAAGGACCCCCGCCGGATATTTGGCCCAGAATCAGCAAGGCTCCCCTCATGGGTGCTGGTTGTGAGGGTAGGACACTCTCCCCCGAGCTTTGCAGGGACCCTCGCTGCATATTTGGCCCAGGTAATGTGTGCTTTAACCGAAGGATCAGCAGCTGTACTGTAATTCAGAAATGAAATTTCTGAACTCCCAATCGGAGCTCCGCTGATGCTGTGTGGCAGCTCCCCACCGCCCCCGCAACCACCCGTGTTCGACTTGTTGCTTTATTGGGGAGTGTAGGGGAGGCGAGGCCTCTTTTAACCAATCAGGCAACTTCTCCATTGGCAGGTTATCAGGATCCACCACTAGAGGCTGCTATTGTCTCTCAGCTAGGATTCCTCTCGGCTCCTACATTGCAACCCGTTGTCTCGTGTGTGACACATAAGAATACACATACCTCCCAAACAATTTCCTGCTTACACCTACAAGCCTTCGCCTCCCCCACTAGCAGCAGCAGGAATATATTCATCCTTTCTTAAACTTCTATACACTAACAACGTTAAATCTGATACAAATTTCTCCCATAAATCCCTTGCAGCATTGTGGTATCTCCCTCTCTCATTCACAAAATGATACTATGGCTTACTTTCCTCTGGATGACCCTTCCCCACAGCACACCACCCTCCTGCTCTTCCCATACTCAACCTCACACTACCCCTCCTCCTGCTCAACAATCACCTCCTTTGCCACTCAGCCCGAAGTCCGCTCCTTCTTCTATAACCATGTTTGACCCCCCCATCTGACCCCCCATGCCAAGCCACCTACTACCAGTCATTAACACTACCCCCTTTCTATATGGTCATGAAATATGGTGCTTTGCATGCTCCCACATTACCAACAAATCGCACCACCTAGCAACCCCACAGCTGCACACTCACAAGAAGATCCTAAGAAGTACCCTAACCAGGATAGCCATTATCCTCCTGCTACTTATTGGCAACATACACCCTACTCCTGGCCCTACTGACCACACCCCTCACTTAACAATGCAGCACAAAGGGCTACATCTGGCTACCATTAATATATGTAGCCTTCAAAAGAACTTAGCTCCACTCCAAGCCTGGGTCTGCCTCCACCACCCTGATGCTCTAGCTGTAACGGAGACTTGGTTATCATGGCATATCCCTGACTCAGCTGTGTGCCTACCAGGCTATACATTGTTCAGAGTAGACAGGCTTGGTAAGTGGGGTGGGGTGTGTGCACTGTATCTTTGGGAATACCTGCAAGGCACAAATATTACAACATTGAACTCAGCAGACGGAGCACAGTCCCTCACCATCAAGGTTGCTATTGGCAACTCAGGTAAATCTCTCTACCTTATGTCAGTATATATACCCCCACGCAACCAAAGAGATGCTTTCACATCCATCCTTAACACTATCACCCAGCTCCCAAAAAACTCGGAAGTCATAGCGCTTGGTGATTTCAACACTAACTGGCTTGCTCTCCAGTCAGCCTCCCTCAGGGATGCAACTGCTACCCAAAATCTGACCCAAATCGTCCTCACCCCTACTAGAGTAAACAAAAACCTGGGCCATAGTTCACTCCTTGATCTCATACTCATGAATCATCCCGAGCAGTTACAGGATGTCCAGGTCCTCTCAGACTCACTCAGTGATCACTCCCCTGTAACTTGTTGCTGGACAAACAGCTGGAAGCCCCAACCCCCCAGGATCTTCAGGTATCGCCAACTAAAGAAAGGGACATTGATTCATTTCCAAAACTATCTCCGAAATCTCGGCTGGTCTCCTTTTGATCACCAGTCATCAGTTGATACCGCCCAGTCCTTCTTCATATGTTCCTTCCAAACTGCCTGTGACATTTTTACCCCTTTGTAAAATGGATTGAAAAAACTAAATCCTCCCCCTCGGTAACTCGGTCCTTGCTCAACCAAATGAAGGTCCGTGACGACCTGTGGCACTGCGCCCTTCAGTCTGGTCACCTTTCTGACCTAAAATTGTACCAGGCTGCCCGAAATTCATGTACCTGGGCTATCCGACAGGCAAAGGCTACTTTTTATAAGGCCAACCTCACTGCCAACTGGGGAAATGGAAAAAGGTTCTGGGAAAATATAAAGGAACTCAGTGGCAAGTCTGTCTCCCTTCCCCCTACCATGCTTACTGTCAATGATGTCCCCACCCAAGACTCCCACAAAATAGTAAATGCTTTCAATAAATCTTTTTCTGACCTCAGTACTATTCTCCCCCCTGACTATTTTACAGTAAATGCTGGACATTTCCTGCCACCTCCCAGTGCTCCACCTTTTCACTTCAAAACGGTCTCCCCTAGTGTTTCCCGCTCATACCTTGCCAGGGCACTAGGTAAAACTAGGCAAAGCAGTGACTCCCTAAATGCAAAACTGCTCTCTTTAGCCCTTGATGCAGTCCTAACACCCCTCACAAAAATTATCAATATGTCCCTCTGCTTAGGGCAATTCCCATCACTGTGGAAAAGGCCAGTGATTACCCCAATTCATAAAAATGGTGACCGTACCTCAACTAGTAACTATAGGCCCATTTCTATAGTCCTTCCCCTCTCAAAAGTACTGGAAAAAATAGCAGCTGATCAGCTTATTAACTACTTAGACTCGCACCACTTACTTTGCCAGCAACAACACTGTTTCAGTAAAGGACACAGCACAACCACTGCCCTACTAGAATTCACCTCCTTTATCCATGATGCACTAGACCAAGGAGACTTAGCTGGGTCAGTCTTTATTGATCTCTCTAAGGCATTTGATACTGTCAATCACAATATGCTCATTAACTCCCTCCTCTCCATTGGCGTTTCCCAAGAATGAGCTGCCTGGTTCTCCAACTGTCTTCGCGGCCATACCCAACAAGTAAAGGTAAATGACACCCTCTCCACTACCCTTCCCGTCCAGTCAGGTGTCCCCCAAGGGTCCATCCTGGGTCCCCTTCTTTTCTCACTATACCTGAACTCCTTACCTATGGCCTCCTCTGGACGCCTTCTCCTCTATGCAGATGATGCTGTGATCTTTAATCGGCACCCTGACCCCATCCAGCTGCAAAAATCCTTGCAGTACTCCTTCACACAAGTAGAAACCTGGTTTACCTCCCACAAGCTTGTACTCAACTCAAAAAAGACAAAAGTAATGCTATTCAGCCACCCACAACACAAACACAGCACAACCAAAATGTCTATACGTAACTCATTGGGTACAATGTTAGAGCCAGTTACTACATTCAAATATCTAGGGATTACCCTGTACTCTGCTCTTACCTTTCGAGAGCATATTGCATCAACATGCTCTGCAATAAACATCAGAATCGATCTACTTTACAGGTTTAGACTCTGCCTCCCACCCGATGCCCTAAGGTTAGCCATTTCCAGCTCCATCCTCTCCCTAGTAGACTATGACATAGTCATCTATGGTTCAGCCTCTGACACTGCTCTAACCAACATTAAATGCACCCTAAACAAAGCCTGCAGGTTGCTCACAGGCTGTAATCTGCTCACGCATACCTGTGACCTCTACCTACAGTCAGCATGGCTAAACTTGCAAGGGCGACTTTTCTACCAGACCTGCTTACTGGCCCACAAAAATCCAGTTAGGTTTAGCCCCCCCCCGGCTGTCTCCAGCTCCTCCAAAAGAGCCTTCCGGTCCATGCCACTAGACTTTCTGACACTACAGCATTCCATGTCCCTTTTGTAAAGACCTCTGCTGGCCAAAGGTCCTTTCGTTACAGAGCCCCACTCTGGATGAACTCAGTCCCTGATTCTATCGTATCAATCCCCAGGCTAGGACCTTTTAAACCTGAGCTGCGGAGCCACATTATGTCCAACTCTCACTGCGACTGCAGATAAACTCCACCAAATTAAAAAAAAATAAAAAATCTAAAGTCTTTACTGCTGTTTAAGTTCTTGTGTCTCCAATATATGCCTCAGCTATGCACACCTTGGTGTTCCCATTCTTATGTATTATCTATGTTTACCTCTGTACCAAATGCTGTATTTCTGTATTAGAGCAGTTTTCTGTATTCTGTACCTGTCCTCATATATGTATGACATGGAGCCTTTGCAAATGAGTCTCTGACTCAAAGGGTTGTAATTCCTAGACCTTCAATAAAAAAATAAATAAAAAATAAAGATAACTGTATGAAATGAAAAAGGAATCCTTGTTCACATGGAAAGAATCCTTTTTCATTTGCAGCCATCTTTTTTCATTTTCTCAGCAACTAAAAGATTTTAAAAGCCATAAAAATGACACTCTGGGGAGCAACCAACACATAGAGCCTGTTTATTGGGACCCCCTTAGCTGGATTCTGCAGTTCAATGTTCGAGAAATGCCCTTAAAATGTATTTTTTTAAGATTAAAATTATTTTTTTGTATTGCACGATATGAATAAAGATTATTTTTCGTATCATGAGTCACAAAAAAAGATCCTTTTTCATATGGGAAATCAATGTATTTCGATAGGGTTTTCAATTTTGGACATAACTTTGTCATTTTTGAACATTTTTCCACCAAATTTTCAACATGGCCTTTTAGGGACCCCTTCTCATGAACAACGTTAGTGGAGTTTCACAAATCTGGTCGGAAAGGTGATTTGGCTGTTGTTTGACAAAATCACCTTTCATGAGGGATTTCAAAATTTTCATTGCCTTAGTTCAACAGTTGGGGTCATAAGAATGCTATGTTCCAAATTTGGTGTAAAAATATTTAAAAAACTGCGACGTTATATGCATTTAAACTTAATTACGCTTTCTCGTAACTTCAGGAATTTAAAATATTTTCACTCCACATTTTCAACACAGCGATTTTTTTGACATCATCTCATGAACGTGACAGCTGTCATTTTTCATATCATGGCCAAAAAATGTTTTCTCACCTGTGGCATGGAATGATGTTGTGGTGGTGTGGAATTACATTTTGGCAGGAATTTGAACAGTCACAGCACAACATTCATGAGGTGGGGTAATAAGGCTATGCTGACAGTTTGGTTGCTGTTTGGGCTGAAATGCTTCCATGCCAACATACATGTACACATCTATGGAGGGATGGGACCACAGGGCCTAAAGGGCCCTGTGCTCCCACAGGCAAATGAGGATATGATTATACTATCTCAAAAAGTAAAGACATTCTTTGCAAAAAAAACTCTGTTAATGAATCAATTAGGGTTAAAGTGACAAAAGTAGGGACATGTGGTGTCAGGGTTCCCAACCCTAACAGCCCACACCCACCCTGCAAGCAGTAAACCAAGTGTGGGATGTGACTTGGATTTCTGAAGCTGTAAGAAGAAATGTGCAGAGTTTATAAGTATTTTGTTATAGTGCTGTTTTTCTTTTTTTGGGGGTGGGGTGCCTGCTGTTCTGAGAGGTGCAGTTCTCTGTTTGCATAGTGGGTTCTAATGTGTGTGTGGGGGGGGTTGGGAGAGATAGAAGGTTTGCATTTTGTAGTTTTTTTTCTGTACAGTAGTATAATTATTAGAGTAGGTGCTTACCTTGTATTAAATTGAATGTTATGTGCTTGGCTCTGATCATCGGTTTGTGGAAGCAGGCTCCTAGTAGGTGTCCATAGCTGTGTTCCACTGTGCTGAGTTTTATTTTTCTCTGCTGGTTCTTCATATTTCTTCAGTTTTGTTCCACTGAGTAGTTTGGATATTTTCAGTTGTTTTTCCCCATTTATTTTGGAGTAGTCATTGAAGCTCTGTAACTTTTATGCCCCTCAATTTGGATGATTTTTGTTGGTGCTACTCCACTGTCACAAAGTTTTTGAATAAGGTGTTTACCTGCAGAATGGCTGGTTAGTCTTTTCTCTGTTTTTACATTTGCTGATGAGATCATTTTTTGACTATATTAGCTGTTTTGCTTGATTCCTATTGGTTGGTTTTTTATACCATGCCCCTGTTTTTTTGTTGTTGTTGGGATGCATTTGTGGTTAAGAAAAATGGAGCCTCAGGTTGTAGGGTTTTTGTAGGTCTTTTGGATTTGTAGATTTCGTAGTTCTTGACTGGTCACCTTTCTGGATTCTCTGGTATTTCAGAGGCTCAGGGTTTAAGTTTTCTGTATTCTTTAGGATTAGCTCCAGTCCTTGTTTTAGTTTATCATTCCTGATCATACTGGAGGTAAAGTTTGTTGTTCTCATCTTTTTTTAATTCTACGTCCCCCCAGCAGAGTCCTCTCATTTCGGTGTTATCTCTGACTCCAAAATACAGGCCGATGGTGAGCCACATGATACTTATTACTGAGTCTGGATTTTGTGGTCCTATTTGCTTTCTGTGATATAGTTGGCCACTGATGTCGTCTGTGAGCTCATCTGCTGCCTTTGGTCTACATCCTTTCCCTTGACTTTTTTGCAGCATTTCTGTTTGATTTTGGGACTTGTCAAGTTGCTTCAAAGTAGGCAGATATGGACAGATGTGGACAGTAATGCTGGATACTGGTGCTCCTTTAGGTACCGTTCAATGCTTTGAAATGTGGATCTCAATGATAAGGGTTCATATGGGGTGCCATCCTTTTTTGTGCGGTCATAAAGTATTGTGATGAGACTTTTTCCATTGTTTCGGAAGGGATTTGTTTTAGTGGCTCTGTTATGTTGAATGTGTTTTCTAGGTATGCTCTTAGTTGGTTTATATCTCCGTGATATTTTTTAACTGTGTTAATGTTTTTGGAGTTCTGTATAAATTCTTGTATTTCTGTGGCATCTGTTGTGGCTAGTGTTTGTTCCTTTCTGTTTTGTTCAGTCTGTCTCGATGAACTTGTGCTTGGCTTTTCTTCATGAGCTGTGCTCAATGGCAGAAAGCTGTTTAGTAAAACTTTACCCATTTGTATAGGTTCTGTTGCTTTGTTGGTAGTATTGTCTGGCTTTTACATTTCTTGCTGGAAGCTCTGAGGTGCTGGGTTATTTTGTTGTGTTAGAGTTAATGAGCAATTTTGAGTTGTGCTTTGTAAATATAGTCTGGTGCTCATTTTTTGCTGGGGTGTCCTTGTTTTGATCTCAATTATATTCAATATGGTACCTGTTTGCTGACACCTAGGAGGTGTCTGAGGAGCTTTTAGTGGTTCGATGTCCATTTCAAGATGCGTTATGATGTCCTACATTTCCAAGTCAAAGATGCTGTTCGCAGATGTGTGTTCTGACATTTATTCAGTATTTTCTGATCAGTTTTCTTTTTGGTTTCTGCTTTATTTAGAGCAGCAGTGCAATGAAAATGGGTTAAAATTTGACCCCATCGTTTTTCTTCCTAATTGATGCCAGATGTCTTCCAGTTTATTTTGGAGGTGAAATTTTCAGTTTCCATTATCATTTAATAATTTTGTGAATGTCTGAAAGTAATTATTTATCAAGAAAAAAAGAAGGCCGCCTCACTTTTGCATAGAAATAATACTGAGGACCCGAGGAGGAAGAGTCCAGACAAAAATGCAAATGTACAGTACACAGCATAGGAAGTATCCAGAAAACCCAAATCAATAGTTCTGCCAATATCTTTTATAACCATAGCAGAACATTAGTTTTTTGAAATAACTTTTTTCATTGCACTGCTGCTTTAATAGATAATTTTTTTCTCCAGAGCGCAGTGTAGCTTGAAGTGCTTCTTAGCAGTTCTGTGCAAAGGTTTCAGTTACCTGTGCCTCTTGCAGTTTGGCAGCTAGAGTGCGAGTGGTGCCAGGTGTTCAGCTGTAGCACTGTTCTTTCAGAAACTTTTCTACGAGTTAGGGGATTCTGAAATCTGATTGACATTGGGGTGTTGAATAAATGGCATTTGATTTACGTTAATGTGGTAAATAAACAAGTGTTCTTTCATTTGTTTAACAGCACTGGAAGTAAACAATTGTATTTAACTGTGCATCTACTCACACCTATTGCATAAATGCATTTACCTAAACAGTTACATTTATCTTAATAGTTGCTTCATCATTAGTCCCCTGTGCTTGACAAGTGGCATTACTTTCTACCACTAGTTTCACTATAGTCCTCTGACAACATAAGCTCCCCATCATATACAGACTACTTACTCTATCAGAAACATTTAGCTTTCTGTGCTTTGCTACCAAACTGCCTACAAGGACCAGCACATGATGCCAAAAATAGTGAATTTGCAGTGTCAGTGGCTCAGTAGGTAGTACACTCGCCTCTGAGACCGGGAGACCAGAGGACTGTGGGTTCAGTTCCCACATCTGGCACTTGGGTTAATATTCCAGTACTGACACTGTAGTGCAGCATGAGGGGTGCTGCACTTCTGAGGTGCCGTCTTTCAGATGAGATGTTAAACCGAGGTCCCATCTACCTGGATTGGTGGTGGTTCAGGTGGATGTTAAAGATCCCATGGCACTTATCGAAAAGTGTAGGGGAATTTCCCCAGTGTCCTGGCCAAATTTCCCTCCTTCACTAAAAATACCACCAACAACTTAATCTGGTTCAAGGTCAGTTGGCATTCATCTGTATACCCCTCCCCCGGGTTGTGCCTGAAAATAGGCAGGATTTGTCTAGTGCATTTACCCAGTCAACAAAAACTAAATAAATAAAAATGGTTAATTTTTTTTTTACTCCAGTCGCATGTAATATCCCCCCCTTCACTTTAGATCTGCTACATTCAGTGCACCATTTACTCCTCTTGCTCCTGCCAAATTCAGTACTCTGTTGCTAGGTCCATCAGATGGCCATGTTTACTGTGGTGAATA
>CM028137.1:638362500-638462500 GCA_016271365.2 Neoceratodus forsteri | reverse complement strand
TTGCCAAAAGGCCAGTGTGATTCACCAAAACAGTGCATAAATAAGTCTCTGGGGCTGTGGGGCAGTCAGGAAGCCAAGTCCAGGGCTTATGGAACAGTGAGATGTAATGACTGTTGTATGTGGGAGGTCTTCAAGGGAAAGACAGTTTCTGCATTACAAAACCATGTACAGTCTGTACTATAGTAGCCAGGGAAGAGGCTTATGGAACAGTGAGATGTAATGACTGTTGTATGTGGGGGGATCTTCAGAGAAAGACAGTTACTGCATTACAAAGCCATGTACAGTCTACAGATGTGTGTGTGTAAACAAAGGAATGGCCAGGTACGGGTCTATGGAACAAAAGGTGGGAGACCCCCCCACCTGGTGTAACATGGCTCATCTCTATGGATTCACTTTGAGATGCCAGTCACCTTTCTGTCAGGTATTGGCCAGTGCCTGAAGAGGGTGCCCAGACATTGGGATGGAGTAGAGGGTGATAGTGTGCCACTAGTTAAAGAGTCCATAACACATGGAAGTTTAGGATCCAAGAATGGATTGTGTCTGTGTCATCACCTTATCTGCATTACAAGGGGTGTAGCCCCTTGGGGGTCTGTCTATGCTTTTCATTCAGTGTTGTTGAATAAAGCCACACTTTAGAATCCAATTTCCTGGTATTGGACATCATGTTATTGCTTCTAGTCTCTGGATTACTTTGAGTACCCCTGTGCAGAGTAATCAAACCTAGTCACCATGCCGAGTGACACCTTTCTCCCCAAATTTTCAACTAATAAAAATGGAGGCACCACGTCATTAGGACCCAGGCCCCTCAACCTGTTCACTAGCCATACAGGAAGGGGTAGTAGCCCACTCAGTTTAGCGCTGACTGGGGGTTACATCTTGGAGGCAAGCGCTGGGATTCTGTTGAAATTTGGGAGAAGGAACAAGAAAGGTTGCTCGGGTGATGGCTAGCATTTTGGCTATCTGCAGTGGGTAGCCCAAAACAACTGAAGCAACATTTAACTAATGTGCTGCTGTGTGCTGTTATCCATGTGCTGCTATTAAAAGGCCAACAGTTTACCAAGGCGCAGTAAAGCCTGAGAGTGTATGCCCTTGTCCTGCATCAAATTACAGTGTTTGCCAGCTTTTTAAAAGTGTTGTGACAAAGAAAAGTGTGGAAAACTGTGGGTAGCAAAAGGAAAATTGTGCCCTAGATGTTGGAAATGCTTTCTGTGTGGAATGAGAGACTTGTTGTGCTTAATGGCCATGATAAATGGTTAAAATGGGCTCCTGCCGAGGAGTCGTTGAAGAAAAAAAAAAGCGTGATTTTGCAGTTTAAATTTTGCCTGCTCGACAATCACCATGAGGAGAAGAGCACGAGAGGAAAGAGGCTCATTTGCATGGCGTCAAGTGATTGGTGAGACTGCAATCAGTCCCGCCCACAAGCCAGCTCTAGAATGACTGCACAGCATTCGAGAGGAAGAGTCAGTGGAGTGTGCGAACTGGCTTACTAGGAGGAGTGTCGAGGTGACTGAAAATGCTGTAAAAGTTTAAAAAACTGACTTTTCTGTTTAAATTCGGGCTTAACCCACATCTCAATCATCTAGACTGTGAGTGTGGTGTTCCATGGCATAATTGGCCGGACTGCCACCCGTTTCCTTCCAGAGGCCTCCAAGACTGGCTGCAGGCCATTTTCCATTGCAGCAAACAGCTACTGATAACAGTGAGTACCAGCCAAATGAAACAGCTCAAACTAAGTGATTTTGCCAAAAGCCAGCTGAATCTGTCTGTAGCAGTGTAATCGCTTTGCAAAGAAGGACTGTGTTGAGTTTAATCAGCTAAAAGCAAAAGTTCTTAGCAACAGACTCTGAGCATAATTTGGTTCAGCGTCAGTATAATTTTCAGAGCCATGTGAGAGACTGTGAGTTGTATGAGATATGCAGCAAGAAATACTGGCAATCCTGTGCTATAAAATACTGAGGCTTTAAGGGACTGTAAGCTTGAGCAATGTTTTCAGCAAGTGAAAGTCCATGGTAAATCATATAAATGTACTAGCAGAAAGAACAGTGCAAGGTTTTGCAGTTTGAGCAAAGTTATCAGTAGTGTGTGTAAAGCGGATGCACAGTGGCTTGACCCAATTACAGAATGTTGATGCGTAGGAATGCTGCCGCCGCCATTACAGGGTGGGGTAGTAATGTAAACACAGCAACAGAGGAGCAATTTTAAAAGAGAAAGGAAGCTTTCAGTGATATGGGACTTGAAATAACAGTGAGCGTTGTTTGTCTTTTCTCTGCAGTCATGGCTTCAGTACTAGCCCGATACTTGGATCATGCCTGTGCTGTGATAGCAGCAGAAGTTAAGAAGTTAAAGGACATTGAGAAGTGTTACTACGGGGGATGACTGCCTCCTCATGTGGCAATTCCTGAATATCCACTACGAATATGTGTGATGTGCTTAAATGCTGGAAGGGACGTCTTCATGGTACCTCACTGTTCTGGGTGCCTAGAAAAATATGGTTTGACCAAAGCCCCCAAGATTCCTTTGGCTCTCACATGGACAAAAGTTCAAGAATCTGCAGTTGGCAGCACATAGCACCAGGGGGAGCCTATTGGAGAAGGCCCCTCAGAGGAGTGTGGCGAAAAGCTAGAGGGTGCAGATGTACAGGCAGCACAGACAACTGATGACTCCACATCCGAGCCACTAAGAGACAGTGGAGAGGGACCCGTGGAGAGAGAGGGGCCTAGCCCAAGTCTCATAGGTGAAGACAAGACGAGAGAGGCCTTTGAATGGGAGGTTTCGACCTCTGCACCCAGTGAAGAGTAGACAGTCTCAGGAGTGAGGACGACTGATCACTCCTGGGTATAGATTCTCAATGAAGATGAGGAGGGGGAACCTATGTGGCCTGATGAAGAAAGCGTGGGTTCACAGCTTCCAATTCCTGGCTTAGAGGAACGCATGGAAAAAAGTAGTGATTCCACTGCCCTGGCTGTGCAAGAAGGAGCCAGGGATCCATTTTTTGTGTCATTAAGAATGTGTAGCTGGCAGAACCAGGACTGGCCACCCCCAAGTTAGGCCAGAGGTCTCAAATTGACCAAAGCTAGTAAAGAGGAAAGACTGGTTCATAGGAAAGCAAATTAAATCTACGGGATGTCATTTCCTACCTTTCCTCTGAGAGTCTGGGAGGAGATTGAAAAAAGCAGGAAATCCTGGATTTGGGAAGAAGCAATGAAATGTGTGCATCCTAGTGCAAACAAGCATGTCAAGAACAGAATGTTTCAAGAAAAATACAGCCAGTGGAAAAGAGGCAGGACACTGTTTATGGACACTGTTCGAATTATGGATGGAGAGGGACATGAAACCTTTCACAGTGTGGATTATGAATGCCCAGATGGGGTAATAATTCAAGCACCTGACTCGTTGTGCTATTGGCCACAATGCAAAGACCTTCCTGTGAATGTGTCCATGCCTACCAAATGGAGAGCAGAGCAGTGGTAGCCAGTGCTGCCATTCCATCCGTTGCCGTACCTGTGTTGTTCTGCCAGTCTGGATGTCCAGGACTCAGGTGCCCCATATTCATCAGTTCTACAGTGTACTGGCCTTCCAGGATCCATCAACTGGCCCACTAGGTGACTTCAGATCCAGAGAGGACACCAGCCCAGCTGTATCCTGATTCATCGTCTGGGTATCGGATGACTTCAGACAAGCTGTTTTCCTTTTTGTTCCTGTTCCAAGGTTCCATCTCCAGAGATGACATCATCCCAGCAGTTTCCAGGTGTGCCTTCCTGTCATTTCCTGAAAGATGTCCACCCAGCTGTATTGGAAGAATGCTGCCAGGGAGAGTCTTCGGCTGAGCACCAGGTGTGGTATCTTAGAAACATAGAAACATAGACTTTGACGGCAGATAAGGACTGCTAGGCCCATCTAGTCTGCCCATTTCCCTACCTGCAGGATAGGCCGCAGATCCTAGTTAACCAACAGCCTTTATCTTCCTGCCCCCCACAAGAATTGCCTTATGTCTGTCCCATGCATTCTTGAATTCTCCCACAGTTTTAGACCTCACAACTTCCTCAGGAAGGCTGTTCCATGCATCCACTACCCTCTCTGTGAAATAATACTTCCTCACATTGCCCCTGAACCGCCCTCCTTCTATCTTTAAATTGTGTCCCTTGTTCTTGCAAGTCTCTTTTCTGAAAGATGCTACCCTCTTGGACTTTGTTGATTCCACTGAGGTACTTGAAAGTTTCTATCAATTCCCCTCTCCCTTCTTTCCTCAAGGGTATACATATTAAGCTCCTTTAGTCTCTCCTCATACGGGTTTTCTTGCAGACCCTGCACCATTTTAGTTGCCCTCTCTGACTGCCTCTATCCTGTCTATGTCCTTGCGGAGATGGGGTCTCCAGAACTGGACACAGTATTCCAGATGGGGTCTCACCAACTGTTTGTACAGAGGGATAACAACTTCCTGTTTTCTGCTGCTGATGCCTCTCCCTATACATCCCAGTATACCCCCAGCCCTCCCTACTGCCTTCTCACATTGCTTGCTAACCTTAAGGTCATCTGATATGATTACCCCCAGGTCCCTTTCCTGTTTTGTTGTTGTTACTAGCTCCCACCCATTGTGTATTCTTCCCTGGGTTCTTGTTTCCCAGGTGCATTATTTTGCACTTTTTGCATTGAATCCTAGCTGCCATACGCCTGACCATTCCTCCAACCTTGCTAAGTCCCTTTTCATCCTTTCCACGCCTCCTTGTGTATCAACCCTGTTGCAGATCTTTGTGTCATCTGCAAAAAGGCATACTTTTCCTTCCAGTCCCTCTGCAATGTCACTGATGAAGACATTAAAAAGGACTGGACCCAATACTGAACCCTGCGGTACCCCACTAGTAACCGCCCTTTCTTCAGAGTGGACTCCATTTACAATTACCTTCTGTGTCCTGTTGTCCAGCCAATGTTTTACCCAGGCTACCACCCTGGGACCCACTCCCAGGCTGGTTAATTTGACTATCAATCTTTTGTGTGGGACTGTGTCAAATGCCTTGCTAAAGTCTAGGTAGGCCATGTCCACAGCCCCTCCCTGGTCTACTACTTTGGTCACCCAGTCAAAGAAATCTATTAGATCTGTCTGACATGACCTTCCGCCAGAACCCATGCTGCCTTGGATCCTGTGCTCCACTGACCTCTAGGTACTCAACTATTCTTTCCCTCAGAAGTGACTCCATCACTTTCCCTACCACAGAGGTCAGACTGACAGGTCTGTAGTTTCCTGCCTCTGTCTTGGTCCCACTTTTGTGAAGGGGAATCACATCCCTTCCTCCAGTCCTCGGGTACCACACCATCCTCCCATGATTTATTAAAAGAGTAGCCAGTGGTTTCACTAGTTCCTTCCTTAATTCTTTTAGAATTCTGGGTGAATTCCATCAGGACCCATTGCTTTGTCCACCTCAGTTTTAGGAGTTCTTGCAGAACCCTTTCTTCTGTGAAAGGACTGGGATCGACCCCCCTATCAAGAGTGCTTCTGTTAATTGAATTAGGCACTTCTCCCTCCTCTTTTGTGAATACTGAGCAGAAATATTCGTTCAGTATTCCTGCTTTTTCACTGTCCCCCTCTGCCCACCCACCGTTCATTCTATTCAGCCTCACTATCCCTCCCTTTGTCTTTCTATGCTCACTGATGTACCTATAAAAGGTTTTATCCCCCTTCTTAACTGAGTTGGCTATCTTTTCCTCAGTTTGGGCCTTTGCTATTCTGACTTCCTCCTGCTTCTTTCAGCCTTAACTGGTACAGCTGTCTGTCCTGCTCCTTCTGTGTTTCTTTATACTCGGAATGCTATCTTTTCTTCCTGACTTTACAGCCACCTCTTTGAGAACCATAGTGGCTTTTTCTTTCATTTTGATTTGTTTATTTGCTTCACACAAAGGCTTGCTGCGCCTGTGATGGCAGTTTTGATAATTCCCATTGTTGCTCCACACCTCCTTCTAGCCTGTTTGCTAGTGCTTTTCTGAGGCACTCTCCATCTTGCCAAAGTCAGCCCTCCTAAAGTCCAGTACCCTCACTTTTGTATGGCTTGACTCTGTAGCTGAGTTTAACATGAACCACACTGTTTGATGGTCACTTGTCCCCAGATGGCAACCTACTTCTAGATCTGAGATCCTCTCACTGCCCCCGTTTGAGAGTTCGAGGTCTAAGATTGCTCCCTCATGAGTGGGTTCCGAAACTAGCTGTCTAATGCCTGCCACCTGTAGGGCATCAAGAATGGCCCTGCTCTTGGATGTGGCTGCAGCAAATGTGCTCCAGTCTTTTCATTCTACAAGGGACTGGTGAGTCTAGACTTTTTCAATTTTTCTGACATTTGCAGTACACAGCCTACATTAGCAGACATTCATTGTGACTGTCCTCAAAGACTCTCCCCTATAGGACATTTGCCTGCAGAACCTTGCTTCACCGGGCTCCGGCCCAGGAGAGACTCTTTATTGGACTTGCCTTCGGGCCTGTATTTAGTCACTAGTTGGGACTTTGTAGGGCCTTCCATCCCCAAAGAACTGCTAAATGTGTGTTGTAAATAGTCTGTATATACTGTTTCTATTTTCTACCTTTTCTAACAAAAAAAATTGCTTTTTGGGGATTCTTCAGTGTCTGATGGATGGTGCTTGTTAGTTTGTTTATGTCTTAGTTAGATAGGATTGTATTTGTAAATTAGGGAGGATGTTTTTTTTTTTTGTCTTGCAGGTACTCCTGGAAGAAGCAATGAAAACAAGACAAGAAGTGGATTGGAACTCATCAGAGTTCAGTTTTGCTTTAGTTTGTAGTCATTAAAGTACTGTTGTAAGAAGTTAACTGTGTTTTAACTTGTTTCTTCCACAGGTGTGTGGTTGCAGGTGTCCAGAGTTGGGGGAGGTCCCCTTTAGTGTTTTTGTTTGGGTAAAACAGCAGATAGGATTTTCCCTAGAAGGCTGGGGGGGGATAGACATGCTGTGGTCCTGATCTACAGTAGGGACCACAGTTTGAGCTATTAGGGCTACGCTCTGGCAATTCTACCAGAGCCACTAGGTACCCATAGTCAGCGGGTAGAGTAGAGGCTGATGCATCAGCTGAAGGCCTCTAGACTGTTAGTGTTGTCTGCCTGTGCCGGCACATGGTAGGGGAGAAGGTAGTGCTACCTTCCCATAGTCAACACATAGGGTAAGATGGCCTAAGCCAGGTGGCTAATGACTGCAGACAGTCATTTTCCTGGCCCAGGGTGAGTGTAACCCCCCTGTTACCCGGGGTTACTAGAACCCTAGTTAGATCTAGTGGCAGACAGGGACAGGCAGCTAGTGAAACTCCAGTTAAATGGATTTCACTATGTCTTGCTCTGTTTTCAGTCTCTGCTGAGCTGGGGCTATGACATCATTTAGAATTCTGCAGCAGCATAAGCCACAATGAAAAGTTGCAGTTGGGAGTTAGATAGAATGTTGGGGAATTTCAAAGTCAGTCTAGAGTTGGTCCTTGAAGTCAGCAGTCTAGTTTTTGTTTGCAGTCTGAAGTAGGCTCAAGAGAGAGAAGGATGTAGATCCTGTAGTACAGTGGAGGGAGGTGGTGCCCTGCAGGGGCAGGTCCCCCTGCTCTCAGCTCTGTCTCAGACCTACCTTAGGGTATGTGCTTCCACCATAAGCGAGGCACAAGGAACCAACTCCCAGGGGCACCCCCCCGGCCTGGAAAAAGGAAGAAGCTGCCTGATGAAGAGTGCTGGGGCACTACAGTTTTGTGGAATAGAGATTCATTCAGAGTTTTGGATGCCTGCAACAGTGGGGGTGATGAAACTTTGACAAAAGGCTAGTGTCATTCACCAAAACAGTGAGTAAATAAGTCTCTGGGGCTGTGGCTCAGTCAGGATGCCAAGTCCAGGGCTTATGGAACAGTGAGATGTAATGACTATTGTATGTGGGGGGGTCTTCAGAGAAAGACAGTTACTGCATTACAAAGCCATGTATAATCTGCACTACAGTAGTCAAGGATGTGTGTGTGTGTGTAAACAAAGGAATGGCTGGGTATGGGTCTATGGAACAAAAGGTGGGAGACCCCCCCACCTGGCGTAAGAGGGCTCACCTCTATGGATTCGCTTTGAGACACCAGTCACCTTTCTGTCAGGTATTGGCCAGTGCCTGAAGAGGGTGCCCAGATGTTGGGATGGAGTAGAGGGTGGTACTGTACCACTAGTTAAAGAGTCCATAACACATGGCAGTTTAGGATCCAAGAATGGATTGTGTCTGTGTCATCACCTTATCTGCATTACAAGGAGTGTAGCCCCTTGGGGGTCCGTCTATGCTTTTCATTCAGTGTAGTTGAATAAAACCACACTTTAGAATCCCATCTCCTAGTATTGGACATCATGTTATTGCTTCTAGTCTCTGGATTACTTTGGGTGCCCCTGTGCAGAGTAGTCTAACCTAGTCACCATGCCGAGTGACACCTTTCTCCCCAAATTTTCAGCTTATAAAAATGGAGGCACCACATCATTAGGACCCAGGCCCCTCGACTTGTTCACTAGCCATACAGGCAGGGGTAGTAGCCCACTCAGTTTAGCGCCGACTGGGGGTTGCATACATATATACATATCAGACAAAGAAATAGAGTGGCAATCGGATTTTAACACTTTCAATAAGCAGAGAGCTAGATGTATAAAAACAACATTCTGCTTACAGTGTACACCTTGCTAAACTTTCAGTATGCTGCTTTCTGTCTGCTGTCATTTGAGAGCAGTTTATTAATCAGATGTTAACACTTTCAAGCTGAAGACAGCTAGTGAAGACAGTTACATGTATAAAAACAACATTCTGCTTATATTGTGTGCCTCACTAAACTTTCAGTACGCTGCTTTGTATCGGTTGTCATTTGAGAGCAGTTTATTCATCGGATTTTAACACTTTCAATCTGAAGGCAGCTAGTGAAGACAGTTACATGTATAAAAACAACATTCTGCTTACATTGTGCACCTCACTAAACTTTCAATCTGTTCCCCTTCTATCTGCTGTCATTCGAGAGGTCAGAGCCATTTGGGAGGTCATAGTGAAACAACATGCTGCTTAGCTATTAAAGCCTGTGCATTTGTGCTGTGAATGAATGCTAAGTATTGCAGAATGTTTGGTCAGGTATCTCACCCCCCCTGAAATTGAAGTCAGTGAATGTTGCACACAAGACTAATCATACTTGGGGGGGGGGGTCCTTGTGTAAGTGAATGCAAAATAATGCAGTTGTGCTGTGAGTGAATGTATTTCTGATGTACGCTTCCTATGTTGTATAAAATATGGGAGATCACCTGCTTACTAGATCACCCTCTTACTCCTGTTTATGGGGAAATGGGGAATGGCAATAGGAGGGTGGGGGGAGGGACCACTACACTTATGGGAAAAAATGTAACTGGTGATCGGGGAGTGGGAGGGCCACTGCACTATGGGAATACAAAATAACAGGGAAAGGCTGTAAAAAGGCTTTTTTCTTTGTGCCCAATATCCATTTTCATCACTCGTGATCCTTTTTGGTTTGAACAAAAAATTATTCACAAGAAAGGATCTTAGCGAGTGACAAAAAAGGATTTAAAACAGAGAAAAAAACATTCCAGGATCATTTTGGTACCAGATATCTGTAGAATCCAACTAAGGAAGTTCTGCACTGCCTGCAATCCTATACAGCCCTCACTGGGTTAGCCTGCTCCTCTGCCTCTACTTGCCCCCTCACCGGGAGTGGTTCTACCTGCCCCCTCACAGGGAGTGGTTCTGCCTGCCCTACTGGCTCTGCCTGCCCCATCACTGGGTAGGCTAGTCCCACTGGTGCCTGCCACATTATTACATTGCTCCATTACATTACATTGCTCCATTGCCCCCATTAATGAAGAGATGAGCACAGAACTTGGGAGCATGGCAGACAGATGAATTGCTGCAAACATTCCTCCCAGAATCCTCGGGTTGGATGCCATAAATAGATTCCACCAAATGGCTTTTAAGTATATAAACACAGCCCTGCTTAACACTTAGCAATCTGCAGTTTTATTGATTAAACAGTTAATCTTTGCTTATAAGTTCCAGTGTGTGCTTAATATTAACAATAGCCATGTTCACTACTTGGGTATCTGATTTCTATTAATTAATAAATAACTTGCAACTGATAATTATCTATGAATTTCAGTGTGTGCTTGAAATTGATCATAGCATTTTTATATTATAGTATATTTCTTTAATTCTAAAACAAAATTAATTACTAAGTGTGAACTTTTAAACTCTTATTTTTTTAACTTTTGAGCAGCAAAGTTCCTATGTGTGACCTGTCAGCCATCAGATGTTCTCCTCTGGTGACCACAAGGAAGTATATTTTTAAATGTCAAACCTGGCCTCAAAAAGATCAACTGGAGGTCAGTCTTGTATGTTCTTGAAAACAGCTAACCACACAAACTGCTAGATGTCCACGTGGGTCATGACACCTTTTGCTTAAACCCAGGCTGCATGTCCCACTCGAAGACACAGACTTATTTTTGTATTTAGGAAAAAATTCCCCTGGCCATCTCAGATGTAATTCCGTGACATCAAACCAAATGTTTTTCCCCTGTTAATTAGATGTTTTGAGTTAACTGATAGCTTTCTAACTCCTAACCTTCAAATATGGGTCACCTGGTCAGCAAAAGCAGGTCTAAGACTAAAAACTACCAAAACACTGAACCATTTATTTTCCTGCCTTGACAAGAGTATATAAATCTACAACAACCCAAGTCAAGGTAAGAGCTCTTGGAGGGAGAACCTTGAGTCACCCCAGCTCCTAGGATCTTAAGTGGACATCAGTTGGTACTGGTGGGTGAGTTTGTTGCCTGTACCCTACACATAGATCTAGGAATAACATATGCCTGAATTTTTATTTCTTTTATTGCGACTTTTTGGTGGCGATGGCAAAATTATTTCCGCTTGTACTGCTGTTCAGAAAAATTGTTACTGTCATTTTAAATTGCAATTGCCTACTTGCATTAATGCCAAGACTGCTTTGTAACTCTTGAACCTTAAATATGAACAGGTAAAAACATTCTTCTTATACATGAATCCTTACTCTTTTGGTCCTCATTCTCAGTTTAATATTATAAAATTAAGGGGGTATGATCTAGAACGTGCTAAGTTAAAAACTAAGCCAAATTTGGACTTTTGCTTTATAGGTCACACTGGCACCATAAAAATTACAGTTCCTGGTTATATCCATATGGTCAATTGTGCAGTCTTGGCATGTAAAGAATTTCTACATAAGTATTTGAGTTGGTTTCTCATTGATTCTAATAAAAAAATACATGTACAATATGTATGATTGTCTTAGACATAAACAGGCTGATGACTTCAAAGTAAATGTAAAAGTATTTGAGGAGTTAGGGCAAGCTCATTGACAATGATGTCCAGCCATGCCCATAAGGGGACATTAGACTATAACGAACCCATTACATTTGTGGACCAAGACCAAATAATCTTGGTTAGTCAAGTGTCTGACAAAATAGTGGTGGTGGGTGGTTTGGATCACGATTCAGAAATTGCTCTGCCAGTGCTTTGAGTTGTGACTCTGACAAAACTCTACCCTGATTTAGCCAAACTAGTGGACAGTTTGGAAGGGTTGTTAGTCTCCACTGGTCATGGTGAAAATCATGCATATGAGATGGACCAAGGGAGTTGCACTAGGATGTCGGAAAATTATTCTAGCACTGCAGTTCCAATTAACAATATCAATTTCTTGGTGTCCCTACAGCACCTAATTTTAATGGGTTTTAAATTTTATTTTTGGAAAACAACAGAAAACAAAATGGTGGCTTGTGAAAAAGGAATTTTCTCTCATGAAAAAGGATTTTGTTCTCATGAAAAAGAAAACGCTCTTGAGAGACTAAATCCTTTTTCACAAGATCAAATCCTTTGTCAAACTTTATACATCTATCCTGAAAAATGAACTTCCCATAGGATACAGTGGGAATTTAAAAACGTAATAACTTTGCAACAGTTTAATATGTTTGCACCAAACTAGCAGCGGCAGTTCTGTTACCCAGCTTCTTTCTACCATAAAAAAATTCAAAACAAAATTCCACACCATCTGGGTGCAAAGTGATGAGGGAAAAAACTGCAAAAAGTTGCGACTTTTACTTTGTTTCACTATCCGGATCTCAAAATCCGCATATCCAACCAAAAAGAAACTTGCCACATCAAGAAATCTACCCCCACAGGAAAGTGCATACCAAATTTTATGCAAATCCATTGATCGGTTGCAAGTTGTTAAGGTGCAAAATTTGAGGCTTAAGATTAAACAGGCTACTCAACCCTAACTATAGGGGCACGATTGTGCCCCTATAATATTCTTTGCATAAAAAAAAGCGTTGTTAATGCACCAGTTAGGGTTACATGGATGAAAGTAGGAAATGTGGCATTAAGGCATCTGAACCTACACCCCACCCAGCAGGCAGAACAGGAAAAACATTAAGAAGCCTCACTTCTCTTGCATCTTCACAAATGAGATGCTGGTGTGCCTTGGGCTGTCAGCCCTAAAGCTCACCCCACTCCATCAGTAAATAAGCTGAGATGAGTACAGTATATGCGAATAGGGTGAGTGTTAGGGCTGACAACCCCAAGGCACACCCCACACCTGATTTGCAAAGAGGCAAGATAGGTGAAACTGTAATGTTTTTCCTGTTGATGCCAGCAGGGTGGGGGTGGGGTGTTAGAGTTGGAAATCCTAACACAACATTTCCCTACTTTTGGCACTTTAACCCTAATTAGTGAATTAACAAAGTTTTTTTTTTTGCATAGAATTTCCTTACTTTCTGAGATAGTATAATTGTATCCTCATTTGTCTTTGGGAGCGCAGGGCCTTCTGGGCCCTGTGCTTCCATTTGCAATAAAACAGCAACATAACTGTCAGGATAGCCTTCTTATTATCCCACCTCATGAACCCTCTGATGAAGATTTTGAAATCCCTGCCAAAGCATGATTCCATGCCACCACAGTGCCATTGCACACCACAGTGTGAAAACATAGTTTAGCCAGGGTTTGAAAAATGACAGTTGTCACATTCATGAGGTGGTGTAAAAAGATGGAAAGATGGTTATATTGAAAATTTGGGGTCAAAATATTTAAAATTGCCAAAGTTACAAGCAAGTGTGACAACATTTCTACATATGCGCATACAATTACCATTTTTACATATTTTCTCCCAGATTTTCAATGTAACCTTCTTATGGCCCCACCTCATAAACAAGGTTGATGAAAATTTTCAAATCTCACTGTGGCAGGGTTGAATAAGGCCCTACCCCATTTCTTATGCAGAAAGAGTTTAAACACAAGGGTCTGTTCTATCCTCTCCTTTTCTGTCTCTTCTCTGTCTGATTGCATAACCAAATTTTCTCATGAGACCTAGGAACTGATCACTCCAGATGGTTTCTCACTTCTCCACCTCTCGTTTTCTCTCTGCCTTCCCTTGCTATTTCTCTCTTTTCTTCCCCCTTACTTATCTGCGGGTATAAAAATATATGTGACTCTTTATGTGGAAATGTCACTGACACTGAGATCCCTTTGTTTAAAACTGTATATATTTATTTTATTTATTTATTTATGTATTTATTTCAGATTCAGATTAATACCTTTGAGCCAGGGTTCATTTACAAAGGTTCCAAGTGAGAGAGAGAGATAGAGAGAGAGAGAGAGAGAGACTACAATACAATACAATGTATGGGTTACAGATCAAGTAGGAGGAATAATCATCAAATAAGAATGTTTGCTGGGATACAGTTTTTGACAAAGAACAAGCATATTACACAGTTTCAAATGATAGCAGAGTTACCACTTGAAGGATGCAGCAATAAACAACACTTATTAAGTGTGGTACAGCCCTTGTAAAAGTGCCAGGTATTAAGGTAGAAGGGGCCTCCAGGTGAAGTGGAAGGAGAAGCAAGAGCAGCCAGAGAAGGCATTGTCATGATTATAGTCAAATGGGCAGGGCAGAGAAATGTGAGTGGGAGGGACAGGGTAGGGGATAGGAAATGGGGAAGGGAGGGTAGGTCAGGTGTGGGAGGGGTGGAAAAGATGGAGTGGGGGTTGGTCAAAAGTGGCTGTTGGCATGTTAATAGTGAGTCTTTAGGCTAGCTGGAGTTATGTATTGCAGGAACAAGCATTTTCAAGTGCAAGGTACAAGCGGAGCCCAGATTTGTATTGACTGAGTTTTTCACAGTCACAGAGCACAAAGGGCAGGTCATTGAACCATATGGGTCCTTGATATGAGATGAATCTCTGAGCCAGTGTGGTATGCTTGAAAGGCACTAGGAGCCCACCTTTAGCTGTGCTTCTAGTACTGACACTGGAATGCCCATATCTGAACAGGAAGGAGGTTGAGTCAGGGGTTTGGTTTGGGTTAGTTATACTGTTTGAAATGGTTGCAAAAAGATATCTGGAACTCAAAGGGTTAACCTGAGATGCAGTTTTTAAGCCCTTTGCAGAGCTGTGATCAAGAGATCCGTTTTGAGTCACTAGGTACTCTTTTGTTTCACCTACAGGGAATGAAACTAACAAGAACATTCTGTAAACTGACAAGAACATTCTGTGAGAAGCAGGATGACAGTGAGGCAAAGACTTGGTATAAAAAGAGCAGCAATGCTTTTGTTAGAGAGACAAGAGAGTGAGAGACTGAAACTTGGCATTAAGAGATACCCTCAGAAGAAGGACTTAGTTTTATCTGTTTGTACTGCCTTTGTAAATAGTTACACTGAATAATTTTAATTTTTTATTATGATTTTATTGAGAAAAATAAAACACTATTTGTGAATTTTGAAACTGCTCCAGGTTTTCCTATGCTTCCTGACCTGTGCCTCGAACACCCACCCGAAAGGTGATTTTGCCAAGTGACCACAAAATTGCCTTTTGGGCTGCATTTGCATAATTCCACCCACATTGTTTAGGAGGTGGGGTCTCAAAAAGGCCATGCTGAAAATTTGGGCTCAAAATATGCGAAAATGGCAAAGTTGTGCCACAAAATTTTAAACCCCATTGAAATACATTGAACTGCACTTATCTTAGTTTCTCATATTGCAGTCCACAGTTCCAGCAGCAGGACGTGTCTTCCATTGCAGAATGGATCTTCACCTCAGAACCTGTTCAGGTGAGTGAGGATGCATGTGTGGGTGGTATGGGGTGGTGAATGCTTGGTGGGAGGTCAGGGTGGGGAGGTCAGATCGGCGAGGAACCGTTTCCTTTTTTACAGGAAAAAAGTAATCAAGGGATGGTTTTCTATATTACATAGTAGTAATTGTCACAAATGCACTCCACAGGTCAGGCTCTCGGCTCCCACAGTGCTAACCTCAGAGCATAATAGTGTGAACAGGTAACAGACAGGGTAACCCTCCTGTCTGCTTTTGGGTCCGAATCACCTTTAGTCTCAAGTTCTGGGGGATTCAAACTGTGAACCTTGTGCTAGTGTACACAAATGTACAGGCTCAGATAATATTCTCTTCAGGGGATGCAATATATCTTTCGCCTAAGAGCACCTAACCAGGAATCCAAAATTAACCCTTAAAATTCTATAAGATACCTTAAGTATATTCTTACCTTTTACCAAGCTTAGTAACACCATCAAGTCCTTCAAACAGCTATCAGACTTAACCATGTATACATCACAAATGAATGCAAAAAGAACTTGGAAGACACACCCCAGCAGTATCTTAAGAAAATGTGGTTTACAAAAAATTGTAAAATAAGTCCAGTAAAATACAGAACAAATATCAAGAGCTTACAGTTACAAAATAAAATGGGAAACTTATAGAATAAAACTCCTACCACAGTACATTTAGATATTTGCTATCTAAGGTATAACCTCTGTAAGTGCGTTTTAAAGTTAGATTAGAGAGCTGTGTCTCTCTAGAGTTCCTAGATGATATGACAAACAATTCAGACACACGTATTAGTTGAACTTTGTCTCTCCACCCACTTTGTGAGTCATTTAACTCCTCCTGTTTAGAATTATTATTTTTTAGTTATTTAACCAGGAGTAGCACAGTAAGCTGAAAGCTTTATTATAGGAGCGACCTGGGAGCAGAGGGAAGTTAAGTGACTTGCTCAGGGTCACACAATATGCAAGTGGAAGCTGTGGAATTCAAACCCAGGTCTTGTCTACTGGATGTCACCAGATTTGCAGCTCAGAGCCTTAAACCACTGTGCTATACTGCCTCCCATTTAAAAAATTACAAACATGATTCCCTACCAGGACGTATGTTAATAATGTGACATCAGCAAAACATAATTTCTCAAATTATGAGTCTTTGATCAACACATCCCTTTTCATGTTTTACAATCTCACACTCTGTCTCCAATTCTCAGCTAGGTGATAGAAAATATACAGGATCAGCCTAAATTACGTCCCTTTCCTGATATAAAATGTATATTTAGTTTCCAACTTCAAAAGCATGAGGTCATAAAAAGGCCATAAAATGCAATTTCTCAAGGAAGTTAATTACATTACAGAGATCTCCTGGTCAGTGTAATGTATCCTGTGATTTCAGATGCTGACACCTTGTAATTTAAAAGGGCCTAATCTCACAGACTGACATTTCATATACTGACCATTTATTAATACTACCAATATCATACAATAATCATAACCAGCTGGCCAAGCATCACAACCCTCCTCACCTAGACTGAATTTGGGGGCTCTATCTCTTGCATGGGATGAGCTCCCTAAGTCAGTTCACTGCTCATATAGACACGACAAGCCATCTGTGTTCTGATTGGTTGCTCCGGCCCTAAGATTGTCATATCATACCCTTGCAAGGCAAGACTCCATCTTAATAATCTACCATTAATTTTTCCCATTTCTGTCAGCCAAACCAGGGGGTTGTGGTCAGTTTGTACCTTAAAATGCTGCCCATATAAGTATGGCTCTAATTTCTTTAGGGCCCACACTATGGCAAGACAATCTTTTTCCACATTAGAGTAAGCCTGCTCCCTGGGAAGTAACTTTTTACTCAGGTACACTACGGGGTGATCTTTCCCTTGGTTGGATGTCTGACTCAGTGCTGACCCAATACCCATGTCTGAGGCATCAGTCTGAACTATAATTGGTCTGCTATAGTCAGGACTTGTCAATACAGGAGCACTGCACAGTGCCTTCTTCAGTCTGATAAAGGCTTTTTTTCACAAGCTGGTTCCCAGGTAATTTTCTTAGGCATCTTTTTCTTTACCAGGTCAGACAGGGGAGCAGCCAGGGCACTGTAATTGGGTACAAATTTCCTATAGTGCCCTGCTGTCCCTAGAGAACTCCTGACCTGCTTCTGCATTTCTGGTTTGGGTAATGCCTTGATCACCTTTATTTTTACTTGGTTGGGACGGGGCTGCCCCTGGCTTACAACATGACCAAGGTAGGCCACTTCAGCCATGGCCACCTGGCACTTCTCAGCTTTGACAGTGAGCCCGGCCCTCTGTATCCTGCCCAGCACTTCCCTGAGGTGGGACAGATGTTCCTCCCAGCTGGCACTAAAGATGGCAATGTCATCCAGGTATGCCATGGTGTACTCCTCAGCATCATTTAATACCTGGTTCACCAACCTCTGGAAAGTGGCCGGGGCATTCTTCATTCCGAAAGGCATTGCTTTAAATTCAAATAAGCCTATCAGAGTGATGAAGGCCGATCTCTTCCTAGCTCTGTCAGTTAACTCTACCTACCAGTACCCCTTTGTCAGGTCAGTAGTCATAAGGAAGGTCGCCCATCCTACCTTGTCCAGGAGTTCATCCGTCCAGGGCATCAGGTGGGCATCTGACTTCATGATTGCATTCAGTCCATGATAGTTCACTCAAAAATGAGTAGAGCCATCAGGCTTGGGCACAAAGACTACAGGTGAGTCCCAGGGGCTGTGGGATCTCTGGATTACCCCTAAATCCAGCATTTCCTCCACTTCCCCTCCTAATGTCCTTTCAGACAGCCTCTGACACCTGATATGCTGTCCACCGTATGGGCCTCTGTGTCTCTGTCTCCACATTGTGCATTGCTAAGGGGCTTAGTCCAGGCTTGGTGCTAAACAGTGGGGCAAAGTCTGCTAAAACCTCCCTTACTTCCTGGATCTTGTCCAGGGCCAGCTGGGGTGACATTTTAACTGTCTTGACAGAGGACATCCACATGCGTTCTTCCAGCAAGTCCTGAAGGGGGTCTCCTTCATCTGTCCCTTCCCCAGGACTACACACTGCAAACACCATGTCAGCCCTATTAGCATATGGCTTCATCATGTTGACATGGTACATCCTTTTTGTATGTCTTCTATCAGGTAATTCTATGATTTAGTTCACGTCATTTACCTTTCTGACTACTTTTTACAATCCTTCCCACTCTGCCTGCAGCTTGTCTTTCCAGACCGGGATAAGGACCATGACTTCCTGATCCACCATGTATGAGCGAGCTCTGCTCTGTGGTCATACCAAACTTTGTGTTTCTGTAGGGCAGCTGCCAGGTTTCTCTGGGCTGTCCCCATAAGCTCCTTCAGCCTTTTCCTAAACCTAAGGACATAATCCACTATGGGAGTTCCCTGGGTGGCATTCCTGCCTTCCCAGTTCTCCTGGATCAAGTCTAGGGGCCCACATACCCGGCATCCATATAAGATCTTGAAGGGAGAAAACTCTGTCGACTCTTGGGGCACCTCCCTGTATGCAAACAACAGGTGGGGAAAGAATTTCTCCCAGTCCCTCCCATGTTGTTCAGCAAGCCTGTGGAACATTGACTTCAGGGTACCATTAATCTTTCAACAAGCCCATTGGTTTGTGAGTGATAAGGTTTCGTGCACTTCTGCACTATCCCACACTTCTTCCACAAAGGTCTGACATGAAGGAAACCCCCTTGATCGGTGATAACCTCCTGGGGAAACCCAACACGGGTGAAAATCCCAAGTAAGGCATCTGCCACTTTGTCTGTCCTCAGTGAGGATAGGGTGACTGCCTTTGGATACCGGGTGGCATAATCCACCCCAGATAGGATGAACCTCTTCCTGGAGGAGCTGGGGGTATTTAAAGGCCCCACAATATCCATTCCCACCCTCTGGAATGGCTCCTCCACTATGGGCAATGGAATTAGGGCAGCTTGATTTTTTTTTACCCACCTTCCCTATTTCTTGGCACCAGTGACAAGACCTGCAATACTCCTTCACCTGCAGGGTGAAGTTGAGCCAAAAGAAATTCTGGGCCCATCGCTACATAGTGCGTGCGATTCCCAGATGACCAGACAAGGGACTATAGTGTGCAATCTTAAGCAACTGCTCACGGTTCCCCTGGGGAATGACAAGCTGCCTGCCTATCACCCTTCCCTGTCTTAGTATCGTGAGTATACATCAGTCCATTTTCCCAATAAACTTTATGTTTTCTGTCACCTCCCTGTGCTTCATCAGAGTCTGCCCAAGCCTTCAGCTTCTGTAGACTAGGGTCACTTTTCTAAGCAGCTGCAAACTCCTTACGCATTCCCAAGGCATCAGACAGGTCCCCATCAGTATCTAAACTTGGGTCCCCAGCTCTCACGTCAGAGCACTCCAGGTCACTGTCATCCCTAACCCTTTGACAATAGGTCACCCCTCTTTCTTCGGAATAACCCACTATGCTGATTGGTTAACTGCTACTGGGGAGATTTCTACACCTTTCATTAGTCTCCATATCAGGAGACACAGGCTGGGGAACCAGCCTCCCATTGGTTTCCACAGTGGCTTCTATGGGGTCCAGGGAACTACAATTTTCCCTTGCCACTTGGCTATGGGTAACTACACACACGATCCCATGTTTCAGATTGTTGCCAAGGATGACATCAACTGCTAAAGTTTTGGCTACAGCCACCTGTTTTACAGTCCCCCCATTTCACCCCAGTCTAGGAGAACACTAGTGAGTAGCAATGTTTTCTCCTCCTCAGTGAAGCCTTGTACAGTTACAAATGTATTGGGTGTAAGCTGATCAGGCTCTACCAGATCCCCTTTTACCAACGTCAGGGATGCCCCTGTGTCTCTTAACTCTTGTGTCTGTACATCATTCACAGTGACTGGGTGCATGTGTTCCCTCATGTTCACAGGCATGCTTCCAGGGACACACAAACAACCCACTTCTTTCCTAGCCCCATTTTGCATATTGCTCATCCTTTTGGGACAGTGTCTGGCAATATGCCCTGTTCCTTTGCAAACCCAACATTCGTTTCTTTTCTCAGAAAAATGTTTTCTTTGAATTCTGGGGCTAACTGGTTTTGGTGGAGGCAAAGAGGTTTTTAGCTGCACTGAATGTGCGATTTTCCATTTCTGCACTGCCACGCCCACTCCATTCACTCTCAGAGCAGGTCTGCTCTTGGCATAGTGGCCCGAGAGTTCAGCAGCCTCTTGCACTGTTTTGGGATCTTGGTCCTCCAGCCAGGTTTTCAACTCTGCTGGGCATGCCCCCAAAACACTGTTCTAACAATATAGCATTTTCAATTTTATCTACAGAGTTTGCTTCGATTCCTTCTCACCAACATTTTAAACACTGACGCTGTTTCATGGCTAGTTCCTCATAGCTCATGTCAGGGTTTCTCCTGAGCTTATGTAATTTAGCTCTGTATGCTTCTGCAGTTAAATCTAACTTTTTTAAAAGTGCAACTTTAAGTTTGCTGTAATCATTACTGTCCTCATTGTCCATTTGACCCAATGCATCCTGAGCTTTCCCGGTAAGTAGCGGGGATAGCTGGAAGCTCTAGAACCCTCTAGGAATCTTTGCCTGAATACAACCTTTTTCAAAGGAATTTAAAAAGGCATCCATATCCTCCCCCTCTTTAAATTCAGCTATCAATTTGGAATTTAATTTGTAACCCAGTCCTGTAGTTCCAGTTAAACCCAAGCCACTTACCTGCTCTGGTTCTGGTGGTTGGAGTTGTAGCTTCTCCAGTTCATGTCACCTTTGGCACTTATGCTCTTCACGGTCAGCCTGTCGCTGTTCACATTCAGCTTCTCACTGTTCTCACTCCCTTTTCTCCTCTGCAGCTCACTGGTGCTCACGCTCTTCACGGTCGGCTTCTCGCTGTTCTTGCTCCCTCTTTTCCTCTGCAGCTCGCTGCTCTTGCTTCTCTGCTCTCTTTAACTCCAGCTCCATTCTGTGCAACTCAATCTGTAGCCTGATTGATTCTGGCTCCAGAATGCTGGTAACATTCCCCTGTTGCTCAGGCCCTTGGCTTGCACTGGCCCTGCTGTCCTTCTCACCAGATCTGGACACTGAACTGGCAGCTGGCCCCTCCATGCCCAAGGTTTGGTCCTTTATAGTCACGGACTGTGACTTGACACTCCGAGCATCAGTGGCCATCAGAGCATCCACGAAGTTCTGCTTGGTGGCTCTTCCCTCGTGCAGGACTCCTCTCTCCTTGCACAACTGCTTCAGGTAGTCTGCAGTGTGCTCAGTGTAGTTGGAAGTCATCTTCTTCCCTAACTATGGCTAATCTAACTTGCACTTTGAAAAAAAATAAAACAGGTAGGATCTTTGACTGTAAGCAAAATGATATTGTTCTGTTTTCTCTTTTAAAAAATAAATCAGTGCCTTATTTTGGAAGTGAGCTATACATTATCAAGCTGACACACTTAAAAGTTAAAGCTTGTGTTACCAAATGTATCGTACCGCTGCCAACCAAATCTGTCACAAATGCGCTCCGTAGGTCAGGCCCTCTGCTCCCACAATGCCAACCTCAGAGTGCAATAGTGTGAGCAGGTAACAGACTGGGTAACCCTCCTGTCTGCTTTTGGGTCTGAATCACCTTTGGTCTCAAGTTCTGGGGGTATTCAAACTGTGAACCTTATGGTAGCATACCAAAATGTACAGGCTCAGATATTGTTCTCTTTGGGGGGATGCAATATATCTTTCACCTAAGGGCACCTAACCGGGTATCCAAAATGAACCCTTAAAACTCCGTAAGAGACCTTAAGTATAGTCTTACCTTTTACCAAGCTTAGTAACACCATCAAGCCCTTCAAACAGCTGACAGACTTAACCATGTATACATCACATGCAAAAAGAACTTGGAAGACACAATCAGGCAGTATCTTAAAAAAATGTGGTTTACTAAAAATTACAGAATAAGTACAATAAAATACAGAACAAATATCAAGAGCTTACAGTTACAAAATAAAATGGGAAACTTATAGAATAAAACTCCTACCACAATGCATTTAGATCTTTGCTATCTAAGGTATTACCTCTGTAAGTGCATTTTAAAGTTAGATCAGAGAGCTGTGTTTCTCTAGAGTCCCAAAATGATATGACAAACAGTTCAGACACAAGTATTAGTTTAACTCTGTCTCCCCCCTTGTGAGTCATCTAGCTCCTCCTGTTTAGAATTAAAAAATTACAAACATGATTTCCTACCAGGAGGTATGTTAATAATGTGACATCAGCAAAAAGTAATTTCCCAAATTATGAGTCTTTGATCAACACATCCCCTTTCATGTTTTATAATCTCTTGCTATGTCACCAACTGTCAGCTAGGTAATAGAAAGGATACAGGATCAGCCTAAATGACGTCCCGCTCCTGATATCATAAAATGTATATTTAGTTTCCAATTTCAAAAGCATGAGGTCATAAAAAGGCCATAAAATGCAATTTCTCAAGGAAGTTAATTACATTACAGAGATCTCCTGGTCAGTGTAATACATCCTGTGATTTCAGCTGCTGACACCTTGTAATTTAAAAGGGCCAAATCTCACAGACTGACATTTCATACACTGACCATTTATTTATTCTACCAATATCATACAATAATCATTACCAGATGGCCAAGTGTCACAGTAATTATGGGGACAGCAATTGCAGGGTGCCACTAGACACCAGGAACAATTCTAACATGGTGACAGCAATTGGAGAGTGGCTGGTGCCACTAGACACCAGGGAATATTCTAAAACATAGGGGGATGGCATTCAGAGGGTGGGGGAGCAACACTAGACACCAGAGAATATTCTAAAAGATACAGGGACAGCAATCAGAGGGTGTGGGGTGCCACTAGACACCAGGGAAAATCTAAAAAGTACAGGGACTGCAATCAGAGGATGGGGGTGCCACTAGACACCAGGGAACATACAAGAATATGGGGGAATGCCCCCGAAATTTTGTTTTTTTGGGTATGTTTCACATCCTTTTTCATGACTCGGTTCTTTTTTGGTATTAACAGCTAAAAATCCTTTTTCATGTGCCGCCACCTTGTTCTTTTTTTTCCCTAACTTCTGATGCACCAAAACAAGAAAATGCACATCTGTGGGCCAGCCCCTTTCTACCCTAAAAATTACAGCCCAAAATTCCAAACAGTCTGGGTGCTATAGGTATCAGATGTTAGCAAGGGCAAAAGAAAAAGGGTTTTCCGCCATTCATATGAAAAAAAAGAGAGAGCAACAAAAAAGAATGTAAAATATACAAAAACACATTTTGGGGGAATTCCTCTGACAGTTAACTACAAAATACTCCTACAGGAATCCCAGTCACCAAGACTGATCTCTTTATCTCTCCCCAGTATGTCATTTTTTTGGATTTTAAAAACTGGAATCTTTAGCAAGACAAGAGCAGAAGTGAGTCACGAAAAAGGATTTAAAAACTTAAAAAAAACATATTTCTGGGTCATTCCTCCAACAGTTAACTGCAGAATCCACCCAGTGAAGTCCTGATGAGTAACATATGTGTGTTGGTGTCTCTGCAGGATATAATTTTATGGGTTTTAAAACTGAAATTTATAGCAAAAAACAGAAAACAGAAAACAACATGGCAGCAGACTAAAAATGAGTTTCTCCTCATGAAGAAGGATGATGTTGAAATGAAAAAGGATTCTTCTTTTGTTTCATACAGCTATTTTGAAGTGCTTACTGAGCATGCTTAGACACAATTTTTTTTTCAAAATTTCAAAATTAAATAACTTTGGAATAGATTAATATTTTTTTAGCAAACAAGCAAAATGTACATCTGTGGGCCAAAAATTTCCACCCACAAAATTTTAGACCAAAATTCCAAACTGTCTGGGCACTATGGGTGTCAGAAGGAAAACCCAGCAAAACCAGTGGGAAAAAAAATTCACTTTTGGGGGGGTGCGGCTTGGCTCCAAGCTCAATGGCTGCCTGAGCTCTTAGCTCCATAGCTGCTGGGATCATTGATCCTAATACCTCCTAAATTTCATTTGCTTTCCTGCTAAAAAAGTGAGTGTTGGACTGCCAATGTAACCAGCTATTCAGAAATATACTTTCACATCTGTGCCCAATCTGGCGCTCGATTTGAAGGAGTTTGTTATGATCAGTGCTGTGCATCTAATATGGCTGAAACCTCAGCACCTGCCACAGCAACCAGCGAGACCCATGACATGAAAAAAATCATAGAAATGTTTAACATGATAGTGCAATAAATGTCAGAGGTTACAATCTCCTCCAATGCTACCACTTTGGCAATTCATCAGCTTGATGTGTGCGTTTTGTAGACTGAACACAGTGCAGCGGCCAACTCAGCTGCCATCAATGACCTTCATTCATTTCTTCATGAACAAAACCATACTATTCAAGCCTTACAAACTAAAGTTGATGCCTTGAAAATAGGAGCTGGCAAAATAACATATGTTTCCTCGGCTTTCCTGAGGGCTCTGAGCAAAGTCACCCTGTGGACTTTCTGTACAACATGCTTCCTTGGTTCCTGCAGTGTGAGCTCCCCTGGGATTCACTATTGAGTGGGCACACAGAACTCTGAGCCCCACCCCTAAGCCTAGAGAGAGGCCGAGGCCCATCTTGGCTAGCATATTGAATTTTGCAGACAAGGATTGGACTCTAACCAGGGCTTGGAAGCTCAAATCTATGTCTTGGAATGGGAATTCTGATTTTTCAAGATTATTTCTGGGATCTCACTAATCAGAGGAAAGAATACTCTGATATACAGCACCAACTCCATGCTTTGGGGATCCCTTTCTCCCTTTGCTATCCTGCCACAATGAGAGTGGTGGTTATTGGGACCCCCCTGCTGTTTTCAACCCTGGAGGCCCTCCAAGACTACATTTACAGAAAATGGCCAGATAGTTGATCTAAATCCACTGCTCCATCAGGGCCTCCTTTGCCTTCACAGAACTTGAGTCAGCATCATAGAAATAGATCTGAGTCACCCTCAGAGCATGGCGTGGAAACTCAAAATACAACCAGCGGGCATCTTCAGTATCAGTCCTCCTGGCAAGAAGCTGAAAAAGACAACAGAGGAGTTGCCATGATGAAAGAGACCACCCCACAGGAAGGACCAACTCTGGGAGCTAGTATAGGAGCTGATTCGGTTCCAGAGCAAGATTTGGTTACCAGCCCGTACTTCAGTCAAAACAGATATGTCCCATAAGCAACTCTGTCGGGAGATCAGAGTTCATTGGAGAAGGTTTCTTCCTTGCCTGCTGCTGTTTCAGATTCTGACCCTCCATCTGTTTCTGTGGCTGGCTCTGCATGGGTGGACACTGAGACACACAGAGAAAATACCACACAGGATTTAATTGACATATCTTCTGATATTTCCATGTTAGCAGCTGGGGTTAGCTTTCCAAAGCAGGAGCAACCAAACTTGGATGCTGAAGGACTACCTCAGTCTCATTGACTGGGCTGAATTGGTGCTACTTCAGATAAGCTGGTTTTACTTTGTCTCATGGGTAGTGGATGTTCATGAGATTTATTGAGGGGGGTAGGGAGGGTGATCTGATTTCAGACCGAGCTTTGGTTAAATTATTTTAAGCCAAAGCTATTTGCCTTGATAGTAGCAGCTCACAGGTCACCCTGTACATTGTCCTCCCTGTCCGCTCTCTGTCCGGCTCCCCTTTATGTTTGGGAAAAAGATAAGGCGCATATATCTGAATGCAGTGTTCATATATTAACTGTGAAATGCTTGGATATCAGAGGGAAGGGGGTGTTGTCCTTTCATGCCTGAGTGCTATAAATTTATACTGCATGTCTGCCCCTTGGTTCCCCCCATTCCTTCCCATTCAATGAGAGTTATTCCATGGAGTAGGCAGTTCATGATTTTGGGTGGTTCCTATAGCTGTCCCTTTCTGCTTAATAAAGGGCCCCTGACATGCTTTACTGGAACCTGTGTGAGGCCCTGGGGTGCAGCCAGGTATTGACACTGTTAGCTGGATACTGCTACATTCCCACTGGTGCTAACTGCCCTTACTACTGTATACTTCTGGTCTACGTATGGTCCTGTAGTGGCTGGAATCATTGAGATATCTTGGCTCTATTTTTGTATAGCTTTATATGTGATTCACTGTCTAATTACTGAAGATGTGTGTCAGGGTTGCCCATCCCATGCACCCTGCCCTTTATCGGTCTCCTTTGGTCCCTACTGGGAGGATGTGTTGTGAGTCAGTCTGTAATAGGACACTAAGGCTCTGGGTTGCCTGGTGTCAAGGCACTTGGTGGACTTTGCCCTTGCAGTTCTATTCATAGCAATTTCTACATTTATTACAGGACCCCAGTGTTTTCTAATTGTTCCTCTACCTTATGGGGCTGATGTACCAACCTGTCTTTTTCTTTTTTAAGGAGACCTTCCTGACCCTTTTTGAATTTTACCCAGACTTTGGAGCTAGGCTTTCTTTCAGAGGCCATCATTACTGGACTAGGTTTATGCTGGATCTGCTTTTGGATGCCCCCACAAGGGAGACGGATGTGGCTATGGAACGGGATATATCCCTAGCCTGATATATCTGATCTCTTTATTGTACTGTTATGTGCTTTTGTTAATAGTTGATTTAATTGTATTAAAATAGGTTACATAACAGTTTGTGTTTGTTATGTTTGAAATCATTGTCTGTGCACCTGACCAAACATAGGGTAAGCCTTATTTTGCTATTATACAATGTTACTAACATAATAATTGCCAGCAGATTAGGCTTTACGGTCTATTGAGTCTGCTCGAACCTCAGATCCCTAGTTGGGTGCCGAGGCCTTCCCCTCCCTTGTGTTCCAGAAACCCCTATCATCGGCCCCCACCCCCCTGGGACAGGCCATCACCTGATACATCCACTTTCTGTGTCTGTCCCACCCTCTCTTGAAGCCCTCCACTATGGATCTTTGAACCAGCTCACCAGGCAGTGCATTTCAAGGGTCCACCACCCTCTCAGTGAAAAACCTCCTCCTCTTTTCCCCCCCTCACCCTTCCACCTTCCAAGTTCAAACCATGCCCTCTGGTGATATCTCCCTGCTTTAGTCTAAAGATCCCCTCCATGTTTACCCTATTTATTCCCTTGAGGTACTTGAAGACCTCAATCATGTTCCCCCTGTCTCTCCTCTCCTCCAATGAAAACAGGCAGAGCTCCTCAAGTCTGTCCTCATACGTCAAATCCCCTAGCCCTCGTATCATCTTAGTTGCCCTCCACTGTACTCTCTCCAGGAGCTGTATGTCCCTCTTCAAGTGTGGTCTCCGGTACTGTACACAGTACTCAAGGTGTGGTCTAACCAGTCCATTGTACAGCGGCAGAATCACTTCCTTGCTCCTAGAGGTGATCCCCCTTACGATGCATCCCAACATCCTGTTTGCCTTGCTAGCCACTCTCCTGCACTGCTCAGAGTTATTCATACATGAATCCACCATGACCCCTAAGTCTTTTTCCCCTATTGAGGCCTCCAGCGCCTCCCCTCCCAGAGTGTATCTGTGTTTAGGGTTTCCCCGCCCAAGATGCAACACCTTGCACTTGGTGATATTGAAATTTAATTTCCATGTGTGAGCCCAGCTTTCCAGGGTGTCCAGGTCCCCTTGCAGGGCCAGCCTCCCTCTTCTCCCTCAACTACTGCTCCCATCTTGGAGTCATCAGCAAAGAGACTAATTTCACACCCTATACCCTCCCTGATGTCCGATATGTATGCATTAAACAGGATCGGACCCAGGACCGAGCCCTGCGGTACCCCACTACCAACCTCTCTAGGGTTCGAGAGCTCCCCACAGACCACTACTCTCTGGGTGCATCCAGCTAGCCAGTTTTCAATCCATCTGACCATCAAAGGGCCTACTCCCAACCCCATCAGTTTCTCCACCAGACCATTGTGGGGACAGAGTCAAACACCTTGCTGAAGTCCAAGAACAATACATCCATAGGCTTTCCCCTGTCCAGTTCTGATGTTACCTATTCGTAGAACTCCACAAGATTGGTTTGACATGATCTACTTGGCACAAACCCATGTTGCTGACTATCCAGACCTCCCACCTCCTCCAAGTACACCCCCAATCGTTCCTTTAGTATACTCTCCATTAATTTTCCCACCACCGAGGTCAAACTGATGGGTCTATTGTTACCTGGTACTTCCCTCGACCCCCCTTTATGGATTGGCACCACATGTGCCTTTCACCAATCCCTAGGTACCCTCTGTGTCCAAGTGACCTGTTGAAGCGCCTCCGCAGGGGTGCAGCCAGTGTCTGCCAATTCCCTATAGTAGTCTCAGATGAATGCCATCCGGCCCAGGAGATTTGTCTTTCTTTAGGGCCTTGAGGGCTAACCACACCCTTTTGGCGGAGATAGCATCATCCGTTCCCTCCACCTTACTGGCCTTTTTATCCTTATCCAGATGTGACACCCCTGGGGTACTTCTCCCTCCCTCTTGCTCCATTTCTGTTGCTCCCCTGATCCCACTCACTGCCGCTTCTATCCCCATCATGCCTTGCTTTGTAGATATCCCATCCCCCTCCCTAGTGAACACAGAGGCAAAGTACTCATTAAATACCTCTGCCTGGTCCCTCGCCTCTTCCACCCACCCTCCTTCTGATCTCAATATGCTGAGATGGCCCTTATTTTTTCTCCGCTCCCTAATGTACTGGAAGAACCCCTTTTCCCCTCCATGTATCCCCTGTGCCAGCCGTTGTTCTTTACTGGACTTTGC
Organism: Neoceratodus forsteri; assembly: GCA_016271365.2. Taxonomy (NCBI): domain Eukaryota; kingdom Metazoa; phylum Chordata; order Ceratodontiformes; family Ceratodontidae; genus Neoceratodus; species Neoceratodus forsteri. The sequence goes on along the minus strand of CM028137.1, from coordinate 638,433,669 downwards.
TCCCCTCACCATCCGGGTGACTTTTCTAGATGCAAGATGGTACATTTCCTTATCCCTATCCCCTCTTGTTGTTTTATATTTTTTGTAGGCCACCTTCTTTTCTCTGACCGCTACCTGTACCTCACTGGACCACCAGCATGGTTTATGTGACCTTGCTCCCTTTCATTTCAACTTAGCGCAGATCCTGACTGCCTCATGAATGTTATGATATATCTTCCATTTGGCATAGGTTTAAGGGTATTGTGGCACCTCTTTCATGCTATTCATGTGACTTTGCTCTCTTCTGTGGGATACATAGCAATGTACTTTATTATCTGGGTGGGGGGGTTGTTTAACCAGAAAAGACACATTAAGCCGAAGCTTGATTCCAGGTGCGACCTGGGAGCACAAGAAAGTTAAGTGAGCTGCTCAGGGTCACACAGTATGCAAGTGGGGGCTGTGGGATTCAAACCCAGGTCTTCAGGTTTGCTGCCCAGAGCCCTAAACCTCTGCACTATACTACCTCCTAAGGCAAGATAAGTTTAGATTATGGCTGAAATATCATGCTATACATGAAATGTTAGGCGTCTTAATACCCCTATAAAATGTAAACAAGTATTGTCCCACTTGAAGAGAGTAGAGGCACAAGTAGCCTTTCTACAAGAAATGAAACTGACCAGGAATGACCATGGTTACTTAGTTAAGGATTGGGTAGGGGCAGAGGTGCATGCATGTGCACCCTTCAAGAAGAAAGGGGTGGTTATTCGTATACATAAAAATCTTTCCTGGACTGTCAATACTGGTCAGTCAGACCCTCAGGGTAGATGAATACTTGCCCTCATTGATACTCCAGATGGGCCTATTCTGTTAGCAAACATCTGCGCCCCCAGCAAAGATCACCCAACCTTCTTTCAAAACCTTTCAGATAAAATAGGACCCATAAGAGGTGTAAATATCCCTATACTGGTAGGTGGGGATTTGAACCTGCCCCCTATCCCTGTGATAGACAAAAATATACTTGCCAAAGATTGCCACCCAAGGAGTACCCTAGCTGTCCGTCATCTAATGCATGAACATAGTTTGGAGGATATATGGTGGCTGACACACCCCAAAGAAAGAAATTATACCTTTCAGTCCGGCGTACATAGTACATTTAGCCATTTGGACTACTGGTTAGCACCTATGGAACTTTCCCAAGCCACAATAGAATCTTGCATCCTCCCTGTGGCCATTTCTGACCATGCTCCCGTCCACTTGCTACTTGTTTGGGACCCAACACCATGTTCATCCCCGTCCTTGCAGTTAGATCTGCTTTTGTTAAGTGACCTCGACTTTATACCCTGGGTAACCATAGAATCTAAACAGTTTTTTCTAGAGAACCCTATCAGTGATACTTCAGCCGGTAACACTTGGGAAGCATACAAAGCTGCTATCCAGGGTAAAATAATTGGGTATTCCTCCCATATGAGGAAGCTCCAAGAAAATAAATTTAACACCCTGGAGAAGCAACTGGCAGAGGTTGAAAGTTGACTTAAATCTTTAAAATGCCTGTCCCTTCACTCTCCGTTAGGGAAGGAAGTTCTAAGGTTACGGTTAGAAGTTAACAAACTCTTATCTAGGAAAGCTGAGTTGGCATTGTTGAGGGTTAAAGGTTTACTTGGAGGGGGGTAATAAATCTGGGAAGGTCCTGGCGTATCAGCTGAGGAAACAGCAAGCTAGTCAGCATATTATAGGCCTTCAAGACCCCCTTACTCAGAAAATTCATACCATGCCCCCTGAGGTAAACTAGATTATGTCACAATTTTACCAACAACTATATGCTGCAACATGCTCCGAACCTCCTTTAGACATGCAAAACTTCTTGGACAGCCTTTCCTTTCCTAAATTATCTCAAATATGACAGATCATTTGGATGTTTCTTTGACAGAGGATGAAGTCAGGATGGCCCTGTTGTCTTTAAAAAAAGGTAAAGCCCCAAATGGAGACAGATTTTCAGCTGACTTCTTGCAAGCCTTTGCCCCTGTGGTCTTGCCTATTTATGTAAGGTGTTTCTGGAGGTGGAGTGTCTGGGATGCCTTCCACCTACCTTATGGGAGGCCACTATTATGATCCTACCAAAAAAGGGGAAAGACCCGATTAAGGTGGGTAACCACAGACCTATATCCTTGATCTCTGTAGACAGTAAGGTGTATGCTAAGGCCATCTCAAATGAGCTCAAATCCCTACTCCCTGATCTGATTCACCTGTCTCAGGTAAGCTTTGTACAGGGTAGGTATAGTGTGGATCATATTCAGTCCCTTTTGAATCTAATGCACTCTGCCTGTAGCTTCTCAACGCTGGCAGCTGCTCTGGCTGTTGACTTTAAGAAAGCTTTTGATTCCATAGTATTGGATTATTTACATAGGTATTGTCACTTTGGATTTGGGCCAAGATTCTGCACCTAGATTAAATCCATATATACATCCTCCATGGACAGAGTTCTTACAAACTCTACACTGTCCGATCCCTTCCCACTTGAAAGGGGCACCAGACAGGGGTGCCACTTGTCTCCACTTTTTTGTGCTGGCCATAGAACCCTTGGCTGCTTCCATTCATCAGCACAAAGTCATCCTTGGAATTCAAATTGGACAAACTCATTACTCCACTTTATTATATGTGGATGACTTGCTGATCCCTTTGGTCGATATACAGATGTCAATCATGCCCCTAATGGACCTTCTTCACAATTTTACTATGTACTCTGGTCTTAAGGTGATTCAAACTAAAACTGAGATCCTTCCCATAAACTGTCACTGTTGTCCTCAGACAGTGTCTATTCCTGGTCTAGAGTGGGCTCAGGATGATCTGACTTATTTAGGGGTGAAAATAAGTACTAAGATTGAGGGTATCTGGGAAAAGAATTTGGGACCCCTTCTTGCCGACTGTAAAGAGGAACTGAGTAGATGGGCACGTCTCAACCTTACAATGGCTGGCAAGGTATCAGCTATTAAGATGTCCATGGTCCCTAAGATAATGTATCAACTCTCCCATATTCCTTTGGATCTTCTGCAATTCTGGTACCATAAGATCGACAGAATGGTGGGTGCTTTTTTGTGGGGTCAACAGAAACCATATTATAGTCATAACAAATTAAGGGCTCATTGGAAAGCGGGAAGTTGGTGCCTTTCCTCGATGGAGGGATATAAAATCACATTTTAAACTACCCAAGCTCTGCATTGGTTTCAACCCTGGTCTTCCTCTTCCCCTCAATTGCTCTGTATGGAACATGTGAAAGTCCCCATTTTGGCTTCTCTTATTTGGGTTTCTCCTATGCCATCCAGGAAAGACCATCCCACTGTTTGTCCAACTCTTAAATATTGGATACAATTTCACCAGCTACTTAAAACATCGCCCACCCCCTTTTCATATACCCCTCTGTGGCATAACCCCCAAATTTACATTGGTAATAAGTCTGTGTACTGGCCTTCTTCGGCAGCCAATGGCATTTATTTCATAACGGATCCCCTGGACTCTTCCTATCACCATATGGACACATTTCAGAATCTTTGGAGATGCTGGAATCTCCCCAGGGTGATTTTTGGAGGTATATCCAGCTACAGGATGCAGTTCTTCAGTTTTTACCAGCTCGGCATATGGTCCAGTCTTTACCTTTCCCTCTTAATAGTTGGCTGGCTCTTTCTAAAAGTCAGGCAGGTGTATTTTATCTGTTGATCAGGGACAAATTACCCAGTCAAGTAGAGATCTCTAAGCAGAAATGGGAAAAAGCCCTATCTTTAACTATTTCTGAGGCACAATGGATTCAATGCTGAACCAGTGGGCACAAACTTTATACTGACACCCGGCGCAGGTTTAAACACAATAAACTGCTCAATTGGTGGTATAGGATGCCAGCTGTACTTTATAAGTTTAAGGTTCTGGGTGATGCTAATCGTTGTAGATGTCAGCAACCTGGGGGGGAGGATCTTGTTTACATTGTGTGGTCATGTCCTGTCATTCAAGGACTGTGGAGTAAGGTATGCCAAATGGGTACCAAAGTGTTGGGTAAATGTATCTCTATATCTTCTCCTTAGTACTATTGGGTATCCTTCCTCCCATTCTCAGACTCTCTATTCCTGAACTCAAATGGTTTATGTTATTATGTGTGCAGGTTAAGCGGTTACTTCTTTGTTACTTGCATACGCCACAGTTCCCAAAATAGTTGACATTGTTAATTCCCTGGGGAATATTTTTGAAATGGAGAGATGCTCACACATGGCTAAACACCAGATGGGCCGCTTCATATTTGTTGGGGACCATACTTTGCATATCTTGCTCCTCGGATGGGTATTGGGTAGAACGTTTCTCAGGTGTAAAAATTTGTGGTGCTTTTCAGTATGAAGGTATCAGATACTCCTTTGAGACTGGTAGGTGCTGCCTTATACCATAATATGCTACACTTTGTTGTTTTTGTGTATATAGTTCACATACTGTTGGTATTCCTATGTTACTTTGTGAGTATTTCTTTCTCCTTGCAGATGGTGAAGGGTACGGTACGCGCTTTGATATTTGAAAAGTGTGCTATAAATACAGTCTGATTTGATTTGACATGAGGTTAAGAAATCTGGATCATAACAGATGCCTTGGTATGTGATCAGACTTTGTTGCCTTCTGTGTGGTCCCGCTCCCCCTCCCCCGCAATGGTGCACGGTATGTACCTGGCCATCGTTTGTTTCACTATACGTGTATATATTTTGAGGTATAAGTTCCTTTTTCTGTTTTCATTTTGAGAACTTCTAATTTTTTTTTGTAAATGGACTTACTGGATACACTGAACATAGCAATGCCATTCTTTTTGGTTATTCGTATTTTTGTGAGATTTTAAATTTTCTTATTTTTTGAAAACTTAAATAAAAATCTTTAACCAAAAAGAAAAAATCACTTTTTGTGCTAACTCACAATACACACATCTGAGTGGACCACAACTTGGCGCAGCCAGAGATCTATCTCATGAAACCATGCATGCACAATTTCATGCAAATCCATTGAATGGTTGCAAAGTTATTCAAGTGGCAACATTTGGGTTTAATATTGAACTGCCTACTCAACCCTAACTATAGGAGCATGACTACAACTATATATATATATATATATATATATATTTATATATATATGCGTGTGTGTATATATATATATATATATTCTTTGTAAAAACTATGTTAATGTATCAGGGTTTGGGATAAAGCGTACAAAGTAGGAAAATGTGATGCTAGGGTTTACAGCCCTAACACCCCTGCCCCACCCCTGAAGTGAATAAAGGGGGTTGAGTCTTCCTTGGGGTTGTCAACCCTAAAACTCACCCAATTGCAGTAACAGAAAAGCTAAGATGTGATGGAGATACGTGTGTCTGTTTCATGAGTGCATACAATGGGGTGAGTGTTAGGGTTGAAATCCTTCTCTGTTTACAGTTCCAACTGTTTTCATTTACCTGCCTGTCTACGGCTATCAGAAAAAAAAATTTAAAATTCAAAAATGGTGAGCTATCTTTTCACTAAACCATCCAAAGGCACACCCTTAGCACAGGCGCCATCATCCCTGAAAATTTCAGGAAATAATTTCATTCCATCTGGGCAGTAGATGAAGGCAAAAAATGTTAAATATGTTAAATATAGATAAAAAAGAGTTTTTTTAATGTTTTTTACCAATCTGTAGCTCATGAACCATACAAGATGCCGTCACAAAACTTTTCACGTTTTGAGACACTGGAAGAATGACCATGTATGCCAAATTTTGGGCTATTTTGTCAAAGAATGCCAAAGTTATTAAGGTACAATATTTTGGATTTTTTTTTTTTTTTTTAATTTTCCTATTTTTCCCCCATGCCTCTCGTCGACCATCGACTCTGGTCACGGACCCCTGGAACCCCGGCCACTGGATATTGCCGTCTCCCCCGGTCATCCCTGGCTTACCCCCCAGAGAGTGGGGCATGGGTCTCCACCCTATATCGGACAACAGCGAAATGTGGATTGGTTGGGGAACGGCCGTGGCCAATCAGGGGCTTCCTGGGGCAGAGCGTCACCGAGACGCAAGGCGTGGGATTTTGTTCCTCCATTTTCCCTCCCGAGGAGGCGGGGACGGCAATGACGCCAGCATCTGCCCCGCCTCCTCCCCCAATTGAACGTCGGCAGCGCAAGTTCTCCCGGCCTCCGCCAGGAGTCCCCAGTGCTCCGAATGTTGCCCGCACCCTCCCCCCGGAGAAGGAGAGCTGCCCATCGGACGCTCAATCCTTCTCCCCCTGGCCGGCCCTCCGACGATCCGGGTCCGTTCCCAAACCCGGGTCGCCGGCGTCACAAGAATATTTTGGATTTAACATAGAAGTGCCAGTACAACCCTAACAATAGGGCTGCTACCATGTCCCTATAATAGATATATACATAAGTGAAAACACAGTGTCTATCATTTTTATAAAAACTCATCATGTGTTTTATAGTGTATGGGTGAGCGTGATTATCAATGGAATTCAGTGAATTCCTAGGCTTGTTGTACCATTGTAGTGATGTCAGACTGCTGTTGTACCATGTTGACTATATCACTATGATGGTACAAAAACATAGAATGCCCTCACACTCATGTAACCCTGGCAATTGTGCCGATAGCTCATTCTCCCCCCTTGTCAGTTTTATACAAGACATTGGCCGCCACTACAGCAGTTTTAAGGAATTCATTGAATCACTTGGCTCTGAGTCAAGTAAAGCCCATATAACTAAGTGTGTAAGTGGGAAACTTTGCTTGCTCTGAATGGAAAAGCAATGCTCTTTTGAATTAATTTCTCAAAAAATGCTTTGTTGTTTTTTGAACTGTTGCCCATACACTATAAAAGACAATGGATGGGCAACAGTGAACAACAATGCTGAGTTCTCTTCTCAAGGTAGTCATTACAATGGTAGACCTCTCGAGCTTTGCTCTCGAGTTCTACATGGTTGTCATGACTACCTTTTGAAGTGAACACAGCGTTGATGTTCACTGTTGCCCATCCATTTTCCTCTACACACTTCAAAGTGTTGAATATAACAGATGGTATGAGACAAGTATCCTATTCCCAAATACCAGCTCTGCTTACAAACATTGTGTTCATTCCACATCAGACCACAAACAAATTAGTCCATCCAATGAAATTATTAGTTCAGTTCAGGAACATTTATTTATTTGTAACCCCCCTTGTTACCCGGGGCTACTAGAATCCCAGTAAGACCTAGTGGTAGGCAGGGAAGGCAGCTTGTGAAACTCCAGTTAAATGGGTTTCACACTGTCTCACTCTGTTCTCAGTCTCAGCTGAGACTGAGGGATGACATCACCAATAGAACTATCACAACTGCATGAGCCACATTGGAATCTGCAGCAGAGGGAGTTAGATAGAACGTTGGGAGTTTTGAAGTCAGTGTCTTTAGTCAGTCTTCAGTGAGTGAGTGTGAAGTTGGGAGCTTGCTGATAAAGCAGCTCAGTGAAGGCTCTAGTAGCCTCAGCCCCAACAGAGGGCTACTTTTAAATAGAAGGGTGTGTGTCTCCACCTTAAAGAGAGACACAGAAGATTATTGAAGTGGTGGAGACCGCTGTTTTTGGGTCTCAGTGCCCCCTCCCTCCGGGGGGGAGAGGAAAAGGGTTCCCTGCAGATTCCTGGGACAACCCCCTAGTTTTGCTTGTGAAGGAAAAGCTGCCTATGTGTTCCAGTGTTTATTTGGGAGAACAAGAAGATTTGTGAGTCGCCTGTGGGGCACCTGCAACGTGAGGGTGAGTGTCTGCTCTTGTTAAAAGGGCCTATGTTTTTTACCCTGGGACTCGTGTGACAATGTGGGGATTGAACTTCTAAATATTGGGAAGCCTAGAGAAATGGGCTAAACAAAGTAAAAGTAGTTTCAAGTCCAGAGCTTGTTGGGATGCAAATGATATGTAGAGGAGATGTGACAGACGTCTACCCAGAATCTACATTTGAAAGTTCAGCAAAGGAATTGTTCAGTTTCCAGAGAAATGGCCGGGTATGGGCTTTGGGAGCTGGAGGTGGGTGGCCCCCCATTTTTAGTGACCAGGTCCACCTCTACGGATTTCTTCTGTGGATTTCTACTTTGCCTCAGGCACTTGGCCAGTGATGAGGGAAGTACCCAGACGTGGGATTGTAAGAAAAATTCTCTCTAGGAGTCAAAGACTCTAGTGTGGTTTGGGGAGCCACAACAGGATAATTGGTTCATTCCTCAAATGGACTGTGAATTGGATAAGTGGTTCATTCGTCAAATGAATCATGGATCAAGTGGCTGCTGGGGAAGCCAGGCCAGTGGGGAAACCCAAGTAGTGTACAAGTCGGGCTGTGTACCCAAAGCTGCATGCAAGTCCGGGCTGTGTGCCTGATGGGTTTAGAGCCTGAGGGCTGGAAATAGTGATAAAGTGTTCTGTAGTCTCTAATCTGCATTGCCAGGAAATGTAGCCCCGTGGGGGTCCATCTATGCTTTGTTTGTTCAGCTTGGATGTGAATAAAAGCCACACTGAAGAATCCCATTCCTGGTTCTGGACATTACAGTTATTGTTTCCCGTGTTCAGATTTACTTGGGTGCCCTTGTCCAGAGTAGCCAAACCTAGGCTCCCCTGTGCCGAGTAACCTCATCCTCCCCGAACCCAGTCTCCACCAGGTACTGCAGTCAGCTTCAACAGCATGCCACCTGTCGTTTTGCTAAAAAGGCAGGGGTGAGGGGTTACATATTTAGTTATTTTAATCTAGGATTACAATACCTTTTATTTATTTTAATCAAACTCTGGTCACTAGCAAATGCCCCCCCACCCCAAAATAAAATTAGTCCATCCAGTGAAATTATTAGTTCAACTTTATGTTAAAATCTGGTAACTAATAAATCCCCCCCCCCCAAATAAAAATGCAATCCTCAATCTGGTCAGTTCAGGAATGTTCTGTTCATTTTAATTCATTTCTAATAGGGTCAGAATCAAATTAGTTAAACTGGAAATGTTTGGGTGGGGGAACTCTCATATCTAGGTTTGTGGGTGGGGAAGCTGTCATTTCCAAGTGGTATAACGCTCCTATAACATTCAACAGAGAAAGAAGACTGAAGTGCAGGAACACTCATATAATTTTAGAAGAGGTGGTGAAACTGAGTTTTGAGCCCTATTTTCTGATGGTTAATGCCAGTGCAAATATGGCATATTCAGAGCCCCCCCCACCCGAGCACTTCCCAAACCAGCAGTGCCAAGGTGATAACTATAACGCTGTGCCTATGCAAATGAAGGGGTTCCCTCATGCATACCAACACAGCAGCATAGTCAAAGGTTTATGGTGGTGGTAAACAGACCCCAGGGAGGTGCTGTTTATCACCACCGAAAACCATGTCTTAACTGGTCACTAGGCCTGCACCCCCCCCAAAGGCAGGCAGCTGTACTGCAGCTGCTGCCCCCCATTCCTAGCTGCTCCCTACCCACTGATCACTGGGTAGAAATATGATTTATATTCTCTGGTGGTCAAGTGGTTCCCCCGAGACAGAAATGGGAAGGAAAGAGTTAATGTGTTGGATTCTCTAGCTGGTGTTTTTTCAGCAGTTTGGAAAAAAAACACACAGGCTAAAATCCACTGTCCAGCTTGTGGAATTCTCAGTCCTCCCTAGCTGCTAGATAAGAGCTGGGTCATAAATCTTGAGGGGACACCTCCACACACACAGACCTGTCCACACACACAGGCCAGTTTGAATGGATTAGTTCATTCAAATATAAACTTAAGGTTAAAAGGGAATATAATTGGTCACTGATAGGTGTTCAGTCTGATTGGGACAATTAAATACATACATGTTAGATGGTTGGTGCATTCAAAGGGGGAATAGGCATTACCTATTCCCAGGAAAATATACAAGAGGCTGAAAGACAATGAAGTGTGTTCTTCTTACTTTGAAACGGAGGAAGAATCTAAGATTAGAACCTACCCTTCTAGCTATGTCCGTGGGAGCTGGCAGTGAGCATAGGGCACAGTGGTCTCTTGGAAGGACAGGGAAGGGTAAGTTTAGTACTAGCATATTTCAGTAATAGCCTTCTTCTTTTGCCATCTGTTATTTAAAACATTTGTTTACTTTTCCTGTATGAGTGTTATTCTCTTGTGTTCTAAATATATATCCTGTAAATGCTCAGTGCACTTTCTGTTAAGTAAAAAGCTATTTATTTGCTCAACAGTCATGACTGTGATGTCATTTTTCTAAGGTAATATTTGGTTTCCACTGGCTGAGGTAAACTCTGTGTAGCATCTGCAACCTGAGAGAGGCACACTACCAGACTTTAACTTGTGCAGTTGCACATTTAATTATTCAAGTTTGTAGACTTGAAGGTGATGCTGGAGACAGTCCAGCTGGTGGCAGCGAATACCCGAGGACAGACACCTCTCTAAAAGCTGTTTCAGCCTAGAGGGAGGGTTGGGTTGTCACACCCCCCCACCTCCCAATCTCTCAGTGGAATTATGTGCAATATTCCCTGGTGGTCTAGTGGTTCCCCCACCCCCAGTCGCCTGGTGGAATTATGTTTAATATTCCCTGGTGGTCTAGTGGTCCCCCAACCTCAAAATTGCCTGGATTCCCTGGTGGTCTAGTGCTTCTCCACACACCCCTGACTGTACACAGACCCCCCAACTACCTGGGACCCCCATCCCACACACCCTTCATCCTGACTGCCAGTCCTAGTGAATACGATGGCTGGCACAGCCCTCCTCTCACCTCCTGGGCTGGCCGCTGTCTGACAATCACAGAGCATAATCACATGATTGCTTTTCATGACTGTCAGATAGTGGCTGGCTGAGAAGGAGAGAGGAGGGCTGTGCCATCTGAGGGTTTCACAAGGGCCACTAGTCATGGTGAGGGGTGCAGGGCATGGGTCCTTGGAGGGTGGGTAGGGGGTCCATGTATGGTGGGGGTGGGTGGGAGAACCACTATGCCACATGGGAATATTGCACATAATTTCACCAGGCAATCGGGGTGTAGGAACCACTAGACTAGCAGAGAACATTAAACATAATTACACTGGCCAGCTGGGGATGGAGGAAACCACAAGACCAGTAGGAAATATTAAACATAATTCCACTGAGTGATCAGGGGGTGGGAGAACTACTAGACCACTACGGATTGCCTTTGTATACAGAAAGGGGTACTAAGGGGCTGCTTCTTCACATGCAAATGAGCCCATAATGGGCATGCAGAAAGCCCTTTAGCACCTTGCATCCCTGATGAGCTGGTTTGTATGTTTGCGTTGAGTATGGCTCACAGGAGACCTGGCTGTATCCCATTTCAGGCAGTACTATCTCCCATGGCCCATATGCAGTCCTGGCCCGTGTTGGCGCAGTGCAGATCCACATAGCACTGTGCCAGCATGGCCCAATATTTGGTTGGATAGCACCGCACAGTCAGCGAGTGCTATCTATCTGAATATTACTCAGAGTTTGGTGATCACAAGCACAGCACAAATGTCTGCACGGCGCTTGTTCCTGGTTTGAAATGTAGGGCCCTTTATTTGGCTTTCAGCCCAATTAAACATCTGAATTAGCTCCCAACAAAAAAATTCCTGAGTGGTTCAGAAGTATCCCATTAGTTATAGTACACATCAGGTCACAAACAGATTCCCCCCAAATAATCAGCAGTTCAGAAATAGTCCGTACATTTGTTTTCCCATACTGTTTATTTCCCAGTGGTCTTTACCTTCCTCAACTACCTCAAGGCAACAGCCAGGTGCCATCACCACCTACCTGGCACCATTTAATCCTCCATGGCTTTTCCCTGCACTGCGACCCTTAGCTCAGCACACCCATCAGGCAGCATTATCCAGATGGGGGTTTAGGTGGCACAGTGGAGTTTGAGAGAACTGGTCACTATTCAGCACGACTGGACACAGATTATTTTTTGTTTTGTTCCTGACCCCATTAGATAATGACTTGATGGCTCACAGGCACACAGATTGTGCCAGTGCATGAATCACATCCAATCCATCCCTCCCCCAGAAAGCCCTCAGTTGCACCAACACCAGTGGTCACTCTGGTGGAGAAACTGCAGTGGTACTCAGAACCCTTGCTCCCTGAAGACAGCAAGCTTCCTGTGGGGCACACCACACTATTTTTGTCCCACCCCCATAGTACCACCTGCTGCGTCAAAAGGCCAGTGCTTTTTCTCAGTACCAGGTCACAGACATTATGAATGGTAAAACTCCTTCTGTGCTGACTGCAGACTCACATTCCATATGTAAACCCCCCTGCCCCGGGGGCTTACCTTATTTCCCTCACTCTTCTTGGCTCCTGCACTGTTTTGCAACTCTATTGGGGCTGTGGGGACTTAACTGTTGGACTGGCAAACTGGGATTTGCTGTTCGGGAGGTCCGCAGGTCTGTATCTGACTCTGCATTGCTTATGGTTTATTGTCTCCATTTTGTACTCCTACACCGCTGTATTTTATGTATTGTATTGTACTGTGTATAATGCTGTCCTTCCAACTGTTTTTGGAATGGTTTTGGTTTGTGATATTGCTTTTTATTGTATTTAAGTATTGTATTATGTATCCTTGTCCAGATCCTTCTTGGAAATTAGTTATCTTAATGATGCTTCTCCTGGTTAAATAAAGATTGATTGATTGATTTATTGATTGATTGACATGCGCTCTGTTTACTGACCACCATTGAGGCTGAATTTCAGATACTCCAGCAGTCCTGGTGCCCCCATTTACCTAAATGGGAGCCAGTGACCAGACTGAGGCAGGTGAGAAGCATCTGGGGACTACCGAAATCTAGTTTGAACGGGGGCATATGTCGGGGCTCATGTATATTAATGAGCCCAATTGAATATTGATGAGGAAGCCTATCTGCCACCTAGGGGGACATAGAAACATAGAAGCATAGACGTTAATGGCAGATAAAGACTGCAAGGCCCATCCAGTTGCCCATTTTTTTTGACCTTATGAATGTGCTACACGCCTTTACTCTGTCAATGGCCTATTTATTCATACTCATCTGTATTACTCCCTTATGCCTATCTCATACCTGTTTGAAGCCCTGCACTGTATTCATATCCACCACTTCCTGAGGTAAGCCATTCCATACATCCACCACCCTTTCTGTGAAAAAGAACTTCCTCTCATTACCCCTTAATCAGCCTCCCTCTAATCTCATGCTGTGTCCTCTTGTCCTGCTACTTTTCTTATATACTGAAACATGTTAGGCTGTTTTACCTTGCTAATGCCCTTAAGATATGTGAATATTTCGATAATATTGCTTTTCTCCCACCTTTGCTCTAGAGTATACATATTGAGCTCCGCTAATCTTTCCTCATATGTTTTCTGATGCATTTCTGGCACCATTTTGATTGCCCTTCTCTGGACTGCCTCCATTTTATTAATGTCCTTTTGCAGATGCGGCCTCCAGTACTGCACACAGTACTCCAGATGGGGCCTAACTAGTGTCATGTAATGAGGGATTATTACCTCCCTCTTACGACTTGTGATACAACTACTAATACACACCAACATCCCCCTAGCCTTACCTACTGCTTTAGTGGTCTACTTGGATGTTATCCAGTCATCTGTGATGATGATGATGCCTAAGTCTCTTTCTTCCTTTGTGATTGCCAGCAACTCCCCTACCAACCTATAGGTAGCTTTAGAGTATTCTCTTCCCTATATGCATGATCTTGCACTTCTTTGTGTTAAACCCCAGTTGCCACTCTTCAGACCATTTTTCTAGTTTTTCCAGATCTCTTCTCATTCTGCCCACCCCATTTGGATCATCTACTCTGTTGCAGATCTTGGTGTCATCAGCAAACAGGCAAACCTTACCCTCCTGTCCATCTGCAATGTCATTGATGAAGATATTGAAGAGGAATGGCCCCAGGACTGATCCTTGAGGTACCCAACTTGTGAATTGCATCTCTTCTGACTGTATACCATTTACCACCACTCTCTGTTTTCTGCTTGCCAACCAATTTGCCACCCAGTTGACCAACTTCTGACCCACCCTGAGCCTACCTAGCTTATTAATCAGTCCTCTATGTGGAACAGTATCGAAAGCTTTGCTGAAGTCAAGGTAGGTGACATCAACTGCACCCCCTTGGTCCACCATTCTGGTTACCCAGTCAAAGAAATCTATGATATTAGTTTAACAGGACCTTCCTGTTGTAAACCCATGCTGTACTGCATCATGTGCTCCTATGGATTCCAGGTGTTGCACTATCCTTTCCTTAAGGAATGTCTCCCTAATCTTGCCCATTATTGAGGTGAGACTGACTGGTCTGTAGTTCCCTTCCTCCTTCCTGCTGCCACTTTTGTGGAGCGGGATCACATGAACCCTTCTCCCATCTTCTGGGATCTCTCCTATGCTCAGAGACTCACTAAACAGTTCTGCTAATGGCTCTGCTAGTTCCATCCTTAGCTCCTATAGTACCCTAGGATGTATGCCATCAGGTCCCATTGCCTTGTCCACCCTGAGCTTAGCGAGCTCTTGTAGGACCCTTTCTTTTGTGAAGGGACTTATGCACACCTCCCTCCCCACTGTGTCTATGGTGCTGAGTTGTGGGCCCTGCCCTACCTTCTCCTCAGTAAATACTGGGTGCCTAAGCAATTTGATGTGCTTCTATGAAAATGTTAGTAGAAACATAGATAATGGCACCCCTTGGGATATAATTTATCTCAGTTTTAGTAAGGATTTGATGTTATGGCTCATCATTCCCTAATTGTTAAATTACTAGATACCAAAATTAATAAACATATTATTACATGGATTAAAAATTGGTTAGTTCATAGAACACAGAAGGTTTTAATAAATGGTCATTTATCTGACTCTCAACCTATTAATAGTGGTGTCACTCGGGGGTCTGTCCTGGGCCCCTCTCTATTCCAAATATTCATAGCAGACCTAACTAAAAACTGACTGTCAACTTCCATAAAATATGCAAATGATGTTAAACTTGGTGGGCCTTGTGATAGTGAAGAAAAGGTCTCCAGAATTCAATGGGACCTCAATAGTATATCTGATTGGGTTAACATTTGGGGTATGCGACTAAACCCATCAAAGTGTAAGGTGATGCATGTTGGTCCCAATAACCCCTCGGCCATTTATATGTTAAATGGGATACTGCTGGAAACTATCACCAATGAAAAGGATTTAGGCATTTACATAACAAACAATCTTGGATATAACAAACAAATGAATGAGGCTATAAATAAGACAAATCAGATAATATGGGATATTAAAAGAAACAATAAATCAAGAGATCCTGGGATTATGTTGCCATTATATAGAGCCTATGCTATGCCACATTTAGAATACTCATCACAACTTTGGAATCCATATAAAAAGGGAGAGATTGCATCACAGGGAAAAAATCCAGAGGAAACTTACCGAAAATATAAAAGGACTTTTTAATGTTCCATATGAACAATGTTTAGAAAGTTTAAACTTGATGCCATTATCACATAGGTGCCTCCGGGGTGATTTGATTTATGTGTTTGATATTGTAAATGACCCATACCTGTTTGCTCAAATGGGTTGCATGTTTAAAAACAACATATATAACATTAGAGGTCATCCACTGCAGATAAGTAGGGCTAAATTCTGTCATGTGTCACAGAAATATTATTTTACACAAAGAATTATTAATCTCTGGAATAGCCTACCTTTAGAAATTGTTACTAGCAACAACAAAATAACTTTTAAAAATCATCTTGACAAATGTATCCTTAATAAAGCCAAATTTGGGTACTATAATTGATTACGGTGCAGTTGTGGGCCTCTCCGCCCCCTTTGCACCTAACTACCTTAGTACGAACCTTAGTATGAACCTTAGTAAGTATCTATTTAGGATAGATGCTTTTCCTTGGTCCTCCTCAACACACTCCCCCTTATCCCCTTTGATCTTAGAAATACCCCCTCTGGACTTTCTCTTTTCACTAATGTATCTATAGAAAGTCTTGTCCCCTTCTTTTACTGTTCATGCTAGTGTTTCCTCGGTTTGGGCCTTTCCCTGCCTTACTGCCTTACCTGCTTCCCTTAGGGAAGTTTCATATGCCTCCCTATCTTCGTCCCGCTGTGTTCCCTTATAGTTCCTGAAGGCCAATCTTTTGGCTTTGACATTTTCTGGTACTGTTTTTGAGAACCAAAGTGGTTTCCTCCTCCTTTTGCTCTTGCTTTTCTCCCTAATACAATGGGATGTTGCTTCAAGTATTGCATCCTTAATTCTTGCCCACTTTGCCTGTGCTCCCTCACCTGTATTTATTCTTGCCAGGGCTAGCTTAATTCTGTTGCCCATCTTGTCAAAGTCAGCTGCTCTGAAGTCCCACATTTTTGCATTGGAATGGGATGATTTAGTTCTAGGGGCCAAATTGAACCATACCATGTGATGGTCACTGGCCCCCAGGTGACCTTCTACCTGGAGATCTGTGATCCTTTTTCCATTAGTCAGTACTAGATCCAGGATAGCCTTGTCTCTTGCAGGTTGTTGTACCAATTGTTTGATGCCCTCCCCATGCAGGAAATCCACTGTGTGCCTAGTTCTGGCACATGTTCCAGCTGGTACTGACCAATCTGTATCTGGCATGTTGAGGGGACTGCATTCCAGTGGCAGTGACAGTCCGGGGAGTGAAAATTAATGTCAAATGAAGGCAGCCCTTTAAAAGACACTAAAGGGGATACCTATCTGTGGGGAGTTATAAATAAAAAGTACAAACCCTGGTTGCAGGGGCACTGGAAAGTTGGAGGACTGCTTCTGAACAGTGCAGCCAAATGGGAGCAGCCATATTTGTAATACTTTGACCCCCTAAAGACAGCCAATCTGAGAACTGGGTGCCCAAAGACTGTGAGAGAAGGCTGATGGGAGAAGCTGTGAACTGATTTCAGGAGCCAAGAGACATAACCAATTACTAATCTAAGAGGGCTTATGAAAGTGATTGATAACATTGGACAACCAATCAGAGGGCAGGAATCCCGGGGAGAAATTATAGAGACTAGGGGCAGTTTAGTCAGTCTTTGCTGGGCTCTGATCGAGTCAAGAAGGCTCAGTACAGTGAAAAGTGAGTACTTTTAAAGGGACACTGTCAACCTTTTTTGCATCACAATATTTTTAGGTAAAACCCACATTTTATGATTACTTACTGTGTCTAAAATCCATTGATGTTGCTGGTTGTTTTGTCTGCATCCCTGCTTATTAGAACCAAAATGCATGGTAATATATAGCTATGCCCAGCTTTGGTTTGCTTCAAATCATTGAACTGCTCTTAGTGAAAACTTCCTGAACATTAGAAACACCCTCAAACAGTGCAACCCCTCATTATACAATAGTCTCCTGCACTACCACTGCGTAGTGAGTGGCTAGATCGTGTTGGGGGTGTTCCTGAGTCCAGAAATGATGCAGTGGGAGCTGGTCACATACCTCTCAACCTCCTACCAGTTAAATCAGGGACAAGGCTTAAAAAAATCAGGGACAAAGGACCAAAATCAGGGACAAAATTGGTGATATCCACTCAGGAAGCTGGTAGAATAAGGGGCTTAGTGTAAAATGTGTTCTCTAAGGAAGAACAAGACTGCAACTTTAATGTTTGACATTATTTTTTGCTTACAACCCACACTGTTTGGTCATGGAAGCTCAGTTTTTAGAAGGGACAGAGTTAAATGTTGAGGCAAAATCAAGGACATCAATGAAAATCAGGGACAGTTGAGAGGTATGACTGGTCAAGAAATGTAAACAAGCATGTTTTGGTGTGGTAACACCAGTATGGTGGGCAGTCCATTTTTCACTTTTTAAAAGAAAAAAGGGATCTGAATCAAACTACCAACAGCATCAACGGTCTCTATAGAATGTTAACAATCATAAAATGTGTTTTTAAACTAGGAACACTTTGAGGCCTAAGGAGGTTGACAGTGTCCCTTTAAGGCCTCTCACAGAACTTAAACTGGAGTTTGTTTGTGGATTAAAGAAGGCAAAATCTTGCTGTTGACATGAACTGTGCGGTCGTGACAAGTGATCCAGGTATTTTTTGGAGTCTGCTGCCTGGAGGAGATTTCTGCTGTAGCTATCCAGCACCATTTTGGGACTGTAGGGAGACTGTTTTGCTGAGAAAAAAAACTCGCTGGGAACTGAGTGCAGCCAGAACAAAAGGTGGATGCTGTCTGAACCAGAAAGGCTGAATAGGAACAAGGTGAGCAGTTGTCCTATGACTCAGGAACCTGTGGTTGCTGCTGAAATCCAGTTGTGGAAAAGAACTGTTGAGATGGATGGTGGACTCGGTTGCCAAATGGTACTGACAAGTAGAGAGTGCTGTAGAGTTAACTGGCTGCACCCCTGAGCTGTTTCTGCTGAGAGAAAGAAGTGGACCCAATGAGTTTCCAGAGCTAGGTGGGGAACTCGCTAATCCCAACCAAGTGGGATCTGCTGGCCGCAGGGGATCACGGGTTAACTCTCGAGTGCTAGGGCGCTTTGACCTGTGAGGGAGCCGGGCTGTGGAGCCACTCCTAGGTCTGGGTCCTCGGTGGTTTGGTGGGCCTTGTGCAGTAGCTCTGCAATGGGCCTGAATAGGTTGAAGGTGACAAGCGGCCAGACCTTCAGTCATGCTCAGGACATTTTCTGCTGCCAATTTGACTGCTCTCTTTTTGAACTGAGACCCCCTCTGAATTTGGGCTGTTGGAAGCCCTCTGCACCAGGAACTCTTCAGACCTTCAGGAATGTAAGTACTCAGGGCTTGCCCTGGCAATTAAGGGGATGTTGTTTCTTTGCCACAACCAGTTACTTAATTTCCAGGGACCAACAGCTGGCCAGCCCGTGGCACCAAGCAGGTCTGCAATCTCTTGATACCCAAAAGAGACAGAGGGTAACACTGACACCAGTGGGAGTGGGTAACTGGAGTGTTCTGGCCCTCAAGCCTTTATGTTGGTCTCTGTTTTAAACAAGTTCTTTAACCATTTTTTCTCCCACAGCTGTCCCAGTTCCAAGTACCCCAATCCTAACCCCCACCCCTGCCCCAGCAAAGCAGTGTTTTGTTGTTTGGAAATTGTAGTGTGAAGAGGGTTTTGTGGGAATCAACAGTAAGGTGTATATGGTATATGGTATTGGGAAACAGTTTGGCATCCAGTGTGTGGGGCGGTTGGAAGGGGAGGTGGGTAGGTACAGCATCCCAGGGGGTTGTACCAGCTACACATCTGGCCCACTGCAACTCATTCTAAGTGGAGGCACCATGCTATTTTACTATCTTCTTTGGCATAGAAACCCCGAGGGTCATCGTAGCAGGACCCAGGCTCCTTAACCTGTGTGCAGGTCATCAGGCAGGGGTAGTAGCCCATTAGTTTACAGCACCTGGGCTACACATATGTTTAATTTCAAGTTAAATCACAAATGCAATACCCAGCATAGTCATCAGTTCAGTCTTCCGTTCTTTTTTGAGAGGACATAGTGTATTGCCAGTAATTTTGATGCTTGCATTCCTTGCACTGTTATTGTATCTGCTGCTTGTCTTAGTAACCGGGAACATTCTAGCTGCATCTGTTGTATGCAAGTAACACTGTACTTGCACTTTTATTTACTTAGGACAGCACTGCCCAGCTGAGAACCAGCATCTCATTTCCAGCGGGGTCCTGCTTTTACCCATTTCTGCAGCAGGGTGGATTGGAGCACTAAATGATTAAGTGCCTTGCCCAAGGTCACATGGAGAGAATTTGGCTCATTTGGGGTTCACTTGCACATGACTTGGAGGGGATGTTTTTGTAAATGAACCAGGCTCAATGGCTTTCATTTTCTTTACAAATAAATATAATCATAGAATGCATTTCACTGATTGCGTATCAAAATATATTGTCCCTGCTCCCCCCCCCAAAAAAATAATCAGTTCAGAAGCATTTCCTTAAAGATGGACTCTGGTCAAAAGTGCTACATTGCAGAATTAGAATAAGCACCCCAAATAAATTTCATTCCAAACATTAAGTTTCTGTGTTACTTCATTTTAAAGCTATGGGCTATTTTGTCACCCTGATTTTACTACCTGTTTAAAAAAAAAAAACATTTTCAGTGAAGAGGTGCTGATGATGTCATCTCCTGAACTCACAGTCTAGCCCTCCCTGTCAGCAAACTTATAGGACCTGTTTCTCCAAAGTTAAAAGATCATTCTGTAGTGGTTTTCACAAGTAAGACAGGCAGCACCATTCTAAAAACAGTGCTATAGAATCTCTGTGTTTCAGGTTTTGCAACAAAGTTGGCAAATTTGTATTTCAATGCCTTTTTGGTGTGGCTCATTTTGCAGAGTTGCAGGATGCTGTCAGCATGCTTCCCAGCTGCTGATACCATGTGAAGTGCTACTCTGTAGTGCCTGTTTGGAAGCTGTATTGCTACAAGTGTTGTAATGTTGGTGACTGCATTGCTGTTTGTCAGTGTCTGCTTTACAATAAGTTTTAATAGGGGCCTTATATGTGTTAATTCCTACTAGGGGTGGAAGTGTTAGCCCTGGTAAAACAATCACTGTAATGTGGAGTACAAAGCAGATGAGCCTGAATATAGCTCGAGTAACAGCCTGTCAATGAGAAAACAGAAAATGAGCTCTGCTCAGCTGAGTATCCCATTCATTCATACTTTGATGATGAATAAAATATTGATTTATTGATTGATTGACTGATTAAGCATTGAGCAGGCTACTGCATAGAAACTCTTAGACCCCATCCACTCTGCACCACTCAGACCCCATAACGGATAGAAACTGTTACAATTGGGGTGCGGTGCAGTGTGTCCACACTGCCACGGTGTCCATTACGGGACTGGCAACACCGGTCCACACTTTGGGAGTTGGGTGACCGTTACTGTGGCACCCGATCCCACAATGCAGCTCGTGCTGCTCTAGGGGACTGGTGCCATGCATCCACACTATGCCCGGTAATGTTACTGAGGCATAACCGGTTTCATAACCGTTGTTGAAACCACCTCATACATGATTTCAACAACGGTTATGAAAACACCTTCTGTAACGTTACAGGTGTAAACGCAAACTGTTTGCGGTAACGGTTTGGGCACTCTGTAGCGTTACAGAGGGGTAGCGTGGACAGGGCCTTAGTAAGATTTCAAAACAGCACTATCTCTCCCACGCCCATTTACAGAGTGATGGAATTGATTTAAAGTGCCATCCTGAGAAATAACCTCAATTGAATCATAGGTGTGAATGCTCACAACCTTTTACCATATCAGAGATATCCAGTCTGCAAATCTCACATTAGTGTGCTGTGGCTTAACATTCAGCAACCCAGGAGAAAAGGACCACAGCAAAAAGCACCAAAAACAAAAACATGAATTTATCAACTTTGTTACAAAACCTGAAACACACAGATTTTTTAAAGCAATGTTCATTGACTGGTGCTGCCTATTTTACTGGAGAAAACCATTTGCACATAGTTTTTAAACTTTGGAGAAGCAGGTCTTGTAAACTTGCTGACAGGGAGGACTGGACTGTGAATTCAGGAGATGACATCATCAGCACCTCTTCAGTGAAACTGGCTTGTTTGAACAGGCAGAGAATTTTGGGTTGTAAAATGATTTGTAACTTTTAAACAAAGTAACTTGGGAATCTCAGTTTTGGCATGAGGGTGAGTGGGGCTATGCTGATCTATATTCTGAATTTATTGATGCCAGCAATTTGTGACCATAGTCCCTCTTTAAAACAAATGTTCATGTTAGCAAGTTTGAAAAATGGCACTGCTTTTATTTACATCAGTAAGGCAGCAACTAAGCTCCCTTAATGAAATTTGTTAGTCTAGACTAAACATTAACCAAGAAAAAGTTTATTTTTACCCTGGTTCAGTGGAAGATCCAGATATTAAGGATGACAGGGGCACTGGCAGAGTGCAGAGGGCTTATGTCTCGGCATGCAAGGGAATTTTAATAAGACTATGTTGTCAGTTATATGTCACTGCTGGGGCACCGATTGGGAACAGTACAGTTAGTTTACTACTGTGGCATTGTCTGACCTTGTTTTGGAGCACTGGTGCCTTGGTTATGTTTGGGGGATCCTCACAAAAGATGGCTCTAGTCTTCCCCCACTGACTGTAGACCACATACATATCAGACATCTAGTTTTAGTGGGTTAGTGTTGATGAGGGCAAGATGTGGCAATCATGTGTCAGTATCCCAAAAAATAATAATGTCAAAATAAACTATTGGTTTTGATGATTTTTTATTTGCTTAGACTAGCCAGTTTTAGCTAGAAAGCCTGTTTGCTGCCTGTGATAGGTTAGGTCTATCCTGGCTCTACCGAATAGTTTCAGGACTAGAGAGGTTTTGTCAGGGGCTGTGGTGGGAGCCAAACCAGGAATTGGAAAGAGATGCATTTTTGGAGTTGACCTTTAAGAATAGGAAGCAAATTTGAAGTCAGCACTTAACTGGATAAATGGGAACAGATGATGATTATTGGTAAAACTTGCAGGAAGAAGAGCTAAATAAGAAGACCTTACCTCAGTGTGAAAGGGGTTTATTTTGGGTTGGAATCTGCAGGGATGGAGAGGCAAACCCTGCAGAGCATAGAACTGAAGGGGATGTCTGAAGAACTTTCAGGTGAATGTATAGGGGGAGATTAACCATACAAGCCAAAGACAGGCAGAGGTGGGAATTCTGCCTGAAGGCCTGCATGAAAGTAGGGAGAACTGATAAAAGCTTTGGCAGAGAAGTCAGTATAGGCTGAATTGGGGCCCTAGAGTTAGTGGCCAGAGAGGATCAGGGAGAGGCAGTTAATGCCTGCTGCATAAAAAAAGGAAATTGCTGATGAAAGATTTTTTTGGAAAACTGGAAAAGAAACTGTTTGATGCTGTACTGTTCAAACAAGCGTAAAATAATGAGTTAGTTGTTTGAACTTTGAAACCTGCTTGACCTGTCATTTTGAATGTTCCCAAATAGCCTAGACCACATGGTTACATGATACCTGTCACACTCCCTTACTGATTCAATAAAGCATTATCATTTTTTGAATGTGGCTAACATGAACTGCTGCTTTAGTTTCAGACCAAATAGGTCATAAACAGATTAGTGCCACATCCTTCATTTTGCACACTTTCTGAAGTACAATGTAATTTTTCTTTCAGTCATTCATTATGGTTATTCAGAGAGAATTTGAAAACCACTGAGCTAGACTCTTTTACAGCAGCACCCTGTTACATGAATTAAATTATAGAGTTGCAGTCATAAAGTCAAAGCTACAATACCTAAATGAAATATAAAATAATGCACGGGTGGGTGTGTGTAACCAGAATTTTACACACACACAAGGTGTGGGATGCTACATAAACCCCGAGAGCGAAGCTCGAGTGGTTTATACAAGCACCCCACACCGAGGGTATGTGTAAAATTCTGGTTCTACATACACCCACCCATGTTTTATTTTTATAATTGCTGATGATCATTTTTAATAAGTGTGAGTTCGCATGTTTGAGAAAGTGAACGCAACAGCTGTTTTGGTAGCATTCACATCTGTGTGTCATATGTGAGCGTGAGAGTGATTGACAGCTAATGATTACAACCACCCGGTTATCCAGATATTAAAAATGTTCAACAGTAATGATTACATCATTATACAGTAATATAATACAAGCTACAATACACAAATTAAGAAAGTGCACTACTGGTTTATTTATTATTTATTTTATGCTTAGTTTTCATGCAGGATGGATCCCATGAGACATAATCTTATTTAACTGAATGTCCTGAAGTGTAGTGAGAAAGAAATACTGTGACCTACTGGGAACTGGATGCAACCCCAAATGCGGGGATGCAGGATATGTAATACTAGGGAAGGAAGTGTATTCAGGTCCTACCATGCCTGTAGTTCAGTGACTAGAGCACTGTAATCGTAATCCAGAGGCCTGGGTTCGATTTCCAGTAGGTTACTTTATTTCTTACTCACTACAGTTTGTGATTTAAATTGCATAGCAGTGTCTAATTCTATCCCAAACACATCTAATGTCATCTTGAATGTCCTGGAAGCTTTTTTTATGTTCTAATTCTTTTTATCTCCTCCTGACCCCAGCAAACTCTCTCTGGCGTCCTCCTAGACCCCCCTTGTCTCTACCTCCCATTGTGGATTATGCCTTCTCTGCACCCTGGGCCGGCACATCCCCCGGATCTGAACCCTCCGAGGAAGGGCCTTCCTGGGGACAGCAGAGAGGCAAGCCTGACATTGGGAGTGTGGACATTGGAGGGCAGGAGACACCTTCGCCTATCACTGGGAGGGGGGGGTTCTATGTTGTTTCTGCCCTCTCCCACCCTCCCCTCTGAGCCTGGAAGTGCAATAACACCCTATTGATTTCTGCTGCGGCTTAGCCCATCCCTTTCTGTGCCCTATAGCGTGGCAGTGCTCTGGCTTTCGCCTGAGGCTGCTGTGGTGCCGGGCTACCCATGGATCCCTTCCTGAGAGAGGAGAGCTGTCCTCCGAATGCTCAATCCTCTCTCCCCCCCCCCGCTGACCCCCAATGGCCTGGGCTCATTCCCAAACCCTGGTCGCCAGTGTGATGTGAGGTGTGACGTCCAGTGCCTCAACCCTCAGTGCCACTGGGCCGGCTTGTCCTGGAAGTTTTTAAACAACATTTACATGGATTATTACCTTAACTCCTAACCACATTTGATAATCAGGAAGAAGAAAGAAAAGGTTCATTATTGGGGTACCATCTAACTGGCAAGGAGTTCCAAAGAGATAGAAGAAAAAGTTTGTCTTCCAAAATGGCAGTACTTGTAGTAGCTAGGATTGCAAACTCAAGGCATGCTGTGGATCTGAGACCAGAATGGGGAGCCATTGTAGTAAGAAGGTTACAGAGGTAAGATGTGGCAGCACCTTTTACACATCTAAGGGTGACCAAGGACAGGTGAAGGCACTGCCTGTCAGCCAGAGAGAACCACTCAAGCACAGGATAATGATCTTAGTCATATGTCATGCAGGGCAGCCAAAACAAGCATGCCAGATTATTGTACAGAATATCTAGCAATAATTAGACTGATATATACACAGTAATAAAAAAAACAAAAACATTGTCTAACAGAAAAAAACCTGGATATACACAGAAAACCAGAAAGAAGTAAGGTTATCATGCAATCTGAAGCATCTTTGGGATGGGGTGGGCAATGATTCCAGAGACCCTCAGTGGCTGCACAGTTTGCACAATGCTAAGGCCAAGTCTGGTCCGGAAACATTACAAAAATGTCTTTTCAAATCAGGTCACAAACACATTGCCCCCCCCAAAAAAAAAAATATAGTCTTGAATTCAGGGACAGCCACCTGCTAATTTCAGTCCAAATTATATCACAAACAAATCTACTCCATTTCCAAATAATCATCTGTACAGTTCAAGAACATCTGGTTTCATTTCAGATCTAATAACAAACAAATGAGACCTCCAAAATCATAATTAGCTAGCATTCTGGTAAATGCAGTTCCACTAGAGTGACAACTATTTTTTTGTTATACCACCTTCACACACACACACACACCCACACACCCACACACCCACATACATACACACACACACACACACACACTCGGCTCAGTTTAAGAACATTCACTCATTTCAGTCCAAATCACATGATAAACAAATTGACTCCCAACACATGGAGATTCAGAAAAGCTGCTAATCCAACCAAAGATTGTAAATCCACAATACTTGGGTTGGCTGTATAGGTAGTTATGTTGGAGTGGGGAAGGTGTGTGTTCTAATGAAGAAGGTTATAGGCAGGGAGAGGGACTAAGTGGGTGATGTAAAATCTGTCGGGAATATTGGAGTAAAGAGAGTATATTGTGATGGCTAGGACCGACCTCTGCCATCTGGAGACTCTGATTTTGTTTTCTATTATGTATTTATGGAGTTTTTTTCCCCTGGTTTCCGTCCTCCTGCCCACACGTCCTTGGCGCAAGCATGTATGTGTGGAGGCGCATGCATGGCAGCACGCCCCACCCTAGCAGTCACTCCTAGCTGCCTGTGCTGGCACCGGGCCTCCACCCAGTGATGGCGGCACTGCGGGAAGGTGACCCCCTCCCCAGTAGAGGAGAGCCACTGCTCAATCCTGCTCCAACCCCCCCGGCCGATGTTTTTTTCTTTAACATGTGTTTTTACCTCTTTACTTTGGACCACTGGTGCTACTCTCCTGTGGGCTCACACAACCACCCCAAATGCCTTCCAGACCCACTCCTCATTGCCCACACATCATGGGACTGCCACTAGGATGTATCTGTGGTGCTTTCAACAGGATGAACTACCCCAAAAATATGCCAACAAAATGAAGTCCATGTGCATTTGTGGAGATACTAAGTAAAAGACTGGAATGGTCAGAATGCCAGTAATCACATGCATGCATTTCTAGCAGATGCAAAATCAGATTATTTAGCAGAAAAAAGCAGGTAGGTTATACAGGACAACAAAAAGGTCTCACCCCCTGAAGAAGCTATATTCAGTGATGTGCCAGGGCACCTAGCCAGCAACTTGCGCAACTCCTTTTTGTTGTCCAGCATTGCCAGTCTACTTTTCATCTCACAAAGTAGCTGATTTTACATCTACTACAGTGTGTGCAGGTAATTACTGGCATTCTGACCATTCTGGTCTTTTACATAATGCCTCCATGAGTGCAATGGACTTTTGTTTTGTTCACTCCTCATTGACACCTGGGACCATCCAAACTTCCAGTTGTTGTGTTGCCTTATCAGGACTGACTTATCCCTGTTGGGGAGGTCTCATCTGGCCTCATGGAGATGTATCACCTGTTCCCAACTGGCCCTCCTGTGCTGGCTTGTACCTCTGGGATCTTCCTTGGTCTAAAGTGGAGCTTTGCAACACCTAGAGTAACCACTGAAGGGGTCTCTGGTGGTGCCTTGCAGGGCCTGTTTGCTTGGAGGGCGAGAGGTGGTCATCATCTGGCACACTGGTGCAGCATTTCTTTATTTCTTGCCCCATATACCTGATGGCGGTTGTCATCCATGTCATCAGTGTCACCATCACCAAGCCACCACCAGGCGCCACTACAAGAGTGGTGTGTCGAGGGTCCTGCTCCGAGGGAGAGCATCCATCTGACACTCTGAATCCTCCTTGCCTTCCTACACTCCTGATGTTCAGGGCTTGGGGTGCAAACTGGGGTTACCAGATTGCTAGAGTGGTCTGCCATCACTGGGCATTATGGAACTGGTAGACTCTGATTTAAACAGGTCCTCTCTCTATTTTGGTTTTTTATTTATTTTTTTTATTTAACATGTTATCCGCTCCTGCCGCCTGCATGCCGACTCCTTTGGGAGTGGCAAAGGCATCTGATCTGCTATCGTCCCTTTCTACTTGCTAGTAAGTGCCACCTGCCTTCCCCAACAGAGCCATGGTTCACCCCCCCAGGCAGGGATGAGGAGCCCCCTCTCCTCAAACTTCTGAAATGTTTGTCGGGAAGCCGGGGCAGTGGGACAGGCAAGAGAGATCTGGGATGGTGCCAGGCGCTCCATCATCTTGGCATACAGGGGCCATTTCTGTCATTTTCTCCCACCCACAGATGTCAGTACGCACAGGGACCCAAGGGGGCATCACATGCAGAGTCATGGTGATGCACCCAGATCTGGATGGCATCCAACCCTTCCTTGGAGTCCCCAAATCTGCACTACCACCCGGTGTCACTCAGATGGCAGTATATTTATTTTTTATTTATTTAATTTGAATAGTTTCCCCAGGAAAGGCATACAGAGCTAAAATAGCTCATTTCCAGATGTGTCCTGGAAGGAGGGGGAAATGGGTAAGTACAATTGATATATACGTAACAAAGATACAATAGAATAAAACTTCAGTACATTGATTTAAAATAAACAATGACAGATATGTACAGTTGTAATTATGTGATGAAGACCAACACATATGAAATAGACATTGCCCATTCAAAAAAACTAGGGATGGTAGGCATGTTCTTTAGATTAGAGACAGAAAGGAGAAGTGAAAGAGAGTATAAAACTCGAGTGATGTGGAAAGGACAGAGAGGAGGGGAGGGGTTGAGTGTAGAGAATGGGAAGGTAAACCTTAGTCCCTCTGGGATGCAAACCCCACAAGGGCCAGATATGGCAGGGTACACACCAAGTCCGGGTACTGGTTACCAAGTCTGCAAGGAGAGAGATAAGGCCGTAGGGGAGAGGCAAACCTTTGTCCCTCTGGGATGCAAACCCCACAAGGGCCAGACATGGCAGGGTGCACACCCAGTCCATGTACTGGTTAACAGCTCTGCAAGGAGAGAGATAAGGTGGTAGGGGAGAGGCAAACCTTTGTCTCTCTTGGATGCAAACCCCACAAGGGCCAGATACGGTAGGGTACACACCAAGTCTGAGTACTGGTTACCAGGTCTGCAAGGAGAGAGATAGAGGAGTAAGAGAGAGACAAACCTTTGTCCCTCTGGGATGCAACCCCCACAAGGGCCAGACACAGCAGGGTGCACACCCAGTCCATGTACAGGTTAACAGCTCTGCAAGGAGAGAGATAAGGTGGTAGGGGAGAGGCAAACCTTTGTCCATCTGGGATGCAAACCCCACGAGGGCCAGACATGGCAGGGTGTAGACCCAGTCCATGAACTGGTTAACAGCTCTGCAAGAAGAGAGATAAGGTGGTAGGGGAGAGGTAAACCTTTGTCTATCTGGGATGCAAACCCTACAAGGGCCAGACATAGCAGGGTGCAGACCCAGTCCATGTCCTGGTTAATAGCTCTGCAAGGAGAGAGATAAGGTGGTAAGGGAGAGACAAACCTTTGTCCCTCTAGGATGCAAACACCACAAGGGCCAGACATGGCTGCGTGCACACCCAGTCAATGTACTGGTTTTCAGGCATGAAAGGAGAAAGATTAGGAGTGGAGATGTGCAAGGGGTAGGAAGAAACAGGAGAGAGAAAAAATGGGATGGGGACTGGCTATGTAGGAAGTGGGTCAGGAGCAGTTGCAGGATGGGGAAATGAAATTGCGAAGAGGAGAGGATAGTGATAGAAGGGACAGGGCATGGCGGATAGCTAAAAGAAGGGAGTTTCAGAGTTTAGGGAAGTGGTAGGAGGAAGCAGACTGTATAGCAGTGGGGCTGGCAATCTTCCCTACCCAGAGGAGGAGAGCGTCCAGTGGGATGCTCAGTCCTCCTCCCTTCGGCCAGTCCCCGATGACCCAGAGCTCGCTACTGAACCCTGCATCGTGCGCAGTAGCACTACCATTGTGCTGAAAGACCGGAGGTTCTCTCTCTCTTTAGCCATTACCGCTGTTCCCTATGCAGCTCTTTAAATGTGCTAGCTTCCTAAAAACTATAGAAACTTCGCTTTCCAGAAATCTGGCTCTCCTCATGGTGTGTTCTCATTCTCAGCTATAAAATGTACATCTATAGTAGTTGTACTGCTTTGACTTGATCAATTGGATTGAATCAAAATATTATATTGTGAACATTGTTATGGCACACAACCTTTTGTATGTGTTATGTTACCCAATTGTATTGTGATTCTCTTATTTTATTGTAGTAATTATTTTCAACATTGTATTTTCACATTGCAGGATACCATAGGAAATGAGTATTTGCTGAAGGGATTTATAGAGATACAGAAATGTTTAATGGACAGAAAAAGAATAATGGTCCATCCAGTCTGTTTCATTCTTTCATATACCCTCACAAGTCTAGCATTGGTTAGGCCTCTAATTAGTAGATCAATCTTCCTGCAGTTCCACTTGAACTAACCCCCACTCCCATTAGCATTAGTGCCCACCCCCACTGTCAAACTTAACAGTTCCTGGTGTCTATTCCAGTCCTTCTTGAAACTTGCCGTCAATTTTTTTCTGTTGTTATTAACTGTGTGTAATTTCTAGCTCTGGAATATGACCGCTTTTGCTGGCACCTCCAGTCCTGTCATCATACCATCTTCAGGACATATCTTGGCTCCAGTTGCTACTTGGTGTGCCCACCATGTGAGGCCATCGGGGTTTCCTATGCTCCAGTGGAAACCAAATTCATAATTGTAGAAGAACCTGGTTAATCAGTGTGGGGGCTGCAAGATGCTGGCATTATACTGCAGCTATTCTGTACTTTTATCCCCATTTACTCCCTCCCCCTTTGCATCAGCTGCATCATTGTGCACATGCAATTATGCAGCTGGTATGGGCATGCGCAAGTTGGCCTACTCCTTCTCCCCAAATGCTGGCCAATTTGATGCCTCCCATGCTACTGGGGGGGTTGCTTTTGCAGAGGCACAGACACCCACACTTCACCAGACAGAGTGAGCATCCACTTGTATCCTCTCCCACCCCCCACCCCCCGCTGTCCAGGCTAGCCATCCAGTGACTTGGGCTCATTCCCAAGCCTGTGTTGTCAGTGTCGTGAGCAGTAACCCTACCACTGTGCTGATGGGCCAGTTTGAAACTTGCTATCTTGCGGACGTTGACCAGCTCAACTAGCAGATGATTGCATTTCTCCCACTCTCTCCACGAAGAAGTATTTCCTCATGTCTCTCCTAAATTTTCCCCCTGCTGGCTTATAGTAGTGCACCCTTGTGATTAACCCCACACTTAGCTTAAACAGTTGCTGGTTTTCCAACTTGTATATACCCTTCAGGTACATAAAGGTTTGGGCCATGTATCCCTTCTCTCCTGGACTCCAGTGAATACATATTGAGGTTAGCCAGTCTTTCCTGATAAGTCCTTCTCAGTTGGCTGTGAATCATTGTAGCTGTTCTCCATTGAATTGTGTCCAGGCAATACATTTTGGTGAGGGCTCCAGAACTGCAGAGTACTCCAGGTGAGGCCTCAACAAGGACTTGCACAGTGGCTGGATCACCACCTTCCATCTGCTTGAGAAAGCCCTACCTATGCACCCCAGCATCCTGATAGCTTTCTCATATACCTTTTTTACACTGTGCTGAGGTCTTGAGACAGTCACCAGTTATAATTCCCTGGTCTTTCTCTTCTTTTTTTATTCATACAATTCTGCATTGGAAAGTACATATACATAAAGGATCAGTACACAGAATATACTCGCTGACAGAAACTGTTCAATGTATCTAAACAGAAAATTATATCTATCAAAAAAATAAACCTCAGCACTGAACAGGGACTACAGAGCAACACAAAAGTGTCAACGTCCGGCTAGGTGAGTCCATATGATATGTCACGCTCACCTATAAATGGTGCCCAAAAAGAGTCTATTTACTCATTTTCCTGACTCCTCAGAGTATTAAAATAAACTGTGGAGGGCTGTAAACCTAATGCAACAATGCAGGTTATAATACAGGCATCCATGGCTCAGTTTAGTTACATTATTCTTTACACATTCAGACAAGCAAACAAGCTGCCAATGCCATGTAAGGGGAATACATATTATTAAGGCAATTATCAGTTCACAAACTAAGATGTCTGCACCTGCACACTGAACAACGGTAGTGGCACCCCACACACTAGATGGCCCCCTCCATGGCTATTTTCTCTGCAGCCACCACCAGTCTGCCTGAATGAACATTCCTGCCCAACCTCCTGGTTTCCTGCTCTGGATCAACTAGCAAGGTCTCTTGCACCAAAGCGGTGCCCCACGCAATAGGCGGCTCCCTCAGTGGCTATTTTCTCCGTGGCCACTACCCGCCTGCCTGGATGAACATTCCTGCCCGGCCTCCTGGTTTTCTGCTGCAGATCAACTAGCAAGGTCTCTCATGCCTGAGCAGCGCCCTGCGCACTAGGCAGCCCCCCCCCCCCATGGCTATTTTCTCCGTGGCCGCCACCAGCCTGCCTGGATGAACATTCCTACCTGGCATCCTGGTTCCCTGCTCTGGATCAACTAGCAAGGTCTCTCATGCCCGAGTGGCACTCCATGCACTAGGCAGCCCTTCCACAGCTATTTTCTCCTTGGCCACCACCCGCCTGCCTGGATGAACATTCCTGCCCGGCCTCCTGGTTCCCTGCATCGCATCAACTAGCAAGATACAGCTGCTGTGTTTTACTGGAGCCATCCAGATACCAGCTACATCCCGACTGGTGCGGCGATTGTGGCTACTAGTCATGGATTGGTCCGTTCTGCTCCTCGACCTATTTTTGATTGGAGCACCTTTTTTTGCCAGTCTCTGGCATTGAAACTTCTCCTTTTCTTCAGTACTACTACAATGCCTGCTTTTGTAATCACCTCAGTGTTTTCTATATAGTTAAATTTGTCCCACCCCCTCCCCCACCCAGGATTCCCCTGCACTTCCTATCCAACTGACCTTTGCTAATATAGGTCAAATAGTTGCTTCATTGGGCGAGATTTTTGTGTGAGTCTGCTCTCTTAATTTCTTCTCCTAATCTGCTCTTCTACACCCACGCACTGTTCCTCTCATTTTACATCTCTGACTTAAATTGTATTCTTGGGCCACTGAATCTTAATACTGCTGACCCCCACTGGCAAACCACTCTCAGGTCATATACATTCTTCATCTCATTTTTATACTAGAAGCCTCTGGTTTCCCCTAAGGCATTCCCTCTCCTTTCTGGACATTTACAATGGATCATCATATGTTGTTGTTTCTCCTGGTGTCCACCCTGCCTTTGCTCCATCTGTCATTGTTAACCATACCCTAAGCCTGCTATTGGTGGCTGAACTTCACTGTGATTCCACACTGTTACTATTACGGAAGGCTTGGATTCAGATGGTTACTCTTGCCTTTCAAAACTGTTCCTCTCGTATACGTACCCTATTCTTTCTGCCACAAACTCTGGTATCTGCTTTTTCTGATTATTCTGCTCTCTAGTGATGTTCAGCTAAACCCTGGGCCAAGTAACTTCATACCAAATCCTATTAATAATGCCAAAGACCTGATAATTGTTCACCACAACATTAGGAGCCTTGAGCGCAACTTTGCTGAACTGGAAGCCTGGACCTCACTCTACAAGCCTGATGTCATTCGCCTAACCGCAACTTGGCTAAAATCCTCCTCCTCAGACTCTTCCTTTCTACAATCAAGACTTGATAGACCCTCACTCAAAAGTGGGGGTGACGATGCTATCTATTTTAAAGATCATCTCCAACTCTCCGCCATAACCTCACCTCCCCTACAACATTGTGAAGCACTTCATGCCCTTCTCACATTTGGGACCAAAAAATTACATATTGTCTGCATCTACAACCCCCCAAAAAGTGGTCAAAAAGGTCTGGATGAGCTGTTGGATCAAACCTTATTTCTTTCTGGGAAAAATGAAGTTCTTATACTTGGGGACCTAAATATAAACTGGCTGGGTTGCTCACAATCCATATCCCTGTCCAAAATACAAAGTTTTAACCTTCACTAGCTCATCACCAACCCCACCAGAATTGCCCCTCACTCCAATACAAGCACATTGCTAGACTGGATAATGATTAACTATCCAGAACACATAATCAACTCTGGTGTACTA
This sequence comes from Neoceratodus forsteri, assembly GCA_016271365.2. NCBI lineage: Eukaryota > Metazoa > Chordata > Ceratodontiformes > Ceratodontidae > Neoceratodus > Neoceratodus forsteri. The sequence goes on along the minus strand of CM028137.1, from coordinate 638,400,329 downwards.
GCTGATGTCATCACTGACCACTCCCTACTTTTTGTATCTGGGGTAAGGTGAAAACTGCTCCAACGATGCCCTGTCTCATTACCTTTCACAACTATGCTAATCTCGACTCACAGGCCTTCCTGCTAGATGTAGCTAGTATTGACTGGTCCTCTCTCTATAAATCTAGTGATGCCCAGTTTTCTCTTGATCTCTTCCTGACCTACTTCCTAGCACTACAAGACAAGCACTGCCCTCTTGTAACTCGCCGGGTAAAAAGTAGGCAAACCTGTTGGCTAAAATCTGACCTACTCAGTAAGCTACATCAGCAAGATAAAAGCTGGGTCCATTTCAAATGCTTCGGTCTATCTGCAGACCTTTATACCTATAGGTCTCTTCGAAATTCCTGCAAGAAAGAGATCAAACATGCCAAAAGCTCCCACTGCAAAGACCTTCTAGTAGACTCTTACGGTGACTCCAAGAAATTCTGGTCCCATATTAAGTTCTTCCTGGGCTCAAATATGTCCTCCACCCCATAAGACATGTTGCTAAATGGGGTCCACTGTAACAATCCGTGCACCATGGCAAACTTTTTCAATGTGCAATTCTCTGACCTTGCAAATTATACCTCCTCCTTCCCTGCCAAACCTAACTTAATCAATCCGACTAATACCACTGGGCCAAACTTTGTCTTTAAGTCTGTCGCTAGACTTGAGGTGGTAAAATTGCTTAATAATATCTCAGAGCATGCGGCCACAGGCTCTGACAATCTTGAACCCAAGCTTTTAAAACTGGCTGCACCGTACATAGCTGCTTCCTTATCCAAAATCTCTCTCTCTCTCTCTCTCTCTCTCTCTGTGCCAGGGTCATGTCCCTGATATTTGGAAGATGGCTAGGATTACCCCTGTTTTTAAAAAAGGCAACCTGAAGGACCCCTCATATTACAGACCAATAGCTATCCTGTCTGTTCTCAGTAAAATTCTCGAAAAGCTTGTTGCAGCTCAAACTACTGATTTCCTCCAGAAATATGACCTTCTAACTCCAGCCCAGCATGGCTTCCGTAAGTGTCATAGTACCACTACTGCACTAGTGAAATTTACATCAGATACCCTAGTGGTCATGGATTCTGCTTCCTTCACTGGGGCCATTTTCATTGATATGACTAAGGCATTTGACCTAGCTGATCACGCCATCCTCTTAGCCACACTTCAATCACTAGGTTTCTTGCCTAATGTTGTACATTGGTTTAGTAGCTGCCTAGCTGACCGAACACAGATTGTAAAGTTTAGCTCCACCCTCTCGGACAAGGCCACCACTAATATTGGAGTGCATCAGGGGTCCATACTAGGTCCACTGCTCTTCTCTATTTTTATAAACAGTATCACATCAAACCTCCATAAGACTGCCTCCCTGTTGTAAGCGGATGACATTGTTCTGTACTTCAGTGCTAAATGCACTGAGAGCATAAATCTGAGTCTCTCCCATGACTTCCAACAAATACAACAGTGGCTGGCAAATCACTAACTAGTCTTAAATGAATCAAAGACCCAAGTTATGTTATTTGGCTCAAGCTCCAAACTTAAACACTCCCTACACAATTTCAAAGTCTCCACATTAAGTGGTACGTCAGTCAGGGTGGTAAACTCATTCAAATACCTGGGTGTCACATTAGACACATTACTAAATTTTGACCTCCATATTCAGTTGACCTGAAAGTCTGTAAACACTAAACTTGGTAATGCCTATCGAACTAGCTATGCCTCATCCCCTCTGCTAGGCTCTCCATGGACCATGGGATACTTCTACCCTCACTTACCTATGGGGTTGCAACCTATACCTCCACATGTAAATCAAGTCTCTGGAAGTGGGATGCCACCTATAACAAAATATGTTGCTTTGCATCCTCCTCTCTTCGACTGAAACACCACTGCCTCCTTTACTCTGACCTTGATTGGCTTTCCCCGCATGCATCAAGGTCCTACACTCTCGGCTCCACTATTGACAACATTGTTAGGTCTCAAATACCCAAGCCCCTAGTGGGTCTCTTTCAAAATCAGGTATCCTGCTATGACCTACACTCTGCTGACAATGCCCCTGTCTGCATCCCTAGACACATCACCTACAAAGGTGCTAGTGCTTTTGCCTGTCACACCCCCCAATACTGGAACTCCCTCCCACTATCTATTCACCAGGCTCCTCCCACACCTCTTTCTAGAAAGAACTACGATACCATGTCATCTTGTCCTGTGCTTGCTCCTGTTTCAAACCACCCAAGCCCCTAAATACTGCACCGCTTACCACTTCTCAGTTTTGTCCTTATGTGCACCTCAGCACTTCTTCACAGCTGGCTGGCATAACTCCACACCCTGCTGTCTCTCACTTCCTACTTTTATCCCATTCCTTCACTACTTCCACTACCCTGTTCCTTGCTACCTTATTACGATTCCTTCCTCTAATATTTTCCTTTTTATAACTATCCTGTTTTGATAGTAATAATGTCAATCAGTTCATTGTTGAAATGGTTCCTCCTCATATCAAAATGTGCCCTAATTTCTGCAATATATTTATTTTACTACTTTGTTGCATGTGTTGTTTACCTGCTTGTATGTACAAAGTGCTTTTGACAAATCCTAATGTAATGTTACTGTTTCTGATGTTTGTTTCTGTACCCTCCCAGATGGTGCCTGAAAATAGTAATTTATATGGCTAGTGCACCTACCCAGTAAACAAAAACTAAATAAATTAAATTATATGTTGGTTAACCAAGAAAATATATAGGTGTACCAGACTTCAGTTACCTAAACAGCATAGATACTTTATAGTATCATGGCTGGACTTACAGTATTAAAATATACACTTACAGAAACTTAGAAAAATATTCAAACATCCAAACTGTATACAGTGTCACTCTTAGTACAGTAAGAAGAGATAAATTGTGTCAGTAGCAAAATCAAAGTTCAATAGTAGTTTTCTCCTTCTGACTCCTGCTCAACTATAGCATCCATAGCATTATGCTTCTTTGCAATGGCCAAAGCCAACTCCTGATCTCTGTGACTATGAATTTTATTTTTATATTAGAAAATGGGCTAAGGATTTCCCAAACTCTGACTGGCTGATGCCCCTGGCAAGGTGGGCATCTATCAGACAACAGAGCCCGGTAAAAAAATTGCCAGCTGCAGCTGACCTGATTCCCTTCATCATGGTGCCATTCATTTTCAAAAGGGTATCTGCTGACATTTTTTTTTTTTGCTCTCTAAGTGAGACTAGTACCAGTTACACACAATTTTGTTCCCCCCATCTGTGCCAGTTTCTGTTAAAACATTAAATGTACACCAAAATGAGACATACTGCCAAGGTATAAGTGCAGCAGCAGCTCAGCTTGTAATATCTGTCCTGATATGAAAATGTTGCTCGCTCATATATCCTTCACTGCACCGATCGGCCTCTCACTGACAAATTCCCACTGTCGCTGACCACAAATATAACTCATACACCATAGAGGTATAAATAATAAACTTAAAGCAATGTGTTAACATAAAAAATTAAAAATAAAAAAAGTTGGACCATTGTAGCCTCTGGCTGTTTCTCTGCTTGTGGGTGTCCCCTCATATGAAGGCATGCAACCTAATGAGCACGTCTTCCATGTTCAATAAAAAATAAAATACCCAAACTCATAAGTAGCAAAACTAAAATGATATTGCAAATGTATAGTTAAGACCCTTGGAATTCTGCATTTCTGTAGCTATGGAATTATCCACAGAATTTGCATCAAGTTGCAGAATAGAACAGTTATGTAAGAACTTACCATAACAGTAGATTTTTTACGGAATCTCTTTCATCAGGTCACACCTATGGAACCTTGCTGTCAGGCACTAAGATATCAAGGAAGATTTTCTGAAGCAGACTAGTAGGGTCTGCTAGTGCTGATGTCTCACATAAGTGTGGGCAGATCCCCTCCCTCCTCCGTTCTTTCCCCTGCTAGAGACCTTATGAGCTAGACCTCCTGCTAGGGAACTGAGGAGAGAGAAAGGAGCCCCACTATAAGAAGGGGCTGGAACAAACAGAAACCCCAGCTTGAGACAGAGAGCCAGGGAGATGGAGGGTAAGACAGCATGACCTGATGAAAGAGATTCCCTTGAAGATCTACTGTTATGGTACGTTCTTCTGTAACTGTTCTATCTTCTTTGGGGGTATCTCTTTCATCAAGTCACACCTATGGAATGAGTCCCAAGCAGTTCTGACGTCAAGACAGTCTGCATGGCAGGAGTCCAAAAGCCTAAGAAAGAAGGTCTTGAAGCACAGCTAGGCAAAAGCCTGCCCTCCTTCTACTGGCAATGTCCAGACTGTAGTGCTTTGTGAAAGTGTGGACAGTACTCCAAGTCACAGCAGCACAGATGTCTGAGGCTGATACATTCCTGAAACAGGTAACTGAAGTGGCCATGCCTCTGGGTGAGTGGCCATGAACAACCCCAGGAAGATCCTTACTGTACTTCCTATAAAAAAAAGTAATACAGTAAGCCAACCATTTGGGCAAACACTGTTTAGAAACTGGAATGCCCTCTTTTCTAGGGGCAAAAGAAACAAGCAACTGAGAGGACTTTCTGCAGTCCTTTGTACAGTGTGTATGGTACCTGAGAATCCTATGCACATCTAAAGTATGGAGCAATGCTGGGATTGGCATGCTCTGGGTAATAAACAAGCAGGTGGATAGATTGATTTAAAGTAAACTCAGATACCACCTCAGTAAGAAACTGAGAGTTGGAACGCAAAGACTCCCTGCCTTTGTGGAAAATCAAATAAGGCTGCTCAGACATGAGAGCCTGTAACTTTGAAATCCTTCGAGCAGAAGTAATAGCAACTAAAAATAATGCTTTCCACAACAGAAACTGTAGCTTGGAAGACACAGCTGACTCAAAAGAAGGCAAAGTCAGCTTCTCCAGAACAAAATTCAGGTCCCAAGCCAGGTCTGGATACAGATAGGTGGCTTCAAGTACAAAATGCCTCTCAGAAAAGTACAGGTCACATCCAGCTGGGCCACAGTATGACCATCAATGGGCACATGGAAGGCTGATATAGCAGACAAGTGCACCTTAATAGAGGAGTATTGGAGTCCTGCATCAGAAAAGGACAGGAGATACTCTAGAACCTCGTTCACTGGACAGGTGAAAGGGTCATGGTGATGGGAAGTGGTCCATATAGCAAAGCACTTCCACTTTATTGAAAAAGTGTCCATTGTGGAGGGTTTCTTGGCAGCCACCAGGACATCAGCCACTTTCTTAGACACCCTGAACTGGGTAGTGGCTATATCTTTGGGAACCAGGCATGCACATTGAGAGACTTGAGGTTCGGATGAACCAGAGTTCCCTATTCCTGAGTCAACAAGTCCTGGCAGAGGGGCAGAGGAACTGGAGGTTCCACAGCCAGCCACTGCAGTAATGGAAACCAAATCTGATGAGTCCAGAATGGGACCACCAGAATAAGGGTGGCTTCCTCCATTTGGTGCTTGATCATCACACTCTGAATTAGAGGGAAGGAAGGGAAGGCATAGAGGAACCTCCCTTTCCAAGAGAGGGACGATGCATCTCACCAGAAAACTCCATACCCTGGATTAGCAAGCAAAAAATGTGGCAGTTTTGCATTGAGTGGAGACACGAAAAGGGCCAACTCTGGATGACCCCAACTGTCGAACAGGTCCTCTAAGATTGAAGTCAGTAGTTCCCACTTGTGCTGTCTGGACAGTGACCATCTGAGGCTGTCCACCATGGTGTTTCTGTCACCTGGAACATCGACGGCCAACAGAACTAGACTGTGTTCTAGAGCCCAGTACCAGATCTTCATCACCTTCTGACATAGAGGGTAGGAGTTAGTCTCCCCTTGCTTGTCAATGTAATAAAAAACACTGAGGTTGCTCAGCTGCATCAGCAGGGGACCTGGACAGAGGTGGTTCTGGAAAGCTTGTAAGGCATACAGAACTGCTCTAATTTCTAGTACATTTATGTGGAGGTGGGCCTCCAACATTGACAAGGACCTCTGGATCTGGAAGAGACCCAGGTGCACCCCCCCAGCCCATTCCCAAGGCATCTGAGGTGAGAAGCTACTGCGGTGGAGGGAGTGAGGAAGGGCACCCCTCTCAGAAGATTAAGAAGATCCATGCACCATTGAAGAACCTTGCAGAGAGGGAAGAAACAAGAACTTGATATAGATTGTCTGTGCGTTGATCCCAATGGACTCTGAGGGTCTACTGGGGAATCCTCATATGTAGTTTGGCCAAGGGGATGGTGGCTATGACCACAGCCATTAGACCCAACAACTGAAGGAAGGTTTGGTGGTGATCGACTGGATTTGGGCAACCAGCTGGGCCTGGGCTATCAGACATTCCACCTTGTCCTGAGGAAGGAAGGCCTTACCTTGGGTAGTGTCCAGGACTGCTCCAATGTACTGCAGTCATTGGTATGGGGAGAGGATGGATTTGGGTAGACAGATGGTAATCCCCAAAGCCTGGAATAAATGCCTGGTGTGGTCTAGAGTCCACAGCAGGAGATCCCTGTACTGGACCTTCAGCAACCAATCACCCAGATAAGGGAAAACATACACGCCGTCACACCTGAGAGCTGCTGCCATTGCTGCTAAACACTTGGTAAAGACCTGTGGCACAGATGAGAAGCCAAAGGGCAAGACTCTGGATTGGCAATGTTCCCCTTGGAACAGGAACCTGAGATACTGCCTGTGGAGGGAGTACACCTTGATATGCAGGTATGCATCCTGCATGTCCAGGGAGCATGACCAATCTCCCTGCTTGAGCAGAGGCAGTAGGCCAAGCAGGGTGACCATCTGGAACTTCTTGTACTGAATGTAAAGATTTAGTTCCCTGAGGTCTAGAATAGGCATTGTATCCCTGGTGCACTTGGGAACAAGGAAGAAACAGGAATAGTACTCCTTTTTTCTTTGCTGACTGTGCTTGGCTCAATAGCCCTTTTGTGCATCAGAATGAGCACCTCCCGCCACAGCACTGGAATTTGAACTGGAGAGTAATGGGAAGGAACAGATGGACAATCTGGAGGCTGTTCCAGAAGTTCTAGAGTGTGGCCATGATCGATGAGCTGCAGGATCCAAGCCTCTATAGTAAGGTCCCTCCACTGGTCTCAATGAAGGGAGAAACAACCTCCTACCACTACCTCCTGGATTAGAACAGCAGGAGGGGTGTCAAGCAAGGAGTCATGCTGGGGTCGAGCCAGTGGTTGGAGCTGCACCATCACCTATGGGGCTTTGGGAAGGGGTGCCAGAGGTGGAGGATGGGGCAGGCAAGGAAGCAGTGGCTCTGAACTTGCCCTGAGGTCTGGTTCCTGACCTTGATTTATGAGAGACCTTGTGAAAGGAGGGTCTCAGTGTACTGCTTGGCTGGGTATGATAAAGGGAATGAACAGACCAAACAGTCATGCCAGAGGCCTGCAGGTCATTCATAATGTGCTGCATATCAGGGCTAAAAAGCTTAAGGCTCACAAAGGGAGTGTTTAAGATCTGCTGAATATCAGCAGCAAAACCTGAGAGTCTCAGCTAGGAGAACTGTCTAAGGCGAATACTAGTGGCAGCTGCTCTGGCAGTGGAATCAGACATGTCATAAATGGCTCTTTGCAGGTGCTTACTGACATCCTCCTCAGCCTGAAGACTGTTAAGGAGTTCTTGCCTCTGAGGACCCCCAGGAAGGGCCTGTGCTGCAGCCTTCCCCTTCTTCTAGAGGTATTCTGGTAATTGATCAAATAGGATAGGTTTATGACAATTCTAAGGCCTAGAGTGGCAGGAGCAAAGGTCCTTTTGCTCCAAAGGTTGAGCCTGCTAAGAAAGTTTTGGATGAACTCCACTCATAAATACATTTTATCAGTTTTCACTTTTTATTTCACACTCCACCATGAGTGTGAAATAAAAAATGAAAATTGATAAAATGCATTTATGAGTGGAGTTCATCCAAAATTTTCTTAGCAAGTTTTACTGGTCACTTTTTGGATGGCCCAAGATGGAAAATAACTGAAACCTCTACAAGAGTGAGGGTAACCTGAACCTTACTTATAAACTACCCAAAGATTAAGCCACCTGGATTCCCTGTCAGGGGAAGGGAACTTAGTTGTTTGGGCACCTTGGACCTGTCATGGGCAGCCTTGATGACCACTGAGTCAGTCTCTGGCTGAGTGGCATATAAAGGCTTACCTAAAGGGGCTTGGTAAAGCTTATTAGCTTTTCTGGGTATGGCAGGCATTGATTTAGGCCTGTGCCATGCAGCATTGGCAGCATCCTCCAAGGCTGGAAGCAAAGGAGAGATGATCTTGGGTGGAGACTTGGGAATCTCCAGGAAATCTACTAGATTCCTCCTGGTGACATCCTCTTTCTCAGTCTGGAGCCCCATAGTGACTTGAAGCTGCTTCGTGATATTGAAGAAACTAGGGTTCTCAGGAGGGGACCTGGGGGTATGCTTTACTGAGACTTCACTCCCAGAAGAGACAATAGATGTGTCCAAGGCAGTCCCCCCCCTCATCTTCATCCTCATCCTCTTCTTCAGGGAGAATGAGATCAGGGCGGTACTCCACTTCTACATCAACCTGATCAGAGGCAGGCATCGACGACAATAGAACAGACGGCACCTGGGGAGGGGCCAGATGGAAAGGGTGAAGAGGAAAACAGATGCTCCGATCTCCATTGATTTCTTTTCATTCCCAAAATGGCAGGCACTCCCCAGCTAGGGCAAGGATAAATTTACCTCATGGTGTTAAGGTTAAAACTTTAATTTTTTAGATTTGTTACCAAGCACAGTAAATGGTTGACCAATCAGATCTCTTCTCATGTTGCTTCATTTACATATTCATGAGTTCTTCACATGTCACTGCCACATGTCACTCAAGCTAATTCTCCCCTCGCAACTGCACATGTAGCGCTTCCTGCCTATGCTGTTATTCTAAACTGTTATTCTGACTGTGCCTTTTTTCTCCTCAGCACTGCTCAATCTTTTCTCCATAAAGTTCACAGTTATAACTGGGAGGCATAGCATAGTGGTTTAGGGCTCTGAGCTGCAAACAAACCTGGAGACCTGGGTTTGAATCCCACAGCCCCAACTTGCATACTGTGTGATCCTGAGCAAGTTACTGAACTTCCTTGTACTCCCCGGTCACACCTGGAAACAAGCTGAGACTTAGTGTGCCTTTCCTTGTAAAACAATTTCCCCTTTCCCTGTCCCTTGCAATGCCTACACAATGCCAGGGACACCAGAGGCACCTCAAAATCTGGGGGAAAGCCCCAATGTAATGTCACCTTCCCTGGTCTAGGGGTAAAGTCACTGAGGGAGGGACCCCACACAGAAATTCCATAAAATCACTTACTTGACCTCCCGAGCCTAAATCTGACCTCTGGAGCTTCTCAGACAAACAGCAGGGCAAATGGAGTTACAATTATAAGAGGTTATTAGGACATAGTTACAAAGTCAAATGTTCCAATGGGGGAGGGGGTAAAACAAATCAGGATCCTCTAATTTTCCTCACTTGAGCCAACAGATTGGATGTTAAGCTTCATTTTTTTTCATTTCCAACATTTCGGCAGCACAGTCTCTGTACAGGTTACTGTTTCACCACAGGTTAACCGATCCATTACTCCTGGGTTAGCTTCGGCACTGGTGGGATACTTTCACTGGCATAAGAATGGCCCCAGTGGAGGCACACAGTTACTCTTAGAGCTCTCTGTCCCAGGCAGCAAAAGCGGGAACCCCTTCGGCATCTCCTAGACTATCTTTTCTTGTTTCATTTCAAATGGCATAATACTCAGTCCCAGTGCTGGTAGCTGAGCTGCTCTATGTCATCAAACATTTACATAAACTCTGTCATCCCACAAAGTCTATTGCTGGACACTTTCTCACAGAATTAAACTTTAAAAGGTCACCCTCTTATCCCATAAGGGCTTCTGTCTTGTGCCAGCTGGCACTATCTAAATCTTTGAGGGCAATACCAGCCCACAGTTACACTCTGAGACAAATTCTCACTTTCTGACAGGAATTTTGACTTTTGACAGTCACTTGCAGTCACTTGGAGAGGGAGGGCACTGCTGGATGCCAGATCAAGTTACTTTACAGAAGAAATAGTTTTAATATTGCCTCAGATATTGTGCCCACAGTTCTTTGCAGGACCAGCTTTCTGTCAGACAGGCTTCACATTTTAACATTAGTTCTTTTCTCCTGCTAGAGAGGGGGCACTCCCCTTTCAAGGCTCTGATTCAATGGCAGCCACCATGATCAAGCACTTTTTTCAGTGCCGGGCTATATAGAGAAACTTTCAGACCAGTAGGAGCTGGCAGTGTGGCCAAGCACAGATATGCCACCAGCTGCAAATCACCAGTCTCTGCCCTTCATCACAGACACTGACTCCTCCCATTTGGAATGCCAAGTCAGACCAGCTGACCAAGTCCTTTGAGGGTATAGAAAACTGGCACAACCTAGAAGTTGCTGGACAGTCTTAAAGGTACATAGCTCCTGGGGAAACTACACTATGTTAAAGCATTAGTTAGGGTTGAAGCAGAAAGCATGAAAAGTACGGAAAGACCATATTAGGGTGAAAAGTCCACTGAGCCTTCTTGACTCTGTGGCAAGGAATTCTTCAGGGTTTGAACAACTATGCGATGCAGCATTGGCATTACCCTAACCTTGGCACTGTCTGTCCAGGCTGAGATTAAACAACATTTACACACCAATGCTTGGAGACATGGTGCCAAAGACAAGGTGGCAATAACACTGCATCACATAATCATTCAAACCCCAAGAAATGCCATACCACAGATTTACCAAGGCTCAGTTGAGTTTTTGTCCTTACTTTGCATTTCCCTACTTTTGACACTTCGTGCTTCAACTCTAACTGATGCTTTAACATGCTTTTTTGCAATGAATTCCCCTATTATTTTAAAAAAGATATTTAACAACTATGCTTCATGTCAGCAATAAGACATAACAGGGTGTGTGTTAGACACTTTAACACATGACTAGGGGGTGTAGTGAGGCACAAGGCCACAGGCTGAGTGCATCCAGCCTCCTAGCTGTGTGTTAAAGTGTCTAACATACACCCTGGAGTGGCTTATTGCACTTATGAAATGGCTATCAAAAATACAGATGTATGTGATAGCTAAAATGTATAGTATTTAATAGTGGAAAAGTTTAATGTTTGTGTTACTGTTTAATAAAATAGTTCCTCCGCCTACTGTTTTTTATTTTAATTGTGGACTTTTTAGCTTCTAAGGCTTCTTTACTTGTATTTTCTTTTTCTCTGTTACCCTGATGCGAAAGTGAAGTTGCAAAAGTGAAAGTGTCGCATTATGCTGTTTTGAAGGTACAGCTGACCAGTATACTGTTTTGGGAAGTACATGGAAAAAAAAAAATATTAAAGTAGAGAAAGCAAGCAAGTGGGCGGGAGGGTTGGAAATCAGCAGGTTGGCTGTTCAGCGTACAGTGCGCGAGTGGGTCTGGTTCAGCAGTACAGTGATTGGGTGGGTCTGGATCATGATGGTGGGAGTTTGTATTTAGTTTGTCAGGAGCGCGAGTGAGCAGGTTGTTAGTTGGAGGACAGACTGTGCCTGGCGTGCCTTTCGTGCCAGCAAGTGCTTTGACAAGTGGGGGAGAGGCTGACTTATGAAATGAGTACAAGAAATCTAGTTGATTGATTTCTCACTTAAGTGACCAGAAAACATTTTATTTCAGCTTTGAACTAAGCCTTACTGTTTTCTGGTCGCTTTAGTGAGAAATCAAGATGGTTGATTATTTTTTCTCAACATTCTATTTTGGGCTTACTTACTAAAATCCCTGCACAGTTTATAGCATGTACTTTTTCCTGTATGTTAGAAATATTAACAAACAGTCAGTGGCCAAGAAAATTGCTAGATTTCTTGTACCCATTTCATAAGACTTTGTGATGCCAAGATTATGTCATTTAGGTGCAGCACCTATTTTCCAAGTGGCTTCCCGGGGACATTACAGCATTACAGCAGTAGAATATTGTATTATTGCATGAGAAAATAAAGCAGACATTGTCAGTACTTGTAGTGGCTGGCCTTTCGCTTGTGGCATACTTTGTGAATAGCCAAGTAGGCCATTTGCAAAACACTGGGCCCCACATACAGGATTGGGCTTATAGCATGATTTGTGAATGTGTGTGGCAACTCAGACTGGTTCTGTCTTATAGAATAGTCCTGTAGGCCATTAAAAAAAAACATAGGGACCCGCACACAGGCTCAGACCTTTACCATATTTTGTGCATGGGGCCCCTCCCACTGGAACCCCACACCCACTCCCACCACAGACCACAGACCCATTCCCCACAGCTACTCCCTAGAATGCCCAAACCCTTTCCATACTGCACCTCTTCCCCAGCACTGGACATATTTACAGTCTGACTCCACTTCTCCAGGCATCCCTTATGCACCAGATGCACTCACTGTTCCCCCATGACCACCATAGCCACTGCTTCATGGTGCGGGGAAAAAGGATGCAGTACTCCCACCCACCATCCCCACAGCACTGATGAAGTTTAGTGAAAATCCCCCACCCATTGTCCATAAATACATTCAGTAAAACCCATCCTCCTCAAGTCTCCCCAGTTCCATTTGTCCCAATAAAGTATGTAACACTCCAGCACCCTCTGGTACTCACCACCCTTCCCCCACCCCCAAAAAAGGATACAGTGTAGACACAGTATAAACAAACAGATATTCCCATTCCCTACACAATGTCAGAAAATGCAACACTCTCAGTTGTACCCAAATTCCTCCACTGTCCAACCCAGTAAAACACACACACTCCCAATATCACCACTCTTTGGCACCCACCACTCTCCCCTCTTACCTCCCAAAAAAGAATATAGTGTGTTCCACATTAGGTGACCACTGCAGCCCTCTCTCCACCTTATCAGGCTGCTATGTATTGAATAAATGGTGTGTGCCAACATGCCTTGTTTCATTCATTAGATAGTGGCCAGCTGAGTTAGTGGGAGGGCTATGCTGGTCACCCACCAAGGAAGACACTGTATCTTTTTTTGAGGGGTGAGTAGGGAGGGAGGGTGGTGGGTACCAGTGGGTGGTGGGGCAGAAGGTATCATATATTTTACTGGGGCTGAAGGGAGGGAGGGAGGAAGGTGGGCTTAGCTGAGTGTTTTGTTGTGGTTACAGACATTGGGTGGGGAGAAGTGAACATGTGTTTGTTTATACTGTACTGTGCCTGCACTGTATCCTTTTTTTGGGTGATGGGGAAGGAAGGTGGGTGTCCCAGAGGGTTGTTGGGCAGGATGTATAATTTATTTTGCTGAGTTTGGCAGAGGGAGAATGATGAGTTTTACTAATTGTGCTTAAATACAGACATTGGGTGGTGTAGATGTAGCTGGTGGTGGCACTACCAGTAGGGGGAATTGGCTCCTGACTACCAGTAATTTAAAAATCATAAAACTGGCAGCTGAGTGCCTTGGTAAGGGGGGGGTAGAGAGATGTCACGGTGGTGGCAACATTACTGAACGTGGGGGTGGGCTCCTGACCATTGGTATTACTTGGTATTTTGGGGCATAAGAAGGCTGATTGCCCATCGAGAATGTCCCCCACAATTTTGTGGAACATTAAGATTTAATTAACACTTAGCCAGAGGTCTAAATGTTTCAAAGTTTTTACTGTTTACAAGATAGTCTGGTAATTTATTCCAAATTCTTGGTGCCTTTACTGTGAAGAAATGTAGTCTTTTATTGGTGTTTGCTTTCTGAATTTCCATTTGTCTAGAATGTGGTAATTTTATAACAAAAAATTGGTGACCAAGGGCCTTCAGGGGAGATGGGTGGGAGGAGGGAGACACAGTGCCAGTGGCACTACTGGTATGGGGATGGGCTCTCAACTGCTTGTCATTTAAAATGACATTACTGGTGGTTGACCACCTTGTTGGTGGAGGGAGGGAGGGAGGGAGATGCAACAGCAGTGACAATACCAGTGGTGAGGATGGGCACCAAACCACCGGTCAGTCATGTAGCAGTAATGCCAGCTTCTGTGTTTGCAAAGTTGCACAGATATGTTTAGATCATATGCCATTGGTTGCTGTGCACATGATAGAGGTAGTGGCACCTGTAATAGTCTTAATGTGTTTGAGCAAATTTGGATATTTTTACAATTTTTTCTACTTCCCAGCAAATAAAACATGGAACCAAATTTCCCCAAAATTGACAGGTCATAAAATCGTGAGTGAGAATACATGTTTTAATAAATTTTATGACAGCATGTCAAAAGATGGCCAAGATAAGTGGCCAGACTCAGGGGGTTTGTGTGGAAGTGCCTTCTCAACCCAAACTATAGTGACACTACTGCACCACTATAATAACTAGTAGAAATGCACTTTAACAGTCCCATTTTTGACAAGGCACATGGTTACATAGCAAGCAAGCAAGCAGTACTAAACATTTACAATGTAACTTTTACTAACTACAAGTATAACAATATCATAATACAGATGATTGAAACATGTCTTAGAGTCACTGTCAGGTATTTTTCTACTTGTTTGCTTGCTCCATCTCACTGGAACCATTCACCTTTCCCATGCATACCATAAATTTACAATGTAGTACATACACCCACGGAGCCATGAGAACCAACAGAGCACATTGGCTGCCATACCATTGTAAAAGTCCGCAGACGCAAATTTTCCATACCTTATCTTTCCAGCTTCATAAACGTACAGTATATTGCAGAAGTCAACCATGGAGTTTTCTTTAGGATTTTGAGACGTGTGCTATCTGACATGCCTTTGGGACAGAGTTATAAAAAGGTCTGCCTTTATGATAAATCATTTCATAAAAAGGCTTGATAGGGGATTTGTGGGGCTGTCAGTAACATGGAGGTTCTGCAGACATTTTCCAAATGATTTTGTGATATATATCATCATATATGTTTGAAACATTTTTCTGAATAGCCCACCAAGTACCCAGAAATGTAGTCATCCGTTAAATTTTATTCTAAAAATTCACATCTTCATACCTTTATATCCTAGCCTAGCCTATTGTAAGGCTCCATCTTGGATCCAGTTCCCCACCCTGAGCATGTAGTTCACACTTGCTTCATCTAGTATGTGGGAGGGTCCCAATGAGGCATGCAACAACAGAACTCACAGACACACAAAATATGAACTCAGGAAACACAGAGAAACATTATGCAAAGGTATTGTTATCAGGTAGAGGTGGAATTGACTTACAGGTTATAAAGCTGAACTTTCTTTAATCAAAAGAAATGCCCATACAGTACAGATGGACTGAACTATTACTGTACACTTATGAATTCATTGTATGAAGGACAAAGAACTGTCCGCATACAATGGAAATCTAAAATAAGTAGCTTCTCATAGCATACCATAAAGTAACATGCCTAAAGTATGGGCATTAACAAATAGTCTGAGCGTGAGTTATCCCTGACAGATGGCTTATCACAGATTTGTTAAGTGGGTTTTCCCTGTCGACACTCTGGTTGGTAGTTCCAAATTTGACCAGCTGGTGCCTTAATGCAGGCATAGTAAGTCATAGGTTAATCATTACACTTCTATATCATCAGTGTTAATGGGGGGTGAAAGCGGAGACCCTTCTCACAATTACTTCAGCAACTTGTAAGAACTAGAAGACAGATGTACGTGTTAAAAGGATCAAGCTTTACAGAATTGGTGGTGCTGTTGACAGCTAATATATCTGTAACAAATCACTGGATGAATTAATTAGCTTTTCAAATCCTGCAAGATCGGGCCAAGACTAAACTGTCTCAAACCCTAAAGAACTAAGATCAGATTCAAGAACAATTTATTTTATTATATTTACTTTTTCTGTTTTTCTAATTTCTCTGTATGGAATGTTGTACAGGACAGTTTGCATTCAAGTGTCATGCCAAAGAGTTGGTTTTACATTGTGTTTATTTTATTAAGTTGGTAATGCATTGGCAACTCATATTTTGTTGTTTCCCATCACTTAGCCAGCTGAAGAACAACTTTCATTAATTGTTTCTGCAACTCAATGGGAATGCCTCTGCAGTTCTGTTCAGTACAATTCAAAACTGAGTTGTAACTCTTGGTATACAGTTTTTGCAAGACTTTGCACTAGATCACCAACATGCAACTTTTTTAAAAAATACAAAAGCAACTTACTGGCATGTCATTTTAATGTGAACTGTACTGTAGCCCACATAGTTTAAATTTATTTTCATTTAAAGACTAGGTACAGGAAAGACCTGTCTAAACTAATAAGACCTTGTCCTTCAGGTCAGTTTGGTCATGAATAATATTTAATTGATCTAAACATAGAGACACAGAAAAGAGAAAAACAGAAGGACAAAAAAAAAAAAAAGACCTGAACATTTCTTCCATTTGGGAACTGCACAATCAATGCAAGACTTCTTCCAAAGAAGCAAAGCTCTATATTACTGTATTTAAACTACTGGGAGACCAAGAAAAACATCTGTAAATGACTCTGGACAGGAGTAAGGAAGTCTTTCACCAACATAACTGGGAATAAATTATATACATTACTTTCATTGCTGGGGATATGATCAGTGATCTAGCTGAGACTTGTGGAGTTCAGTTTTCACTCCACAAATCTCAGCCTCTGTCTTGCCCCCCGATGCTACTTATTTATATACATTACTTTCACTGCTGGGGATATGATCAGTGATCTTGCTGAGACTGTTGTGGAGTTCTGTTTGCACTCCTCAAATCTCAGCTTCTGCCCCCCCTCCCCAATACTATTTATTTATTTATTTATTCCTTTGTTTTACCAGGAGAGACACACTAAGCTGAAAGCTTGTTTACAGATGCAACCTGGGAGCACAAGGAAGTTAAGTGACTTGCTCAGGATCACACAGTGTGCAAGTGGGGGCTGTGGGATTCAAACCCAGGTCTCCAGGTTTGCAGCTCAGAGCTTTAAACCACTGTGCTATACTGCCTCCTGTTTGTTGTGTTTGCCATGCGTGCAAGAGAACACGTTGGTATGAGAGTGCCTTTTGAGGGGTGTGACACTGTCTGCCCAATGCAGAGCAGTGTTGCAGGGGCACAACAGTGCCATATCAAGCAGCAACCAGGCTGACAATGATGGAGTTTCTGGCTTGCTGGGCAGGGATGGCATCAACTTCAAAAGAAGTTGCTGTCTCTTTGATCCACGCTGCCCAACAATCAAGGATCATCTGTCATCAGCCTGAAATGTGTGCCTGCAACAAAGAAAACCATCCGTTGATGTCTGTTGTTGGTGGCCCTAATTGTCCCCCAACCTGACCCTCCCTGTCTGCACCCCCCCCCACACACACAGTAGTGACACTGAGGGTGCTCAATCCTCCAGTGTCTAAAACTGTTCTTCATCATTTTTCCCCCGAAAAGAAGAAAACCATCCACTGAAGTCTGTTGTGCCCCCCCAAACATAAGTTAGTGACACTAAGGGTGCCCAATCTCCCAGTGTCCTGTCCCTGAAATAAAGAAAACAGTCCCAAATCATTTTTTTACCTGAAAAAAAGAAAACCATCCATTGTTGTCTGCTACACCATTATCCACCACCCACTCGATCCTCCCACTCAGAACCCACCACCCCACCCCCATCCCATACTTACTCACTGGAAGTCTGCCTCCGTAATCTTCCTTGGACCATAGATACGTCTTCACTCTTCAGATCCCAACCGTGAACTGAGGTAAGTGCTTCAGTGTATTTCAATGGGGCTTTCAGCATCATTGTATTTCAAAGGAGTTTTCAACTTAGTGGCATAACATGACCATTTTTTAATATTTTTACCCCAAATTTTCAACATACCTTTTTGGGACCTCACCTCCTGAACAATGCAAGTGATGTTAGGTAAATCTGCCCCGAAAGGTGATTTCATGGTCACTGCATGAAATCACCTTTTGGGCAGGAGTTGAAAATTTTCTCCACCATTGTTCATGAGGTGGGGTCATGAGAAGGCTATGCTGAAAATTTGGTGTAAAAATATTAAAAAACAAACAAAGTTATGAACCTGCATTGAAATTTGTGAATGTAGACTCGTAACTTTGGCTATTTTCAATATATTTTGACCCCAAATTTTCCATACAGCTATTTCTTCACAGCACCTCATGATCGTGATAGATATCATATTTCAGATACTGGCCAAAGTGGTTTTTTTTTAATTTTTTTGCATCCTGAAAGGTGATTTTACAGCCATTGTGCAAAATCACCTTTTGAGCAAGAGTTAAAATTTTTCTCTGCCTTTGTTCGTGAGCTGTGGTCACAAGAAGGCTATGTTGAAAGTTTGGTGTAAAACTATTAAAAAAATGAAGTTATGAGCCTGTGTTGAAATTTGTGAATGCAGGCTCCTAACTTTGGCAATTTTCAGTATTTTGATCCCAAATTTTCAATATAGCCATTTCATCACAGCACCTCATGAATGTGACTGCTGTCCTTTTTCAGATCCTGGCCAAAATATATTTTTTTTGCATCCTGAAAGATGATTTTGCAGTCACTGCATGAAATTGCCTTTCAGGCAGGAGTTGATATTTTTCTGTGCCTTTGTTCATGAGATGGGGTCATAAGAAGGCTATGTTGAAAATCTGGTGTAAAACTATTAAAAAACAATGAAGTTATGAGCCTGCATTGAAATTTGCCAATGTAGGCTCGTAACTTTGTCTATTTTCAATAAATTTGACCTCAAATTTTCCATATAGCCATTTCTTCACAGCACCTCATGAATGTGACAGCTGTCATTTTTCAGATCCTGGACAAAATGTTTTTGTTTTACATCCCGAAAGGTGATTTTGCTGTTGCTGTGAAAAATCACCTTCCGGGCAGAAGTTGAACATTATCTCTGCACTTGTTCATGAGTTGAGTTCATAAGAAGGGTATGTTCAAAATCTGGGGCACAAATATTAACAAACAAGACAGTTACACTGCCCATCATCATCACTTCTACTTTGCATTCTTAACTGTTGATGAAATAATTCCTTCACTGAAGCAATTTTTAATGTCACTTTCAGTGGTATCAGCACCACACACACCCTATGACACCAGTGCTTGCGGTGAACACTCTGCATTGACAAATGCTTGTTTATGTACATTACTTTCACTGCTGGGGATATGATTAGCAATCTGGCTGAGACCGATTAGACCCAATGAAACAAAAGTCCCACTTTCAGGGGTGGCACAGGATTATTTACAGATAATACCTATTGGGTTCAGACATTAAGCAACACTGTACAAAATTTAGTTACGTAGGTGGGTACATAACTGGATGCAAACATTAAGGTATTTTGTGAAAAAACAAGTTATGAAAAAAACAATGAATGCAAAGTATTACAACAAGAGAACTACAGTTTCAACAAGCTGTGCAAACTGGTACAGGACGACTACAGTTTCAACAGAGCTACAGTAAATAGACAGTTTAGCACTAGCTATAAAGTGGCAAGAAGCAGGAGTACGTATTGTAGGATAGCCTTCTGTCTACAGAGGGCTCTTGACCCATTACATAGGCAGGTTGTCTGCCAACCCCTTGTGGCATTCCTCCTTGACCCCTGTCCCCTATGTTTCTGACATCCCAACTTTCCAACTCTGATCATTACATTGTAGTGAGGTACTTTAAGCACTACTACACATCAAATGGCCACCCCAGCTTGCAACCCCAGCACTCTCATCTCCAGTGATCTCAGCTTGATTCCAACCCATACGAACAATTTCAGCAATGGCAGCTCCAGCAATCTCAGGGCCAGACAACCCCTGGAATGGTTCTGTGTGTTAACATCACCCGCATAATAAAGCCTGGCTATACATCACAGGTGGCACATCACAGTCGATAACACTGCAGGTAAATATCATCGCGGGCAACAATACCGCATGTTACCAGCCCGCGGTGTGCTACCAACCCCCACAGGGCCCGATCGGAGATGGAGGTGGGGCAACAGCAACAGACATATTGTGGCACCTAGTGGGCATGGCACCGGGACGTATGAAGAGAGAGTACAGTGCCACACCGACCGGCAGAGAACAGCCGCAATGCCACCCTGCTGCCACACCAACAGCCACCGAAGGCCAACACCTGGGAGCCAAACAGGGGACGGGCACTGACAGGATTCCACAGGGTACACTGTAGCCATGGATCCTAGTGCCTGCACCCCATGGATGGATGTGCCTCCAGAGCACCACTCCACACAGCCCTGTGAGCCCCAGGAATGCAGACCCACCCACAGCCCCCAAACCTGCCCAACAGACAGCCTGCCTACTCTAGCCATAGACAATGCTACCTGTGCCCGTGTTGCCCCTGCCTCGAGGAGGACACCTACCTTATATGCAGCCAGTCGGTTGTCCTGCCACCTGCTCCCTGTCTGCACAGTTATGTCCTGCGATGGTCTATCCTCACTTTATTTTGTTCTGCGGTATTGTGACCACTATGTTATGTACCGTGATTATATTTATGGTGATGTTAACATACGGAGTCCCAGGAACAGCCACCTCCCTGTTAACCCCATCTGATCTCCCTGGGACAGAATGACTATTCTGCATCTGGTCTGAAGATAAGAAATGGCTTCAATATCCAATGCTGTTACTTTCTTACTTTTCACCAGCACCAAATTCATGACAAAGTTGCGTGAAGACTGTAGTTTATCTACATACACTTTCCCTCACCTGTGGATAACCAGAGGGCTTCAGCCTCCACTGCTGTCAGTTGGCCCCCTCTCAAAAGAACTGCATCTATCATGAAATGAAGAAGTCTGAACTGTACCTGCCCCACCCTGTATCTGGCCAGTGGATAAACAGAGAAGGTCAGTCTAAAGTACTGTCACTTTACCAACCCTCACAGTAGGAAGCTTGTCCTTTTCCTGGTCACATTGTATCTAGCATTGTGGGTAAACAGATGACATTAACTTGTAATGAAAAGAGTTCAGAAGGACTGTTAAGGTGTGTGTGTGTGTGTGTGTGTGTGTGTGTGTGTGTGTGTGTGTATATACAGCATAGCTCTCAGCCTTTTGACACTGAAAATGTGGGGCACTGGCCCTTATAATGTATGACATGATATCAAACATCAAAGGAGTAGTACACCCTCATATTTTATAAATATTTGTTTCCTTGTCAACAGACAACTCTTTTTGTGTAGCTGTTGGGGATATATGTGTTTCTGTAGTTTGTTTTCACTGTTCACACCAGCCCCTGTAACTAGCTTGGGGGTCTCCAGTTTCTGGTTGTTGAAATCTCATTGTGCCTGTAAGCTGCATAGCATATGAGAACATGATGTGTCAGCATCCTTTAGACCCCACAGTATGCCTGTCTGCTTACTTAGAATTCAACAAACAAGTTGCAGGAAGGTATGAAATACCACATTTACCTTCAGTTAGCTTTACAAACTGTCTTAAATGTTATGCAAGGGGTTTCCTTTAAACTGCATTCAGTTGGTGTGTTTCTAGAGACTTTTTTCAGGTTATGTGTACTTGTAACATAGATATACTACACATGGTGTAAATGAGTCATGTGGCATCACGTTCTCATATGCTAATGCAGCTCTTGGGGACAATGAGATTTCAACAACCAGAAAACGGAGCCCACCCCCACCCTGGCTAGTTACAGGGGCTGGTGTGAACACTGAAAACAAACTAAAGCAAACACATATATTGCCAACAGCTACATGGAAAGAGTTATCTGTCAACAAGGAAACAAATAACATTTACAAGCTGTGAGGGTGTACTACTCCTTTATGGTAGAAGCATAGTACACGAAAAAGCAAAGTAGGTATTATAAGCCGAGAATTGCTGTCCATTTGGCTTACACTGAAATGTGATCTGACTCCTCTGTAGCAGACAGGCAAAGTTTGACTCTAATATCTGAGAAGCTAAGAGATGTTTTGTTTGGATTGTTTGGGGTAAAAACCCATTAACATGAAAAGTCAGTATAAGAGAGTCTATTTCTGAGTATATACAGTAAGGAGATGTACAGCTCTATGGGATTTTGAAGACTGACATATAGTCATAGCTCCAATCAAAAAGAGCTCTGAAAACTGGGCATTTAGCTACATTGCTTCAAGTAACTGATTAATCTGCTAGTCAATCTCAAATTGGCTTCTAGACTCCCTGGCTTCAAAAGGGGGTTGGAAGGATGACTACCTAAATAATCTCTGTCAGCTTTACTAGCCCTTGATTGTGGATCTTTTATGTTTTTTTTTAATCTCCTTAGCTTTCATTTACCAATACTGAAATATGTATTAATGTGCATCACTGGTTAATACAACTTCTGGAAATGTAACATGCTCATAAAAATGAGATATTGCATCTTACAAGGCTATCCTGGTTAGCAAATGTTTAAATAAATAAAATGGTAGATGCAATACTGCGCCACACTGTCAGCACAGTGGTAGAACTATTGCGTGCGATGCCAGTGACCTGGGTACAGGAACAAGCCTGGGTCATTGGGGGACTTGCTGGGGGAAGGAGTTGAGCATCCCTTTAAGGGAGATGCCTCCAACATCATCTGGTGTGCACTTCACTTACATGATGTCCTAGCATGAGCCATCCTGTGGGGAGAAAGATGGAAGGTCCCCCTCGTGCAAACTCTACACTCATTGACCTTAACACTCTCCCCGTGCACCTGGTTAAAGTACTGTACTCCCAAGGGACCTGGCACAGCCTAAGGGCCCTGCCATGGGTGGCAAACCACAGGGATGATGTGTGGAATAAGATAAGCCCTGGTAGAAGGAGAGATGATGCAGCTGAGGTGTGGTGGGGACTTGAGAGGGGGAAAAGTGCAAGATGGGTGTCAGGTGGACAAAAAAAAGAAGTTTAAAAAGGTATGATAAAATGTACCCAAAGGTAATACAATTAGTTGGGAGCATTATGCTCTAAAATTCATTTTTTTTTGTACAAGTGCATTTTTGACAATTTCAGTTCTTTTTGCTGTATAAACTTTAGATGTGCCATAACCTTAGTTATCCGTTAAACGTTTAGGAAACTTTTTCACTTGATAGCGCTGCGCAAAATGAGCCCAGAAATGGCAACTGTATTGAGGTTTATATCCCATGGTGTTTCTTTTCATTTATTCATTTTATCAAAATGTGTGGCTTGACAGATACATTAGTGCTCTTGGAGGATCTACCACAGAGTGACAACTAGACTAGTGGTGATTATAAACTGGTGTATCTGGCTATGGTGTTGGCAAAGCAGGTGATATTAATATGTTGGAAGGCTGCTCTCCCCCAGTATGAACTGTAAAGAGTAGCTCAGAAAAGTCTCCTTAGAGGCATCATTTGAATAACTGCTACAGCCTGCAAGACATCAAATAGAAGCCATCATATCAGTCTGGTTAAGTGGGAAGTGTTTGTGACCAATTTGGAGTAGAATCGCGGTTCTGACTATGGAAGTCTCTGGAATATGTGTGTCAGGCATTATGGGTGATAGAGTGGTGCTGATCCTGTGGAAGAGACCTCTGTTGTTGAGACTAGGTTTCAGGTATAGAATGAAAACCCAGACATAATTAATTTCCCTCCAGGGATCTGCTGTCTAGATATTTAAATTATTTTTGTATAACATGGTATATATTGACTAACTGCTTGACTATTATACTGGATCAATATGCTCTCCTTTTTCCCCCTTGCCTTTTTAAAATAAAACTCAGTAAAAATGTGTTTAAAAAATGTGTGGCCTGGAAAGGTACAGGAAGCCAAAGCTTGCTTCCAGGTGCCACCCAGAGGGGAGAAGAGGTACAAAAATAGAGGAGATTTAAGTAAAATATAACCAAAAAATATAGCAATAAATGATATCATTAGTAGACTTCAAATACTAAAAATGTATATGGAAATTTGAATTACAATATGCAACTAAAGAATAGATAACTACAAAGGAGGGGGAGTGAAATCAGAGAAGGAAGTCAGTTAGAGTGGGCAGGAAAAGGGCGGGGAAGTTTGGTGGCATTATAAAATGTGGTAGAAGAGATTAAGGAAGGAATTAAAAGTAGGAGCAAGTGTGAAAGGAAAAATTCCGAAGAGCAGTGAGTGTCCACCCTTTCTTTGGGCTTATTTTGTTGTTCATAGTTTTCCCCTGCTGCCACTGTGTGATGTTTTTAGTAGATTGTATAATGATTTGTTTTTTGTTTGTTTTTTGATGTCTTGATTTTTTGTGTTTATATTTCCATTCACATTGGGCCCTATGCAGTGTGCCTACATGTCATGTAAACCGGCTGCATAGGCATAGCTACATGGGATTGTTGTGCAGCGGGGTCCCATGGACCCACCCCATGATATTCATGACCCGCACAGAGGACAGTTATGCACCCAATCCCTGACCACACAGAGAGCAATGTGCCATTGGTGGGCGGGAGTGTGTGTGTCAGAGGCATGCCAGCACTACACACCATTCACTGAGGTGCATAGTGCTGCCTGCAGGGGTACAGAGGAAGGTGTAGGTTATGGCAGCTGGGACCCTGCCATAACCCACTGCATGCACCCATGGGACTGGGATATGGCCCTCCGTGCTGCCCCGGCCCACTAGGTGGATGGGGGGCTGGGGCAGCTGATTGGATGAGTGCCCATACTGGGGATCTAGTGTGTCCCATAGCACAAGGCATCCCCACTCCTGGACACTCCTGACCCCATTGGTGGCCCTCAGATCCTCCCCAAACCCAGGTGTGCCCCGATCCTGTTAGTGCCACACCTACCCCCCGGACATGTGTGCCTGGTCCTCGTACATGGCAGTGCTGAGTGCTGCCCCCCCAGCAATGCCCCACCCCTAACTGCTGCCAAACCCCCCCCCACCACACATCCGAGCCCTGTCCCCCTATGGCAGGAGCACCCCACCCACCCACATGTCCACCCTTTCCCGGTATGGCACAGGTCAGCATTGCCCCTCACCACTAGCCCGCACATGTTGCCTGGATCCTGCAGTGTGTAGGATACCTCCCCATTTGCACAGGTGCCCATGTCCACAAACCCCCTATCCCGGCCCCACCAGATGATCATACAGTAGGTGGTCAGCGGATCCCCCCATGGCATCGCCCCCCACCGCCCCCATATCTCTTACTGTCTCATCAGTGCCACAGCTCAGGATGACTGGAGGCACTGCCCATGTCACACCTCCATGGCTACTGTCGGTCTGACATGTGCAGGGGCATGCAGCCAACGTGCACCCTGCAGTGTAAGGGATCCACTGAGGGACCCGGGATGGGCTTCCGATTGGATGCCCACTCAGGTCCACAGCTCTGCCCTGTCTGCCCCATGCAAACCTGCATGCTGGGGGGCAGGACCATGGACAGGTGGCTGGCCATCATGAATGCCACTAGGTGCACACCTGTCTACAGGTGAGGAGTTCTGCGGGTCAGGTTTGTGCCTTTGGCACGCACCTTATGCCCCTTCATGCTTAGGGGCCTATATTCTCAAATATCATGCAATTGCTAGTAATTGCTGTACTGTATATCATCACTGCTGTTTTTAGTATGATATTCTATACCTTTTCTGTATTGATTTTATCCCGGCATTGTAATGTTCCCCATTCCACCTCCCCCTGGATGCATCTGGAAACAAAACTGTTACCATCTTAGCCTGCTTCTCCTAGTCAAATCTTTGAAATAAATATAAATAAATGTTTATTTGTGTTTTAATGTTGTATCCATGTTGTTTGTATAGCAACCATAGGTATTGGTAAAGGGTGTGATATAAATAAAACTGCCTAGCCTTGCATTGTTGGTGACTTTCTGTCACTGTACTGCAACAGCATGAATTCTATTCTCCTCTCTTGTGGATGTCAATTAATGGATCCTGTTTTTTTTGTTAAGTATTTGAGTTTCTGTATAACCAGTGCCTGAATTGGAATGTTTAGGTGGGGGAACTCTCACACCTAGATTTGTAGTGGTGGGGTAACTCATCTTAAAGTGCTGGATCTCTCCTACACTGCTCAGTGGGGAAAAATGACAAAGGTAGAATTGATATCCTGTGGGCTCCTGCACATTTTAACCCTTGTGTACAACAATGCTGTACTGAAGCTACCTTTAAGACAAATGTGAGCCCACTGTTGACATCTACCTTTCTTTATCCCTTCACTTTTTCCTTTCCACAGATAGGACCAAGGCTTTAGGATTCCCAAACAGAATATCATTCTATTCCCAGCCCAACCACATGCAGATATCATGCTGATGCTGGCATGGGCCCACTGCTGATAAGGTAAAGTAGCATTTTGACCATAACACAGAGTATGTGGTAACCTGAAATAGAGAGCTGTCCCTTGTACCAAACTTGAGGCATGAAACTCAAACACAAATTGCCATACATATTTAATGAACTAACGAATATGAATTAGCTAGGAAAGGGCTGGCCATTGGTCAGTTGATTTCAGATAGGCAGACCAGCAGACCCAAACAGGAAAAAGCAAACCTAACTGAAGCTATGTGGGCCTACTTGCATGAAACTGGGAACTGTACAGAATCTGTGAAGTGTGGGTAATTTCACCTGTGTAAGACTTTCACAATATGAACCCAGCTGTGTCTGCATTCTTTGCTGCACCCAGTCATGACCCTGCCACAAATAGCAACTGCTCTGGGACAGATTCTTTCTATCTAGTACTTGAAGATGCAGGAACTCACTGAGGAGTTGTCAGTTTGAATTTCCATTCTGTTCTCTAATGCCCTTCAAATGCCACAGGATCACCACCCAGGATCACCACACATTGTACTTATCACTGCATCAAGTGAGGAAAATTATTTTTACCATAATATTCTGAATACATTTCAGTTTCTTTGCTAGCAATTCTGAAACACAGAAATGAACTGTACTACAGCTAATATATAAACAAACATTTGTCAATGCAGAATTTTTCCTTACTTGTATTTGCTGTGTAGGTGTTTGGCATTGATAGTGCAGAGGTGATAATTAATTGTACAGTGGCAAGAAAAAATCCTGGACTCTGATTGGGCAGTCTTGTGCTGGACCCATGATGTTATCCCAGCACAACATCATGGGTCTAGTCTCAGCCTCACTGTGAACCTTGTAGAAGATCATTTGCTTGATTTCCATTTGCTTGATTGTTTCATCTTCTTTTAAAAAACAGAAACATTTTTCCACACAAAAAAAAAATCTTTAAAATTATTTTTTTTATTCTGTATAACAATAAGCCATTGTATAATAGCAATAATGTCCTCCAGGGTGTGTATCATTTGGGATAACGTCATGCCTCAGTTATTGGACACACTTGGCCTGTGGCCTCGTGCCCAGCCACCTGAGGCATGACGTTATCCTAGCACGACACACCCTGTCGGGCATTATTGCTTAATTAAATTCCTAACACAAGTTATAATAGTGAAATTGTCATGATTGGGGAGTGAAGTGGTTCAGACATAACATGGTCATTTTTTTAGATTGTGCCCTTCAATTTTCAGAATAGTAGATTTTTCTTGCCCCAGCATATTTTCATTTTCTTTTAATTTTTATTGATTATACTGGAAATGCATATGAGCATAACTGCCCGTTTTCACAAGTGCCCAGTCTACATACTACACAGCTTAACATACTTACAGTAAGGAGCTCAGAGTAGATGTAATAACAGGGAGAAGAATTTTATACATGATGGCTTAAGTGAAGAGGATAAGGACTGGAGTTATAAATAATTACAAGGCAATATAGGTAATTTAATTGGAATGAAGGAAAAAGATGAGGAGGACAGTGTTAAGTGCAGAAACAGACATGTTTCCCAAGGAGGTAGCTTTTGGGGTCATTTTTGAAGGTTCCAAGGGATGGACACTGTGCCAGGGAGTCAGGGAGGCCATTCAATAGTTTGGGGCCCTGGAAGAGAGGGAATGAAGTCCCTGGGAGGCGGAGGTGGACATAAGGGTGGGGCTAAGGGGCTGAAGCCCCTTCTCTGACATCCTTCATCTGTTATGCCATTGGATCCAGCAGCTGAAGCAAGTTTCTTAAATTGTAGCATAAGCTACTTAGTGCTTTCCTGACTTTGTGAGTGCATGGTCTTTCATGCCCCTACCCCCAGTCCTTTTCCCTGCCCGAATTACATGGGCTTTCAAAACCAGCAGCAACACACAGCAACTTTCCCAGTGAGTTGCCCCACCCCCGACTCTCACTCTATCCCGGACCTGGACCATAAAGCAGTATGTCACAGCAGTGTACCGCCACAGCGGATGCAAGTTCCTCAATGCAAACAGCTAATTGAGGCAAACAGTTTGACTCCAACCACTACCATTTCACATCGGGTGCTTTGTCAAGGTACACACCAAATATCAGTGTGAAAGGAAGGCACTGGTGGTTGAGGAGTCAGTGTTTGGGTTTGCCATCAGCTAGCATGGTGCACCACTTTTAAATACAGTACGGGTCCATCTGGGTCATCTCAGAATATCCATTGTTGACTGCAGTGTGGCTCATCTGGTTGTGTTTTTTTTCATGGACATTTGATTAAGATGACAAGTAAAAGTAGGTAAACCAACCGAAGCCGAGTAGTGCTGACTTACTTATGTATGTGCTTTGGGAACTGCTTGCATTAAAAGGTCATTGGTGTACAAATCCTTGTGGTGTGTAGGCTGAAGAGGAAATTGACCAGCTGAAACTTTGTATTTGGCTGATCAAGCCAGCATGCTGAGTAGTAAGAAGAACAGTTAATTTTTCTCTTAATTATCTGCTCATTTGTTTTCAAGAAAGTTAGTGGGAAGTTGAGATTGGCAGACAATCAAGATCTTGTAAAAAATTCACTTTTTTCTTTAATGTTTGCTGTTTTAAATATTTATACAACAGGTCTATTTAAATGAGAAATTTCAAGTATATAATTTCAATTATTTCATGACATCATACAATTTGGTGATGCATTTTCTTATTTATTATAGATTCCCCTCTGCAATAACTGTAAGAAATGTCAAATGCTTCTCTGCGTGAACTTCCTGGAATTTACTTCTAAAATGCACCTTTTGCCACCAAATGTTTCAAAATATCTTCCAGGGCAAATCACTCAAACCCCTCTTACTGAAAAATATCACTGATGGGGGCATGTGTCCCCCCTTCACTTTTAGAATCCTGTTGATGCCCCTGGAGAGGTGCTGTCAGAGGCCTAAGATGGCCTGATGCCCTGCTGCCTGTTTGGACAAATGAGGCAGGGATTGGGAATGGGGAACACTGGAGTTTTTAAGGGAGCTGAGAGGGACTGAGGACTGCCTTGTACAGCCAACACCTTGTTTTTTTTTGGTAATCTGGGGTGTCACACAATTACTCGTCCATGGGGTTCACTACAATTAAGATGAGTAGCATAGCCAACCTGGTGGCACTGAGGGTTGAGGCACTGGATGCCACACCTTGTGCCACACTGGCAACCCGTGTTTGGGAATGTGAATGGGCTGCTGGGGGTCGGTGGGGATGAGGAAGGATCGAGTGTCCCAGGACTGCTCTCATTCCTTGGGGGGTTTGCCCTTGCCGGTGCAATAGCAGCCACCCCTGGTGGCTACTAGGGGATTTCATTGCCCGGCTGGCGGATGCAAGGGATTTGCACCTAAGGTGGATGCCTTTTGAGTGTTCATGGGAGCGTGCGCATGTCGAGCAGGATGTCATTGCACGTCCAAGCACAGGGGAACTACAAGCTCCAAAAAATCCCTCTCCTACAGCAGCATGATAACCACTGATGGATGACCTATCCAGTGAACCAAACAAAGCACGATGGCTGGAGTCGAGGGCTCAGGGTGATGTGGACTCCTCTCCCGGTTCCCCTCACTGGGGAGGTCCCACCGTAAGGGGTAAGCTGCGGTCCTCCTCACTTCAGCCATTGTGACAGATGCTGGCTTCACCTAGGATCAGCTGAACATCCGCATACAAGGCTGGATGGGGGGTAAGTACTCTCCGCTGTAGAGAGAGTGCATAAAGAAAGTTAAAAAAAAAAGATGGGTAGCAACTTGGCTTGCTACTTATCATGATTTTTTGTTAGAAAAATTGTCAGATTGCATCTTAGAGAATGTAAAACCAAAAATGTTTATGGGGGCCTAGGCAGCCCCCAGACCCCCGGCCAATTGAGTTGGGTATTTCACACTCTCAAGTCCCATTGCTTATGCCCCCAAATGTTTGCCTCTGCTAGCAGGTGCTGAAGTGAGGGACCAGGAAGGTGTGGTGAGCAGAGGATCTGGTGGTGTAAATAATGGTAGGCCTTTGGAAGCAGGAGGTGATGCTGTTGGGGAGTAGACCATGGAGAACTTTATAGAAGAAGGTGAGGATTTTGAGGTTAAATCTGTCTTCTAGAGATAGCCAGTTAGCAGCTTGGTAGAGGTGGCAGTGGTGAGATCTTCTAGGGAGGCCAGTGACAATCTGATGATACTGTGATAGGTGGCTCTGAGCTTACTGAGAGTCTTGCAGGAGGGTGTGGAAGAGTAGATGAGGGAGCTGTAGTCGAGGAGCGAGAGCAGGAAACTATTTGCTACAAGTGCACAAGTTTCTGAGGTGAGAAATTAAGTAATCCTGTATAGCATTCTAAGTCTTTGGCGGATGTTCTTGATAAGTTGGGAGATGTGGTATTTGTTGGAAAAGTGACAGTCTAAGTAGAAGCCAAGGTACTTACATTCTGTAACTCTCTCAATGTGGTTTCCGTCATTGTCCCTCAGTGTGAAGTCAAAGTTGGTAGATTTCTTGGGGCTAGAGAAGACCAGAGATTTAGTTTTCTTAGCGTTGAGGACAAAGTTGGTTTACTGACTTATAAAGTCCTACATGGACTTGGCCCTGACTACCTGAAAGAGCTTCTTGTTCCCTAACGCCCTGAATGACAGCTCTGCTCGGCTGATGAGGGGTTGCTGGAGATTCCAAGGGTGTTTTTGAAAGCTTCTGCGGCCCGTGCATTTATGGACATGGCCCCTACCCTTTGGAATTCTCTACCCCATCAGCTTTGGGAGTGCACGACTGTGGGGGGATTCAAACAGGCATCGAAAACTTTTCTGTGGTGTCAGGCCTTTAGCGATGTGTAATGAAGGGACCTATCAGTTTATTTATTACTGTGTTTGCTGATTTTATCCTTGTTGTTTTAACTCTTTTTGTAAAGTGCCTTGGTACTTCGAAAGGCGCTTAAGTGAAATAAAGTTATTATTATTTATTATCATTATTATTATTATTATTAAGACTATGGGTAGTGAACCAGGAGTGGAGATTGGTGAAGTCATACTGGAGTTTATTGAGGAGGGCTGTGAGGCATCTATCCTTGCAGAATAGAGCTGCATCATCAGCATATAAGATTAGCTCAGTGTGAGAGCATGTGGAGGGATGCAGATTTATGGTGAGGGAGAACAGCAAGGGGCCCTGAATGGAGCCTTGAGGAATGCCATATTTAATGTGATGGACATCTGAGTATTGACCTCCAATCATGGTAGAGTGTGATATGTTACTAAGGTAGTTTTGAAACCGATTGAGAACTTCATGGGAGAAATTGAGATTTGACAGGGTTTATTTATGTAGTTTTTGTTTACTGGGTAAGTGCACTAGACAAAAACTTTGCCTATTTTCAGACACTACCCAGGAGAGTTACAAATAGAGGAAACAGCAAATTCAGGAGACAACGAATTACATGATTTTGTGCGAGGATTGGCAAAACTTGAATGACTATATCAGTCTTTTCAGAAGTGCAAGGGGAGAGTGATTACAGACAGAGGAACACAGCAAATTTGGGAGAAACAGTACATTACATATGTTGGCACAAGGATTAGCAAAAACTTGAAAAAACATAGCAGTCATTGCAGCAGTACGAGGTCTAATTAACAATTAATCAGACTGTAGAGATTATACAACAGCGCAGTGGAACATGAGTAGTATGTGTTGGTCAATAAGATTAAAGGCCTTGGTGAGGTCCACAAAGACAGAGGCACTGAAAAGACCTTTGTCATTGACCTTCATTGTTGGCCTTATTAAGGAAGTTGGTGAGCTTCTGTATTGTGTCCTGACTTGAAGCCATGCTGTGACTTCATGAGTAGGTTACAACTATCAAGGAACTCGATGGTTTGGTTAAGTATGATTTTTTTCTAGGATTTTGGAGGGGTAGGCAAGAAGAGAAATAGGTCTGAAATTACAGACATCGGTTCTAGAGCCGGACTTGTGAAGGGGTTTGATGGTGGCAGTTTTACATTTACTTGGAAAGGTGCCAGTGCAAAGAACATGACAAGTGTCAATTATGAAATGTGACCCAAAACATTGTTTTGTGGAACAAACGCAAATACAGGTTTTGGAGGGGAATTTGATAATGTCACCTGCCATGTTCATTCAATGGTGGCAAAATGAGCATGTTAAAAATGTGGGTTGAAGAGTAAAACCATCACAATGTTACGAGTAAGCTTTGCAAAATGTCAACATTTCTTAATAATTTTTTTTTTATAATTTTGACCTCAGATGTTCAGCATAGTCTTTTTTTTTACACCACCTTATAAACATGGTAGGTCTCATTCATGAAATCCTGTCCAAATGTCATTTTTGTGGCTCAAAAGTAATAGAGGAGTGTGAAACTGCAAATAATATGAAATTCAATTAGTCTAAAAGTACTGTCATGCATTTTGGCAATAATTATCCTTGCTATAAATACACCTTGAATGGCTTAGTGTTAAAGACTTCCACAATCAATCAATCAATCAATCAATCAAAATCTTTATTTATCCAGGCGAACATCATTGAGCAGAGCTCTTTTACAAGATGGACCTGGTTAGAACAGGGTTGGGTAACATTCATCATAAAAACATATAAATACATGTAAATAAGTATGTAAACACAAACACAATGGTGCAGTAATAGGGGAGTCAATGATAAAAGGAAGACAAGGCAAGCCATAACAGAGGAGGATTCAAATATAAGAGGGCAGGTCCACAATTGAACCATGCAACTGTATATAAACCATGTTCTCTGTATAGAAGTACCAGTTAGTTCATTTACCAGGGGCAGTCACTAGTACTAGCCATTAAAATGGCTTGGAGAACCACCAACTAATGGCAGATGGGATACCAGGAGGGGTATGTAATATGTAAGCAAAGGATAAACATTGTGAGAAGTGAAGTCCCAAGGGAAAAGATTTAGGGGTTTATATTAATAAAGAACTTTTCTCCATTGACCACTGTCACCAAATTACACTTACTGCTAACAGATTAATAACTATAAAAAAGGCCTTTGTTACTAGGAATAAGGAATGTTTGCTCAAGCTATACAAGACTTATATAATATCAGATGTAGATTATAGGTCTCCATTGTGGAACCCATATCATAAAAGGGATATCCGTCTCATAGAAAAAACTCAAAGGAAACTTACAAAATCAATCAGAGGTATGAGAAGCATAGCTTATTTATTTATTTATTTATTTGAACATCGGTTTACAACCTTTGAGCCAGAGGCTTATTTCCAAAGGTACCTCATCACATTGAGGGCAAATACATAACAGACTTTTGGTTTTCGCATATGGGTTACATAGATTGCAAGCACTTAACAGAACTTTGGTTGCAGCTTACTGGTTACATAGTTAGCAAGCACATGTGATTACACCAGTTAAACAGATAAGCCAGTCTGGTTACAATGGCATATTCTTGCACGATGGTAAGAGCAAGCAGCAGGATAATAGCAGTACAAACAACAATGGGTGAGGATTAAAAGAGGTGTGATGTGGATGCTACCCAGTGGGCATTGTCAGGGCACAGAGAGCTATGCCTCAGTTATAGACAGGTGCAGCTTCGTGTATTAAATAGTTGGCTGCGAAGTGCGGTTTTGAATTTGGAATTCATGGGGACATCTGAGATGGGGCAGGGAGCGAGTCATACCAGGACGGAGCTCTATAGCAAAAGGACCTCTGTCCATGGGATGTCCTAGATCTTGGGACCAGAAAAGTGGCCTTGCAGGAGGACTGTGTGCAGATCAAGGGTTGGGCTTGGTGGAGGGAGGCTGTCAGCCCAGGTAGGGATAGCCCAAGAAGAGTTTTTTTAGTTATTAGGCATGTTTGATAGCGTAGACGTTCATCTAGATTCAGCAGTTTTACCATGCCATAGAGCTGGCACAAATGCATAAGCCTGGGAGCCCCAGTGATTAGCCTGACACGACCTCGCCTCATCTTAAATAAAGCATGAGGTGAATTTTATTGAGGGCGGTCGTGTCAGCAGTGCCATATACTGGTAGGCCATAGTCAACAAGGGATAGTATAGAGGAAGTAACCGCTATACGGAGGGCAGCGGGGGGGCAGTTTTTGTGGCAGTATAAGATACCTAGCCACACATTAGTGGCTGAGGCAAGTGCATCAATGTGGGTGTGGTAGGTGAGGGCTGAGTCAAAAGAGACCCCAAGGTACTTATAGGAGTGGACTTGCTCTAGTGGTTGTTTGGAGCTGAGGAGGATATGGTGTGGGAAGTTGCTGGCTTTGTTTTGGGGGTGGGCAAAGAGCATTGTTTTGGTTTTTTGAGATTAATGACCAGTCTGTGCTCTTTAAACCAGTTTTGGCATCATTATAGGATAGTTGTAGGGAGTCCTGGAGGGAGATAGGATTACGGTGGGTGGCAAAGATGACGGCGTCATATGCATACAGCAGAATTTTTCCAGGGCATGCACTGGGCAGGGTGTTAAGGTAGGGTGAGAAGAGTAGGGGTCCCAGGATGGAGCCCTGAGGAACCCCTGATTGGATGGGACAAGTTTTGGAAAGTGTCCCATTAATTCTGACACATTGGGAGTGGGCAGATAGGTAGCTGGTACACCAGGCGAGAGGCATAGTAGAGAAGCCAGTGTGGCAGAGGGCATCCAGCAATAGGGGGTGGGAGACAATGTCGAATGCCTTTGAGAGGTCGACGAACACTGCCCTTGCTAGGGAGCCAGAATCCAGAGAGGAGTGTAGGAAAGTTTAAAATCCAACTAGTGCAGTGCCGGTGCTGTGTCCGGCATGGAAACCGTGCTGTTCAGGGCAGATGATGTTGTGTTTGATCAGGTATTCAGTGATTTGCATGGCAACCAGCTTTTCTAGGGCTTTGGAGAGGGGTGGGAGTATGGAGATAGGATGGTAGTTCCCAGCAGAGGGCCTGTCACCACCTTTGTGAATGGGAGTAACAATGGTGGTTTTCCATGCAGTTGGGAATTGCCTCAGGCAGAGGGATTTGTTGAGAAGGCTGGTAAGTGGGGCAAGAACCTGATCCAGAACCAGACGGAGGGTGCTGGGGTCCAGGGAGTCATTGCCAGGGCTATTGCTTTTTAAAGCTCTGACCAGGTGGGGTCTGGCTTCCTGGGCAGTTACCCTATGCAGGTAGACATGTGCAGCACATTGATGGGCTAACCCCTCTCGCAAGGGTGCTGCTGCTTGAGGTAAGTTTAATTTCCTCTGTCGGCACCCGCAAGGTCCTCTCCTGGAGGGAGCTTCAGTTTGTAGGAAGGCTGGGCTGGTCGTTTGGCTTATGAAGTGTGTTTAACCAAACTTAATTCATACAAACTTGAAACAAGAAGAATAAGAGGTGATTTGCTCCTCCTCTACAAAATATTACAGAAACCTGTTTTAATGGATCAATGTGGTATTGTGTTTAAATCTAGAAAAAAAATTGTAGATCACGTATAAAACAGCTATGTGTGCCCAGGGTTAATACTGTTAAAAGATTCAGCTTTTTTACAGTTAGAGCTGCTCAAGCTTGGAATTCATTACCATCCAATATAGTACAAGCTACTTATATTGAAATATTTAAAACTTCCTTGGATAAGTTATTGTTAACCGAAAATCTAAAAAGTAAACCTACTGGTGTAGGAGACAATTAGATGGGCTTATGCCTTCTTTGTTTATTTCTACCACCAAGTTACTATTCATTTCAATGTGGCTGTCCATCAGAGAGGCAGTGTTTCAAGGGATACTAAGGATATGCCATTGAGGGACAAGAAGAGTTGCTATGAGGGGCAGAGGTGGGTGCTTCTGGGGGAAGGTAGGTGGTAGAGTGACAGAGGGTGAGAAGGGGTGGTTGATTTTTAAGAGTTCAGGGATGAGAATACTGAGACTGACATTCTTGGTATGGTCAGTAATGTGTACCAGCAACAGGACTGGGCACCCTAACTGCTGGACCGGGGTGGTAGTGAATGTACAGAAATAGAGGGGTGAGCCCTGTGCCGATATGAAAAATCTGCCCTTGAATGTTGCAGGGATTAATGGATATTTTAAGATGGGGGCTTGGCAAAAATGAAACATAGAAACATAGACTTTGATGGCAGATAGGGACAGCTTGACCCAACCAGTCTGCCCATTTCTCCCTACCTACACTATTACCGCAGACCGTACCCAATCTACAGCTCTTTCTCCCACCCCTTCCTTTCCACTATGATTCCCTTGTGCTTAGCCCATATATTCTTAAACCCTACCACTGTTTTCTCCCCTGACACCTCCACTGGAAGACTGTTCCTGGAACCCACCACTCTTTCTGTGAAGAAGTACTTCCTCTAGCTTCACAGCATGTCCCCTTGTTCTTGAGCACCTTTTTTTCTGAAAAATACTTCCCTCCTATATTTTATTTACTCCTGTGAGATCTTTAAAGATCTGGATCATATCCCCCTTCTCCCTCCTCTCTTTGAGGGTGTACATAATGAGGGCCTTTAATCTCTCCTTATAGGGCTTTTGATGCAGACCCTGCACCATTTTAGTTGTCCTCATCTGGACCACCTCCACTCGGACTATGTCCTTCCTGAGATGTGTTCTCCAGAACTGGATACAGTACTCTAGGTGGGGTCTATGATCTGTACAGAGGCAACACCCCTCCCTCTGTCTGTTGGTGATACCCTCACTATGCACCCCAGTATCCCCCTAGCCCTCCCTACTGCTTTGTTGTACTACCTAGCCATCTTTAGGTCATCCGATATGATTACCCCAGGTCTCTTTCCTGCTTGGTGGTCATCATTACCACTCCCCCTGTTTTGTACTCCACCCCTAGGTTTCTGTACTCTAACTGCATTATTTTGCATTTTTTTTGCATTGAAACCCAGCTGCCATACCCTTAACCAGCCTGTGACTCTAAACTCATCCTCTACGCAGATGACGCAGTGCTTCTGAGCAGTAACACCTCTCAGGGTGCCCTACAATCAGAAATGCAAAACTCATTCATTAAACTTGAGGGCTGGTTTTGTAGGCACAAGCTGCTTCAAAAGTACAAGAAGACCAACACAATGCTAATATCTAGCTCACATAAGAAGCACATTATACAATGGGGTCCTAGAAACATGCATTCTGATTGGCTGACTAGCACCTTTTATCCGTTCTAAATCCTGCGATATACCAATGGGAAAAGGTGCCATCCACCAGTCAGCCACATCAGTAACCCCCCAAAATCACTGCGAGCATCTCAAACCCATGAGTGGCTAAAACAGCAATTCTTTATGACTGTCTCACTGCTTCCTGCTTTGCTCCCATTTTTAAATTCAAACTGCACTGCAATTTTGGCAGCTACGATAAATGCTGCAGAGCAAGAGTGCTGGGGTGAGACGAACTGCACCTAAAATTAACTGAAGTTCCAAGAAATATGTGCATGTTTAGAAAAAAGTTCCTGCAAACAGTCATAAATTGTATGATTTCTTTCCCTGCCCAATACTCGCCCGACTTCCCCCACTGTATGCTTTCATGACACTCGCACCGTCACATGACTTCACTTTTCACTCTGCCCACTCCTTCCTATTGAATTCATTTTGATGTTCTTTTTTAATGGAATGTACTTAAAAAAAAAATGAAATTGCAGCTCCAACACTAGGAGGGAGTGTTTTACCGAACTCACCTCACATTTCACTCATTCTTTACTCCCGCTCTACATTTCGCTCGCTCTTTACTCCCACTCTCTCTCCATTTTTTCCCCAGTGTCTCTGGGGTGCAGTCTCCCTCTCTGTGTCTCCCATCAATGTAAATGGAAAAAAAAGAAAATAAAAAAGCAGAAACTCC